>OY740815.1:3245353-3642853 GCA_963514005.1 Raja brachyura
GTTAAAGAGGCTTGTCCACTTGATCAAATGGACAAAAGAGGCATAAAGTTATGTCTTACAGAGCAGTAACAGGTCCTGTGGCCACCTTCCCTATGCCAACCAAGATGCCCCATCTATGCTCATCCCACCTGCCCACAATTGGCCCAATAAATCCTTCCAAACCTTTCCGATCCATGCCCCTGTCCAAATGTCTTTTAGATGTTGGTATGGTATCTGCCTCAACTATCTCCTCTGGCAGCTCGTTCCATACATCCACCTCATTGAAACATACCGAACAGTGAGAGGCTGGATACAGTGGATGTGGAGAGGATGTTTCCACCAGTAGGAGAGTCTAGGACTAGAGGTCACAGCCTCAGAATTAAAGGACGTTCCTATATGAAGTAGATGAGAAGGAATTTCTTTAGTCAGAGGATGGTGAATCTGTGTTTAAGAAAGAACTGCAGATGCTGGAAAAATCGAAGGTAGACAAAAATGCTGGAGAAACTCAGTGGTTGCGGCAGCATCTATGGAGCGAAGGAATAGGCGACGTTCCCGAAATGTCGCCCATTCCTTTGCTCCACAGATGCTGTCTCACCCGTTGAATTTCTCCGGCATATTTGTCTACCTATGGTGAATCTGTGGAATTCTTTGCCACAGAAGGCTGTGGAGGCCTTCAATGGATACTTTGAAAGCAAAAATAGATAGATTCGTGGTTAATATGGGGAGAGGCAGGAGAATGGGGTTAGGATGGAGAGATAGATCAACCATGATTGAATGGCGGAGTAGACTTGATGGGCCGAATGGCCTCATTCTGCTCCTATTACCTATGACCTTATGACCTTATAATACCGACCAGCCCATTGCAGAAATATTCAACTGTTGAAGGAATGTTATTAATCCAGGCAGCGTCTAATCAGCTCAGTGCTGCCTGCCTCACCCACAAGCCTATGCTTGTCTGAAATGCTTCTTCAAATGGATTCTCTCCTTGCTTCAGTTCCAGGAACAATTCCAGTCCATTATTCTTTACGATATTCTTTCAGCAGTCTGCGTCCCGTGACTATTTTGGTAGAAGGATTATGAGAGTTGCCTTAACATACTAATCGAGGTTGATATTATTTATTGCTATTATCAGCTCAATGGATCTCTGAACATGTTGCCAATTTATTATCAATTATCAAGAGTTCCATAACATCTGAAGAGAGAGGGAGAGAGAGGGCGAGAGAGGAGAGAGACAGGCAGACAACGTGGTAATTAAACCAGTGAGCCCTCAAGAAGGTTGCGTTGGTTTACAGAGCATTTAATTAAGATTTAGACAAATGTCGACTTAACAAGACAGGTCCCTCGATAACAAGCAGACAGATATCTTCATCAGATTCTGTGTAGAGTAACACCTTAATAGAAATGTAACGCAAGGATTTGCATTGTAGCAAGTGAAGGTGATTGGTAGTCATTGACACTCCCTTCCTCATGGAAATTCCTGGGATGCCTGGACTTTCAGATGAAGAAAGAGTGGATAGACTCGGCTTGTACTCGCTAGAATTTAGAAGATTGAGGGCGGATCTTATAGAAACGTACAAAATTCTTAAGGGGTTGAACAGGCTAGATGCAGGGAGATTGGAGGCAAAGTTAGTGGATATATTTAAGGCAGAGATAGATAGATTGTTGACAGAGTATAGGAGCAGGGAGTTTCTACTGCAGTTGTACAGGGTCTTGGTGAGACCACACCTGGAGTATTGGGTACAGTTTTGGTCTCCAAATCTGAGGAAAGACATTCTTGCCATAGAGGGAGTACAGACAAGGTTCACCAAACTGATTCCTGGGATGTCAGGACTTTCATATGAAGAAAGACTGGATAGACTCGGCTTGTACTCGCTAGAATTTAGAAGATTGAGGGCAGATCTTATAGAAACGTACAAAATTCTTAAGGGGTTGGACAGGCTAAATGCAGGAAGATTGTTCCCAATGTTGGGGAAGTCCTGGACAAGGGGTCACAGTTTAAGGACAAGGGGGAAATCTTTTAGGACCGAGATGAGAAAAACATTTTTCGCACAGAGAATGGTGAATCTCTGGAATTCTTTGCCACAGAAGGTAGCTGAGGCCAGTTCATTGGCTATATTTAAGAGGGAGTTAGATGTGGCCCTTGTGGCTAAAGGGATCAGGGGGTATGGAGAGAAGGCAGGTACAGGATACTGAGTTGGATGATCAGCCATGATCATATTGAATGGCGGTGCAGGCTCGAAGGGCTGAATGGCCTACTCCTGCACCTATTTTCTATGTTTCTATGTCTATGTTTCTAAGCTGAATCATGCTGCCTGTCCCCGCTGAGTTACTCCTACATTCTGTGTCTATCTTCGGTGTAAACTAGCATCTGCAGTTCCGTCCGACACATTTCCACCCAGAGCTGGGCTAGGTGGATGAGCGAGCAACTGCCTTACGTCAATTCCCTTCACTTCCCTCTGTCTCTTTGCCAGAAACATTCTTCCTCGCATCAAATCAAACTCTTGTGTCCTCTAGAATTACTGGCTCACTCCATCATCAATTATTGAACGAGGGCTGAAGCCAGGAAAGTAAAAATCAGTCTAGTTAAATCTAATTGGGCCGGTGCTGGACTATTCTCTGGCGGAGAAGCTAATTGAGAGCTTCACTCCCTCTTGTAAATCTTGACAAAGAGCTTGAGGTTGACTTCCAACAGTACTGATATAAAACACAGCTGAAGCAAGATCGGGAATAGGAATACTTTATAGTCACATGTGACTAGGCGCAGTGAGGTTCGTTGCTTGCAATCCCAATGTGTACAAATAGAATAGAATGGAATAGTTTCTTTATTGTCATTGTAACATGAACCATGTACAACAAAATTAAAAAATGTCAACCAGTCAGTGCAACATTCAAACCATAAAAGCTAACGATACATTCAAGGTAAAATATTAAAAAAGATAAACAACTAAAATAAATATGAAATATGGAAATAGCCACGCATAAACACCCAACCCTACATCCTTCTGTCGATTTCACAGTGTGCCAACCACAGCCCCTTAGTCCCCGCGTTCCTTGGCGGCTACATTTAGTGCCTTTATAGCAGTGGGGTAAAAACTGTTTTTAAGTCTGTTTGTCCTCGTCCTTGTAGATCTGTACCGTCTGCCTGACGGCAACAGTTCAAACAGGGAGTGTCCGGGCTGGGAAATGTCCTTTATAATATTCTGGGATTTTTTGATGCAGCGGGAACTGTGTAAGTCCTCCAAGGTAAGGAGAGGGCAGCCGACAATCCTCTGGGCGTTGTCAATGGCCCTCTGGAGCGCTTTCCTCTGAGCTGCTGTGCAGCTGGTGTACCACACGCATACACAGTGTACAAATAGCAGCCACCTATGGAGCTGACAACGTTACAAAGCTCTATTTCGCTCTCCCCCCTCCCCCCCCCCCCCCCCATACAGCGGTTCCCCATTGTCATTTGTTCTCCCCCCCCCATAAGCCCAAAAAAAGTTACGACCGGGTGAGGTGGGGAGAGATTGAGAGGCTCCACCCCATGAATGTATAGCTACTAGTAAGACTCCACACTCCATTTGTCCATCAGAGTTCTCGCAGACAAACTTCGCCTGCAGACAGAGAAATATTAGCTTGATTCCTGATAAGTATAAGATGTTATCAACCTAATGGTATTTTTTATTTAACAGGGATAAAGTGCTTTGCCCGAGCCTGCATCTCTGTTGCATTTTGTCTCTCTTCATATTTGTTATCTGCTGAAAGCAGCTGAATTCTCTCAAAGTATTCAAGACAATTTGGAGGCTGACATTGGTGAGGTCACTAGGGACTGTGATGTGATGACTTCTCCTGCTCTTTATCTGTTGTCCTGGTGATGGTACAACAAATGACCCGAACCTCTCCTTCCCTCCTCTTCTTCTCTGTCACGGTGGATTTGGAAAATCAAATGAGCAATTTTTACACAATTAATTAAACTGGGTGAACTCTGGGCAATGAGTTCACAAACAGGGAGAACTTCCAGACTACCTTGAGACAAAAAAGCTGGAGTAAAGGGCCTGTCCTACCAGCATGCAACTCTATGCGATGAACGTGATCAAACTAGAAGCGGGGGCCGCGCGGAGGTCGGGTGATCCCCTGTACAGGGCCGTTCCCACCAGCATGCGCCTGCATGCAGCAAGCGCAACCAAACCGGCAGTAGGAGCCGCGTGGAGGTCGGGTGAGTGGCGCAACGCGGCGCAAAGTGAGGCGAACTTGGAGCGAAGTCTAAGGTAAATTCGCCAGGACAGAGAGGGACACACAGAGAGGGGTACAGAGGCACACACACACACACAGCGCCACGGAGCCACACACATAAAGGGTCATGGAGGCACCTACAGAGAGGGTCATGGAGGCACGATATCGAGGCGGTGTGTAATGCGTCGAGGCAACTGCGAGCCGACAAGCCGTTGCCGCGCGGAATTTTTGGACATAGTCAGTTTTTCGGAGCCCCGCCCGGTGTCGGGACGAACTCCGCACAATTCCGAACGGCTCCGGAGATTGAAGTGGGATCGGCCCCGCGGCGCCGGACGACTCAAGCGACCACGTTAGGTCGCGCTCATCGCATGGAGTTGCATGCTGGTGGGACAGGCCCTTAACTGAGCGGGACAGGTAGCATCTCTGGAGAAAAGGAGTAGATGACACTTGGGGTCGAGACCCTTCCTCAGACCGAGAGTCAGGGAGAGGAAACCTAATGCCCATGTCCCACTTAGGAAACCTGAACAGAAACCTCTGGAGACTTTGCGCCCCACCCAAGGTTTCCGTGCGGTTCCCAGAAGTTCCCGGAGGTTTTCGTCAGTCTCCCTAATGGTCGAAAGTGGTTTCCGCTTCTTCTATGTTCCGGCGACTATTTCAAAAAATTGAAAAAACCTCCGGGAACCGCACGGAAACCTCCGGGAACCGCACGGAAACCTCCGGGAACCGCACGGAAACCTCCGGGAACCGCACGGAAACCTCCGGGAACCGCACGGAAACCTCCGGGAACCGCACGGAAACCTTGGGTGGGGCGCAAAGTCTCCAGAGGTTTCCGTTCAGGTTTCCTAAGTGGGACAGGGGCATTGTACATAGGGCCAATGTACATAGAGCAAATTCATGTAACTATACCTATGCAGGGCCATACACAAAAGGACAGATCACAGCCAGCAAGGATGATCAAGGAAAAGTGGAGCCCACAATGGTCCATTGTTGGCTGTGGGGAAGGCGATTACAAGTGGATACAAACAGTGAAACTTAGCAGGACGACAGTGAAACTAGAGACAGTAACGAGGGTGGAGGAGGGACACGTAGAGAGGGGGTGCAAGGCAAAATTGGAGTTAGAGAAGTCAACATTCATACCGCTGGGTTGTAAGCTGTCCAAATGAAATATGAGGTGCTGTTCCTCCAATTTGTGTTTATCCTCACTCTGACGGTGGAGGAAGCCTTGGACAGGAAGGTCAGTGTGGGAATGGGAAGGGGAGTTAAAGTGTTTGGAACCAGGAGGTCGCGTGGGCCAAGGTGGGCTGAGCGAAGGTGTTCAGCGAATCGATCGCCCAGCCTGCGCTTGGTCTCGCCGATATATAGGAGTCTACACCTGGAACAGTGGATACAGTAGATGTAGTTGGAGGAGGTGCAAGTGAAGCCCTGCCTCACCTGAAAGGACTGTCGGGGTCCCTGGACAGAGTTGAGGGAGGATGTATTGTGTTACCTCCTTCTGCAGTTGTACAGAGCCCTAGTGAGACCACACCTGGAGTATTGTGTGCAGTTTTGGTCCCCTAATTTGAGGAAGGACATTCTTGCTATTGAGGGAGTGCAGCGTAGGTTTACAAGGTTAATTCCCGGGATGGCGGGACTGTCATATGCTGAGAGAATGGAGCGGCTAGGCTTGTACACTCTGGAGTTTAGGAGGATGAGAGGAGATCATTAAGGGCTTGGACACACTAGAGGCAAGAAACATGTTCCCGATGTTGGGGGAGTCCAGAACCAGGGCCCACAGTTTTAAGAATAAGGAGTAAGCCATTTAGAACGGAGACAAGGAAACACTTTTTCTCACAGAAGGTGGTGAGTCTGTGGAATTCTCTGCCTCAGAGGGCGGTGGAGGCAGGTTTTCTTGATGCTTTCAGGAGAGAGCTAGATAGGGCTCTTAAAAATAGTGGAGTCAGGGGATATGGGGAGAAGGCAGGAACGGGGTACTGATTGGGGATGATCAGCCATGATCACATTGAATGGCGGAGCTGGCTCAAAGGGCCAAATGGCCTCCTCCTGCACCTATTGCCTATTGTCTATTTTCTATTGTTGCAGTAGATGAGGCTGGAGGAGGTGCAAGTGAACCTGAAAGGACTGCACCTCACCTGAAAGAACCCCTGACCATGTCATTGCGGTCCGTGGAAGAGTCGGCGGGATTGAATGCTCCAGGAAGGCCAACGTGCCAATCAGTCATTACTCTCTCTCGTTGTTTAGTTCTGTAAAACAAATTACAGCCGCTGAACCTCCCGCGAACATTTCTCCCACCGGTGAGCCTGGGTGCAATAATTCTGTTTCATGCACAATGTAATGCTGCTCAAACATGCAAGGCTGCAGCTGACTTGGGTGCAGATCACAGCTTTGATTTGTTATGCTTCCTGAATTGAGCGCAATTTACTGATAAGCACACACTGCAGGCGCAGCGGGGAATGTTTGGTTGAGTGAATGCAGTGATAGGAATGACTAATCCAAGAGTTTAGAAGGACATGGTGCAAACGCAGGCAGGTAGGACCTTATCACAGAAATAAATACCTTTTTAATATATTTTTTTTAAAGCAGGCTGCTTTCTCCTCCCCTTCACAGCTCTCCCTCAGCCCACTGTCTCTGCCTCTTCCTTTCTTTTTCCCGTCCCCACCTTCTTCTTCTTGCAGATGTGGCGTGCACAGCCTAAAGTTGTAGGACAACTTGTTCTATTTGATCTCATTTGATTGTGCACGCCGGGCTGATTGCATTCGTCGAAACAGGGCGGACCACGTGAAGGTTGCAATCTCCCACCCCCCCCCCCCCCCCCCCCCGCCCCCACCACCCCTCACATCAGTCTGAAGAGGGGTCTCGACCCGAAACGTCGCCTATTTCCTTCGCTCCGGATCTCTCCATCCTAACCCCATTCTCCTGCCTCTCCCCATACTAATCAAGAATCTAGGGTTACACAAAAAGCTGGAGAAACTCAGCGGGTGCAGCAGCATCTAAGGAGCGAAGGAGATAGGCGACGTTTCGGGTCGAGACCCTTCTATCTAGTTTTGCTTTCAAGGTGTCCTTTGAAGGCCTCCACAATCTTCTGTGGCAAAGAATTCCACAGATTCACCACAGGTAGACAAAAATGCTGGAGAAACTCAGCGGGTGAGGCAGCATCTATGGAGACGATTCTGGAACGTCGCCTATTTCCTTCTCTCCATAGAGGCTGCTTCACCCGCTGAGTTTCTCCAGCATTTTTCTCTACCTTTGATTTTCCAGCATCTGCAGTTCCTCCTTAAACATCACAACAGTTAAGAGGCATTTGGACAGGTACATGGATAGGATAGGGTTCAGAGGGTTATGGGCCAAATGCAGGCAGGTGGGACTAGTTGTAGATGGGGCATGTCTAGAGATACAGCACGGAAACAGGCCCTTCGGCCCACCGGGTCCCTGCTCATTAACACTATCTATACCCGCTAGGTAGAATTTTGACATATACCAAGCCAATTAACCTACAAACCTGCATGTCTTTGGAGTGTGGGAGGATACCGAAGATCTCAGAGAAAACCCTACGCAGGTCACGGGGAGAACGTACAAACTCCGTAACCGGGATCGAACCCGGGTCTCTGGCGCTGCATTCGCCGCAAGGCAGCAACTCTACCGCTGTGATGGTTGGCCTGGGCAAGTTGGGCCGAAGGGCCTGTTACTATTTTCCGAATGGCTCTGTGGCTCTGTTTACCTGTCACTGACATATGGTGAGAGCAAGATCCTGGGGATGGAGCTGTTCCCAAACCCAGCTGTGATGCATCCTGATAACATCGTCCCGTCCTGAACGTGTTTGTAGCTGTGAAATACTGGTGTGGGGCAGAGAGCAGCAATGGGATGGAAGGGGCCACACCCTTCCCACCTTTTGGCCATGGAGCGAGACCGGTGCATGGGCCTCTCACTGGGAGGAGACAGATTGAAGGACCAGCCCCATTGAAGAGCTAGCTATATGTGCAGGGAATTGGGCTATGTTATACTATGGCCCTGTCCCACAGCCCACAATGATATACACTCCCATTGTTATAAGGTCATAAGTGATAGGAGCAGAATTAGGCCTTTCGGCCCATCAAGTCTACCCCGCCATTTAATCATGGCTGACCTATCTCTTCCTCCTAACTTCATTCTCCTGCCTTCTCCCCATAACCCCTGACACCTGTACGAATCTAGAATCTATCTATCTCTGCCAGAAAAATATCCATTGACTTGGCCTCCACAGCCTTCTGTGGCAAGGAATTCCACAGATTCACCACCCACTGACTGGGAAATTCCTCTTCATCTCCTTTCCCGAAAAGAACGTCGTTTAATTCTGAGGCCGTGAGCTCTGGTCCTGGACTCTCCCACTAGTGGAAACATCCTGGTGGAACAGCTGCCTCACAGCGCCGGAGGCCAGAGTTCGATCCTGACCTCGGGTGCTGTCTGGGTGTGGTTGGTGGGTGCGATCCCGTCATCTGGCCACCCCTAGCTTCAACACCACACTGTTTAAGAAGGAACTGCAGATGCTGGAAAATTGAAGGTAGACAAAAGTGCTGGAGAAACTCAGCGGGTGCAGCAGCATCTATGGAGCGAAGGAGATAGGCAACGTTTCGGGCCGAAACCCTTCTTCAGACTGAGGGAGGGTGGGGGGGGAGGGGGGGGGGGGGGCAGGGAGAAGAAAGGAAAAAGGAAGAGGAGGGCTGAGGGAGAACTGAGAGTGGGAGGAGACATCATTGGAATTGGGATAATTCATTCTTTACGCTACTAGGGTTCAACACCACACCTTTGTGGAATATTCGGAGGAGGTAATGTCAGGGACATTCCATCGGTCCTCAGTTTAATTCCCCAACAATTCTGTATCACCAATGTTTCACAAAGCACACAGACACTGAACCGTGATTGGATTCTCTCATTCATCTTAGAACTCTCATCGATTTTTCCTTTCTCGAAAAAAAAAAAAATTGTCCATTTCAATTCTATAAACTGTGTGAGAATTGATCTTGTTGTACATGGTCCCAGTGCCCTGTTTGGCTCAACAATCTGCTGCAATGTACATTATCAGCGAGACAGTGTACTGGCCCCTTGTGCAGCCAACACGGATTTCATATTGATTGCTGCATTTTCCCTTCACAACAAAGCCTGCGACAGTGATCAAAACCGCCTCATAGTTTTACCGATACACCCACAGAAATCCAATAATGCATGGGAGGGGAGTGTGGGGAGGCATGAGAATCAGCTTTAGCAGCACGGATATAAGATTCGTTTTCCTTGATGCGTTTTTTTTGGTGTGGAGTTCCGAAAGGTATTCAGTGCAGACACTCCAGAGGGATTCCTTCCTTGGATGAAGAGTCTGGATGGTTTTCACCATGAGCCAAGTGTTTCTAGTGAGGGTTACACAAAAAGCTGGAGAAACTCAGCGGGTGCAGCAGCATCTAAGGAGCGAAGGAGATAGTTGACGTTTCGGGTCGAGACCCTTCTTCAGACCCTGTTTCTAGTGAGGTTTCGCAGTTGTTTTTTTTTGTTGGAGGGGGTGGGGGGGGGGGGGGGGACGGTACAGTGGTGCAGCAGCAGTAGAGGTGTTGGCTTGAAGGGCCACGTGGCCTACTCCTGCACCTATCGTCTACTGTCTCACGGGTTCGATCCCGACCTCGGGTGCTGTCTGTGCGGAGTTTGCGCGTTCTCCCTGTGACCACGTGGGTTTCCTCCGGGTGCTCCGGTTTCCTCCCCCACATCCCAAAGACGTGCGGGTTTGTCCCTCTGTAATTTACCCCCCGCCCCCCAGTGTGTAGGGAGTGGATGGGAAAGTGGGATAACATAGAGAGCTGGCGTGAATGGTCAGTGTTGACCGAAGGGCTCGTTTCCACGCTGTATTTCTAAGCTGAACAAAAACTTTAGAGTTAGAGGTATTCCTCAATGTAAGAACATTCTATTTATAAACTTTCGATGTAAAGTCATTGAGTTTTCGGAGGCTCATGAGTTCGATTTACAATTCTTCTTTTCACTCCAATGAATAGCAAACCAATCCTCACCCGTGGTAATTCATGGCGACAAATGTATTTCGGACGGTTTGATTTATGAAATTTCATTTAACAAACTGTATCCAGGTTGTAATTGCAATTTGCAAATCAAGAAATTACCTGTGACTGTAATTCATCAAAGTTTGTGTGAGCAGCATTGCCGAGAAGATGAAAGAGCCTTTTATCTTTATGCAAAACTGTGCCGTTTCAGCTCTGCACCGACGGGTAAACAAGCTGTTTTGTGACCAATGGCTCTCTGAATTACTGAACCCACTGCTGGCAATCTTTGACTGGGGAACAGTGCATGAAAAATGATGCTGGAAATCTGAAATATCAACAGAAAATATCGCTGGATACACTCAGCGGGTCAGGCAACACTTCAGTGCAGGGAAAGGATGAAAGTCTTAGGGTTTTTTAATCTGAAGCTTTTACCGTTTGCAGCAGACCTGCCGAGTCTTCCCAGCGTTTTCTGTCTTGATGGACCACTGTTGACTTGCGTTTAATCTCAATTAAAATTCCGAAGAAGGGTCTCGACCCTAAGCCTAACCCATTTGCATTCTCTACGGATGCTGCCAGACCTGCGGAGTTACCGCAGCATTGTCTCTATAGTTTGTGGGGTTTTTTAGTTCACTTTAGTTTAAAGATACAGCGCGGTAACAGGCCCTTCGGCCCATCAAGTCCGCACCGACCGGCGATCCCCGCACACTAGGCCTGCCCTACTTAGGTTATTTTCAGGCGACTGTCATTGTCGTAGCAGGTCACTGAAAAACAGGCGACTGGACCCCTTCTTCGACTTAAAATTTGAAATAAAATCATTACTTTAACAAAAAAAATAAACGATGTTAGCACCGGCGTCATCTTGGCAACAACCTACATCAGGAGAAGTCATTGGTGTCAACTCGTCTGTTGCCAAAATGTTTGAACATTTCAACATCCAGCGGTGACCAGAAGAACACTACGACTCTTTGGGCAACTACTCACGACCACCCCAGCGACCATGTGGCAACAGCCTCGTCGCCTGTAGTCACCTCAAAACACTCCTAAAGAAATAGAGAAAAAAAAGTGGAGTAACTCAGCGGGTCAGACAGCTTCTCTGGAGGAAAGGAATAGGTGAGACTGAAGGGTCTTGGAGATACAGCGTGGAAACAGGCCCTTCAGCCCATCGAGCCATCACCCATACACTAGTTTTATCCCACACTAGGGACAATTCACAGAAAACAAAAATAACCTGCAAGTCATTGGAATGTGGGAGGAAACATTTTGGTCGCCCAATTATAGGAAGGATGTCAACAAAATAGAGAGGGTACAGAGGAGATTTACCAGAATGTTGCCTGGGTTTCAACAGCTAAGTTACAGAGATAGGTTGAATAAGTTAGGTCTTTATTCTCTGGAGCGCAGAAGGTTAAGGGGGGACTTGATAGAAGTCTTTAAAATGATGAGAGGGATAGACAGAGTTGATGTGGACAAGCTTTTCCCTTTGAGAATAGGGAAGATTCAAACAAGAGGACATGACTTTAAAATTAAGGGAGAGAGGTTTAGGGGTAACATGAGGGGGAACTTCTTTACTCAGAGAGTGGTATCGGTGTGGAATGAGCTTCCAGTGGAAGTGGTGGCGGCAGGTTCGTTAGTATCATTTAAAAATAAATTGGATAGGCATATGGATGAGAAGGGTATGGAGGGTTATGGTATGAGTGCAGGCAGGTGGGACTAAGGGAAAAAGGTTGTTCAGCACGGACTTGAAGGGCCGAGATGGCCCGTTTCCGTGCTGTAATTGTTATATGGTTATATGGAAACCAGAGCACCCAGAGAAAACCCACACGGTCTGAAAACATGCAAACTCCATACAGACAGCACCCAAAGTCAGGATCGAACCGGGTTTCTGGCGCTGTAAGGTAGCAACTCTGCCGCTGCGCCACCGTGCCGTTTCTTCTGTAAGAGTTATGGACAGAGATTCACGGACATCGGAAATCGCCCAGACTATGGACTGAAGAAGGGTCTCGACCCGAAACGTCACTCATTCCTTCTCTCTAGTGATGCTGCCTGTCCTGCTGAGTTATTCCAGCAATTTGTGTCTATCTTAGGAGATGGCAAGGTCTGTTTGGTATGTGGAAGGTTCTGCTCACGGGTTGCTGGAGGGTAATGATATTACAGGCTCACATACAAGAGCAATCCTGCTGGAAAACCTCAAAGAGCTTCACACTGGATTGTATCCAATTCCACCATTTTATTTTTGCAGGGGACTCGATTTGTCATAAACAATTAATGAAGCTATGCTTTAACACACCAGAAATAGGTGCAATCTAGTTGCCAGCCACTCATCTTTTGCTACTCCTGGGAGCCTCAGCTATTTTAGATTGGAAAACTATGCAGTTCCCAAGGATGTCGGAATCTAAAGCAGGTGGAAGATAGGATTAAACAACGAAAATCAGAAACAAACCGAGTTTACAAATTGTAGATTCAGGAAGAAACTTCCGCACTCTATTTTCAAGAGACTTTATGTGTTACAGAAATATATGAAGGAACTGCAAATGCTGGTTTACACCTGAAGATGGACACAAAATGCTGGAGTAATTCAACGGGTCAGGCAGCCTCTCTGGAGAGAAGGAATTCCCTTTCTCCAGAGATGCCGCCTGACCCGCTGAGTTACTCCAACAATTTGGTTCCATCTTTCGTCTTAATGGCCGCAGTCACAACAGGCCATTTGATGAAGTTAGACACTAAATCCTAGAGCCACTCAGCGGGTGAGGCAGTGTCTATGGAGAGAAGGAACTGCAGACGTTTGGGGTTGAGTCCCTTCCCTGTTCCAGGTGTCCACTGGCCCCATCCCCGAACTCTACCTCTGCTACATTGACGATTGTAACACTGACTGCATCAACTTCACCTCTAATTTCCATCCAGCACCAACAGGCCATTTAATGAGCCTGATTTGAAGAATAAAGAACTCTGAACGTCACAAAAAGGTCCAAGCTCGTTGAAGCGGATACCACTGGATGGATTGATAGTAGATGTGAAGATCTATTCTGGGATGGTGGGACTGCCATATGATGAAAGAATGGGTCGGCTGGGATTGTATTCACTGGAATTTAGAAGGATGAAAGGGCATCTTATAGAAACATATAAAATTCTTAAAGGATTCGACAGGCTAGATGCAGGAAAAATGTTCCCGATGTTGGGGGAGTCCAGAACAAGGGGTCACACAGTTTACAAACAAGGGGTCGGCCATTTAGGATTGAGATGAGGAAAAACGTTTTCACCCAGAGAGTTGTGAATCTGTGGAATTCCCTGCCACGGTGAATTGGCAGTGGAGGCCAATTCACTGGATGTTTTCAATAGAGAGATTTAGTTCTTGGGGCTAACGGAATCAAGGGATATGGGGAAAAAGCAGGAACGGGGTACTGATTTTGGATGATCAGCCATGATCATATTGAATGGTGGTGCTGGCTCAAAGGGCCGAATGGCCTACTCCTGCACCTATATTTCAATGTTGCTTTTGATTGCTCCCCTTGGTTGAGGATTCCAGTATCAGACTAACATCTGTCATTGGGGCAGTTCCATAAATCTCTGCAACAAGGAATTCCTACGCTTGGACTTGATGCTTCACAGGGTAAGTAAAGAAAAGGATTATAGGCTCTGTAATGGTTCTTCTTCTTGTCGAGTCCACACACAAGATTAGAAGTTGTTCGGCCAGCACTGAACACACTTCTCAGCATCTGCATACAATGGTGTCTGTCTTGTCGTTTCTTCTGCGTGCTGGTGGAAACACGGCTGCCCGCGAGGTGAACGCTCTTTCCTTGACCCTGTCTGTAATGGATGATAAACCAATACATGAACGTTTCATTCAGGGGTTGGACAAAACGGGCTTTTAAAAATTAATTGAAAGTTCCAAATCAGATAAATATCTGGTGCAAAAATAAAGTTAATGACTAAATCCATAGCGAAGACAAGTGTAGGAATGAATGTTCGCCAATGATGGTACAGATACAGATAGATTTTATTTGTCACGTGTGCCAATTGGCACAGGGAAATGAAGTCGCCATACAGCCAAAAATAAAGAACACCACACAGAGTAGATAGAAATTCAACATAAAACATCCCCTCACAGCAGGATCAAAATTTCCCACCGTGAGGGAAGGCACCAAAGTCGGTCTCTTCCCGATGTTTCCCACTGTTCACCCGTGGTCAGGGCCTCCCCGAGCCCTCCGCTGTCGCCACTCCGGGCGGCCCGATGTTCAGGCCCGCTCCCCGGGGTGATGTAAGTCCAACGTCGGGGCTGGGGGACGTCCTCAGCGGCCTGGACCCCGAGTCGGCCCCCTCCTACCGGAGTCCGCGGCTCCCAAAGTCCGCAGGCCGCGCCGGGTGGAGATGCAACGCTGGAGGCCCTCGGCAAAGGGCCCCAGGACTCCATGGAGTTCAGCGCCGCCCGCGTTGGAAGCTCTCCACGATGTTGGAGCAGCGGCCCAACGCTCCGGTGCTCCAACGGCGACCTAGGTAGGCATCGCCCGCTCCGTGGTGACTCCAGCACCGCCGCCGCTGTGGCAGCTCTGGTCCGGTTCCCGGTCCCCGGCAGGAAAGGCCGCTCGGATCCAGGAGGTAGGCCGCGAGGTGGGGGGCGAGGACGCGACTGGGAGAAATAGTCGCGTCCCCCGCCAGGAAGAGACTGGGAAACAGTTTCCCCCGTACCCTGCCCCCCTCCCCCACATATAAAAGTTAAAGATTCCCCCAAGGTAATATCGATTTATACACTCGACAGACTACTTTTGTGAGGATTTACACAAATGAATGGAGACTGATTGTGGCAACTGATTCATGGCCACCTGTATAATAGGAGCATGCAGAGGAATCTTATGGGCCTGTCCCATTGTACGAGGTAATTCAAGAGTTCTCCCGCGTTTCCCCTGATTCGAACTCGGAGATTTACGGTAATAGCCGCTCGTCGGTACTCGGGGCTCTCGTGGACATTTTTCAACATGTCGAGAAATCTTCACGAGCTTACCGCGTTTCCCGAGTACCTGCCGTTAGCGTTACGAGCCGCTAAGAGACGTCCCCGAGCTCCGACGTACCCGCTACGTACATTCCACGTACTTACCATGAGTTTGATTTTTTTTTAAACTCGGGAGAGCTCTTGAATTACCTCGTACAGTGGGACAGCCCCTTTACTTCATTATCATTAAAGATGTAGAATTGCTGGAAGTGAGTGCCTCAGAGAAATTCTGATGTGCAATGCAGCAAGAGTTGAAATCTCATGTGGCTTATGAATGGCTGAATAATGGTTGGGTGAAATTATTGGTTTAATTTATTTAGCAGGGAGGTTGTGCAATATTCTGCAGACACAGACAGGCGATTTTAATGCCAGTACGAAACACAGGACTATTGCTTTCTGTGTTAGGGTTTGCTTCATTAACTCATCCAGACGAACAGGAGGTTCTTAATGCAGAATTCATCAGCATCTTTGGTCCTTCCCACTAGTTACCCTGCAGACAGAATACAGATGAAAAGGCATGGTGATGGGCACAGTGGTATAATTGCTGTCTTACAATGCCAGAGACCCAGGTTCGATCCTGACCACGGGTGCTATCTGTACCGAGTTTGTACGTCCCACACTCCAAAGACGTACAGGTTTGTATGTTAATTGGCTTGGTATAAGTAACGTGGTATAAATAAGCTTGGGACGTTAATATTTAGTTGCAGAGCAGGTAGGTCGACCAAAGGGAACACCTCCAACAGGTAACAGATAATATTCCCTTTGATCTCCCAGCTTCTCCACAACTGAAATCAAACCAGTTTTCCCTCCCACTCCTGACACTCTGGGAGCGGAAATATCGATCCTCATAATCATTATCATAATCATAAGTGGTGTTAACATTGACTTCCCCAATTTCAGGTAGTCCTTGCTTTCTCCCTCCTTCCCCTCCCCTTCCCAGCTCTCCCACAACATACCGTCTCAGCCTCTTCCTTTCTTCTTCCCGCCCCAACCCCCCCCCCCCCCCCACCCCCACATCAGTCTGAAGAAGGGTCTCAATAGACTATAGACAATAGGTGCAGGATTAGGCCATTCGGCCCTTCGAGCCAGCACCGCCATTCAATGTGATCATGGCTGACCATCCCCAATCAGTACCCCATTCCTGCCTTCTCCCCATATCCCCTGACTCCGCTATCTTTAAGAGCCCTATCTAGCTCTCTCTTGAAAGCATCCAGAGAACCTGCCTCCACCGCCCTCTGAGGCAGAGAATTCCACAGACTCACCACTCTCTGTGCGAAAAAGTGTTTCCTCATCTCCGTTCTAAATGGCTCACCCCTTATTCTTAAACTGTGTCCCCTGGTTCTGGACTCCCCTAACATTAGGAACATGTTTCCTGCCTCTAGCGTGTCCAAACCCTTTATAATCTTATATGTTTCAATGAGATCTCCTCTCATCCTTCTAAACTCCAGAGTGTACAAGCCCAGCCGCTCCCTTTTCCCAGCATATGACAGTCCCGCCATCCCAGGGATTAGAGTTTACCTAGTATGAAATAATAGGCACAAAACACTGACTGGCACTTCTCCCCATATCCCCTGACTCCGCTATTTTTAAGACCCCTATCTAACTCTTTCTTGAAAGCATCCAGAGAACCTGCCTCCACCGCCCTCTGGGGCAGAGAATTCCACAGACCCAAACCGTCACCTATTCCTTCGCTCCACAGATGCTGCCTCACGTGCTGAGTTTCTCCAGCATTTTTGTCTACCATCATATTCAAAATTATACATTACTTTGCAACATATAAGGAATTTGATTTGCCACACAGCCATGCCAATAAAGAGCAACAAGATACCGAAATAATTTTTTAACATAAACTTCCACCACAGCAACTCCCACTTTCCTCACTGTGATGGAAGGGAAAAAAAGTTCACTCTTCTTCCCTGCTTATTCCCACAGATGCTGCCGAAACTGCTGATGCAGCGCTTTCTGTTTTTATAACCAGCGAGCAAATTAGAATTGCTTCCTTTCGGAGAATTCTGAGCAGCTCGGCTGTAATTACCGATGCTCTGATAACGCTTCTGGTGATCAAGGGCTGACCGTGGAATGAATCCGTTCCTGTGCAATGCAGCTCCTGGTCCAGCTCCCGTGTTCAGTGATGTATGACAAAGAAGCGTGCACGTTCCTTGTCGAACGAGGCTCTTGGAGTCGTGACACTGGGTAATTCAGCTCATGCTCCACTGCTGCGGGAGGTGAATGTGCTATTAGAACCACCTTGCTGCCTCATCAATCACACTGGGGGCTCGTTCCTCTAAACACATACCGAGTGAACATGCGGAGACGGCCCTGAAAAAGTTACGGTGGAGACTACTGGCCCAAGAAGCGACGCTTTGATCCTCTTCGCCTCACACTGTCGGTCTTTTTTGCCGCCCGGTGGTGAGTCATGGGTCGGAGCCTGCTGCCAAGGTCGGTCAGAGGTGGGGGATAAACAAAGGGGGAACTGGTGTGGGAGGGGGACTTGTAACTTTAGGATCGCCCTTTATGTAGCGACTATTTGCATACCGTGGCAAGGTACGCAAGCAAATAATTTCTCTGTGACTTGTTTGCAAAGTATTCAATTTAATTTTCAGCCCTGGCGATTGTCCAGCCGTCTGCTGATCAGAAAGGTTCCTCACTTGTATTCATCTGTTACCTGCCCCTCCTCTCTTCCAGCTTTCTTCTGCTCCCCCTCTTCACCCCCCCCCCCCCCCCCTTTCACTCCCCCCTCTCCCCTCCGCAATCAGTCTGAAGAAGGGTCCCAACCTGAACCATCATCTATCTTAAGGGGTTGGACAGGCTAGATGCAGGAAGATTGTTCCCGATGTTGGGGAGGTCCAGGACAAGGGGTCACAGCTTAAGGATAAGGGGGAAATTCCTTAGGACCGAGATGAGAAGGACTTTTTTCACACAGAGAGTGGTGGGTCTCTGGAACTCTGCCACAGAGGGTAGTTGAGGCCAGTTCATTGGCTATATTTATGAGGGAGTTAGATGTGGCCCTTGTGGCTAAGGGGATCAGGGGTTATGGAGAGAAGGCAGGTACGGGATACTGAGTTGGATGATCAGCCATGATCACATTGAATGGCGGTGCAGGCTCGAAGGGCCGAATGGCCTACTCCTGCACCTAATTTCTATGTTTCTATGTTTCTATCCATGTTCCCCAGAGATGCTGCCTAACCTGTTGCGTTACTCCAGCACTTTTGTCTATTTTTCTTAAACCAGCATCTGCAGTTTCTTTCACCTCCTTATTTTGTCTTTTTACATCCATTCTGGCTATTTGGTAGCGAGCTATCTGATCATAATGAAACATTAGTATTAAGCACCTATACATTCAGTCACACCTGTAGTTCATGTCTAGAAGTCATCGTAGCAGAATTAGGCCATTCAGCCCATCAAGTCTATTCTGCCATTCAATCATCGCTGATCTAACTTTTCCTCTCAGCCCCAATCACCTGCCTTCCCCCCCATAATCTTTCCCAGTCTTACTAATCAATAACCTGTCAATCTCCGCCTCATAAATACACAATTACATGACCTCTACAGCCGTCGGTGTTAATCAATTCCACAGATTCACCACCCTCTGACTAAAGAAATTCCTCCTGATCTTCTTTGTAAACATCCATCCTTTTATTCTGAGGCTGTGCCCTCTGGTCCTGGACTCTCCCACTAGTGGAAACATCCTCCCCGCATCTACTCAATCCTGGCCTTTCACTATTCGGTCAGTTTCAATGAGGTTCCCCCTCATCCTTCTAAACTCCAGCAGGTAGATGCCCAGTGCTCATCATACGTTAACTCAATCGTCCTTGGGATCATTCTCGTAAAACTTCCCCTGGACCCTCTCCAATGCCAGCACATCCCTCCTCAGATTTGTTGCCCAAAACTGCTCACAACTCCATGCTAACCCTGAGTTGCCGCACAAGCATTCACCATGACTTTAATGCCACTGCCACTGTGGTAACCAGCACTAAGTTAACACAAGTTAATGGCAAGTTAAGAGCATGGCAGTCTGAAGAAGGGTCCCGACCTGAAAATTCACCTCGTCCTTTTCTCCAGAGATGCCGTCTGAGCCGCTGAGTTGCTCCATCTTTTAGAGTCAAACTTCTGCACCCCAAGGGTGGTGGGTGCATGGAACGAGCTGCCAGAGGAGGTAGTTGAGGCAGGTACCATCGCAACTTTAAAAACAAGGTTTAGAAAGGCACATGGATAGGACAGGCTTGGGGGGATATGGACCAAACACAGGTTTGGTGGGGCTAGTGTGGATGGGACATGATGACTTGTGTGGGCAAGTTGGGCCGAAGGGCCTGTTTCCACATTCCATGATGGTATGATTCACTCAATGACTATAACTCTATGACTAAGTTAACACTGGTCCTGGAGAAAAGGGCTTGTCCCACTAACGCAACCATTACAGGCGACTGCCGAAATTTTTAACACGTTGAAAATTCAGTGGTGACCAGAAAGATGCTTTGGCTATGACTAAGAGTCGCTACTTTGGCTAAGTTTGGCTAAGAGACGCTACAACTCTTTGGAGACCGCTCACGACCATAGGAGACCTCTCACGACCATACAGACTGTTTGGTCATGGGATGTCACCCGCGACATGTCGCCAGGGGTCGTCTGTATGGTCGCCAGACGCCTCCTATGGTTGTGAGCGGTCTCCAAAGAGTCGTAGCGTCCTTCTGGTCGCTGCTGAATTTTCAACATGTTGAAAATTTCAACGACCTATGACGGTCTTGGCATCTTCACCTCCCTCTGCAATTGGACACTGGATTTCCTCACTAACAGACCACAGTCTGTTAGGGTCAACAACCTCACCTCCTCCACTATAACACTGAACACCGGCATGCCACAGGGCTGTGTGCTCAGCCTTCTCCTCTACTCCCTCTTCACCAATGACTGCATCCCTAAGTATGGCTCCAACGCCATCATAAAATTTGCCGACGACACCACGGTGGTAGGACTGATCAGTGACAACGACGAATCAGCCTACAGGGAGGAGGTCCAGCACCTGACTACCTGGTGTGCCAACAATAACCTCGTCCTCAACTCCCAGAAGACGAAGGAAATCATTGTTGACTTTAGGAAGAACAGAGGGGGCAGACACACCCCCATCCATATAAACGGGACTGAGGTGGAGCGGGTCTCCAACTACAAATTCCTCGGGGTACACATCTCGGAGGATCTGTCCTGGTCCCTCAACACCTCAAAGCTGATCAAAAAGGCGCAGCAGCGCCTTTACTTTCTGAGGAGGCTCAAAAAAGCCCACCTGTCCCCCCAGATCCTGACCAACTTTTACCGCTGTACCATCGAAAGCATCCTGACCACCTGCTTTACGGTATGGTACAGCAGTTGCACCGTGGCAGACAGGAAGGCATAACAACGGGTGGTGAAAACCGCCCAGTACATCATCGGTGCCCCGCTCCCTGCCATGGATGCCCTCCACCGCAAACGGTGTCTGAAGCGGGCCGGGAAGATCATCAAGGACCCCTCACACCCTAACCATGGACTGTTTGCCCTCCTACCATCAGGGAGGCGGTACAGGAGCCTCAGGTCCCGCACTAGTAGGATGAGGAACAGCTTCTACAATAACACCGTCACACTGCTGAACTCGGAGTCCCGCCGATAGAGATTTCTCCAGTCTCTCCGTCCACATTGTCTGCACCCTGTATTTATTTTTCCATATTGCTATCACTACGAACGACGCTAAACTGCATTTCGTTGTGCCTATACTTGTATTTGTGCAATGACATTAAAGTTGAATTGAATTGAATTGAATTGCTGGAGTGTGGAAGTCATGGAGTGTGAAAAACAAGACCCTTTAGGCCCAACTTGCCCACACCAGTCAACATGTCCCATCCACACGAGTCCCACCAAACATGTGTTTGGCCCATATCCCCCCAAGCCTGTCCTGTCCATGTACCTTTCTAAACCTTGTTTGTAGAGTTGCGATGGTACCTGCCTCAGCTACCTCCTCTGGCAGCTCGTTCCATGCACCCACCACCGTTGGGGTGCTGAAGTTTGACTCTAACAAGGCTTACAAGTGGAATGGGAAAGGGGAACGTCAATGGCCGGCCTCACCATTCACCACGTCTCTCCCTTTTTCCAGCTTATTTTCCTCTGTATTGAGGTGTTCAGTAATTGAGAGAGGAGCGTGTGGGAATATGAAAGAGCTCCAGGCACCAGACCTCTCGTGACAGATACTTGCACGACGGTAGATCTCAACAGACAACAACAGAAAATGAAACCATTTTGGATGTCAAGTCACACCAAGCAAAAAGGAAATAAATTACATTACCAGGGAAACCTGCAATTCCTTCGCAATGAATTATTTCGAATGTCAGTGTCAAAAGGGGGCCTATTAACAAGAACATTTGTTGGTCGTTATTTTTGAGGCTGCTCCATCATCGGATAATAGCGAAAGCGCTAAAAGCCTGTGGGGCTCCACGAGGCGCTGTCACGCAGGCGAAGACAACGCTCTCCAAGTTGGCCGTCATTTCAGCTAAAGGGTCTGTCCTACAAGCATGCAACTCCATGCGATGAACGCAATCAAACTAGAAGTGGGGGCCGCGCGGAGGTCGGGTGATCCCCTGTGCAGGGCCGTTCCCACCAGCATGCGCCTGCATGCGGCAAGCGCGACCAAACCAGCAGCGAGGGCCGCGCGGAGGTCGGGTGAGTGGCGCAACGCGGCACAAAGTGAGGCGAACTTGGAGCGAAGTCTTAAAGGTAAGTTCGCCAGGACAGAGAGGGGTACACAGAGAGGGGCACACACAGAGGCACACACACACAGAGAGGGCCACGGAGCCACACACATAGAGGGTCACGGAGGGACCTACAGATAGGTTCACGGAGGCACGATGTCGGGGCGGTGTGTAATGTGGCGAGGCGACTGCGAGCCGACAAGCCGTTGCCGCGCGGAATTTTTGAACGTAGTCAGTTTTTCGGAGGCCCGTGCGGTCTCGGGACGAACTCCGCACAAATCCGCACGGCTCCGGCGATCGAAGTGGGACCGGCCCCGCGACGCCGGACGGCTCAAGCGACCACGTTAGGTCGCGCTAATCGCATAGAGTTGCATGCTGGTGGGACAGGCCCTTAACTCTTGTAACTATAGCAAACTAGCTAGGCTGAAGAAGAAATCTAACTGAAAGTAGACTGCTGCATAGCCACATGGTACCAAAGATGCTATAGCGGAGCAAGATGGACCACTCCTTCTAAATGCAATGGGCTGACGTGTAGTACGCAACGGAGTGGAACGTGGGCCTTTTTTTCATCCATTTCCGTAACCCGACCCGACCCGACTCGCAGTGTAATCAACGTTGCGGGGGAACAGTTTATGTTAATAAAATTAAATTCTGAAAATGAGGAGAACATTTTTACCAAATAACTTTTTATTTTTACGAGGATGTTTCCGTAACCGGCTTCCGTCTCTCCTCTATTATCCTACGGGATCTTTGGTGCGGAGACGGAAGCCGGTTACGGAAATGGTGCCTAAAATTACCCATGAATCTGCCCATGACCGTACTACGTCTTTTTGTCGAGTGGACTATCTTGCTCGCTGTAGGATCTTTGCATGGTGACTGCGGTGGGTGTGAGCGACACGACCTTTAAAGACCCTTCCTGCAGACTCGAAACATCACCTATCCTCATCTTGCAGGGTTGCTGCCTGACCCACTGAGTTACCCCAGCACTCTGTGTTTCTTTGTGAACTACCTTCCACAGTCCCAATGTGAACACACTGTAAACGGCTCGATTGCAATCATGTCTTTCCGCTGGCTGGGTAGCCCGCAACAAAAGCTTTTCACTGTACCTCGGTACGTACGACATTAAACTAAATTATTCGCACTTACTTGGAGATTTAACTTTTCAGATAGCTGGGAAAATCGAAGGTAGACAAAAATGCTGGAGAAACTCAGCGGGTGAGGCAGCATCTATGGAGCGAAGGAAATATGTAGCGTTTCGGGCTGAAACCCATCTTCAGACTGAAGGAAATAGGCAACGTTTCGGGCCGAAACTCTTCCGGGTTTCGGCCCGAAATGTTGCCTATTTCCTTCGCTCCATAGTTGCTGCCTCACCCGCTGAGTCTCTCCAGCATTTTTTATCTACCTTCGATTTTTCCGGCATATGCAGTTCTTTCTTAAACATGTGGAGAGTTTAGTTTAGTTTAGTTTAGAAATACACAAAGTCTGCATTCTACACACACTATTTACACTTATACCAAGCCAATTAAGGGCCTGTCCCACTTTCACGACTTAATTCAAAACCTATGCCGAGGTTGAAGGACCTAAAAAAAAAAAAAATCAAGATCGTGGTAATCTACGAACTCCTACGATCTTCCACGACTATGTTCACGAACTCCTACGACTAAGTCTACGAATTCCCACGACTATTTCGGTGCCCTCCTTAAACCCCTGTCCCACGGTACGAGTTCATTCCAAGAGCTCTCCCGAGTTTGCCCTGATTCGAACACGGAGATTTATGGTAATGGCCGCTCGTCGGTACTCGGGGCTCTCGTGGACATTTTTCAACATGTTGAAAAACCTTCACGAGTCTTCCCGTGCTTACCTGCCGTTAGCGAGTCTTCTCGAGTACCTGCCGTTTGCGTAACGAGACGTCCCCGAGCTCCGACGTACCCGCTACGTTCATTCGCCGTCCTTACCACGAGTTTGATTTTTTTTTAACTCGGGAGACCTCTTGGAATGAACTCGTACCGTGGGACAGGGCCATTCCGTACAAACCTGCACGTCTTTGGAGTGTGGGAGAACCCACGCAGGTCACGGGGAGAACATACAAACTCTGTGCAGCCAAACACCAGTAGTCGGGATCGAACCCGGGTCTCCGACGCTGTAAGGCAGCAACTCTACCGCTGTGAGTGTGAGACAGAGAGAGAAGAGGGAACAGAGAAGAGATGAGAAGACTGAAGATTACAGGGATTAAGGAATGAGATTTTGACCATGTTATTCTGGGAATATCTGTGCATTTCTAGTGTTCCTGCAGTTTGCATCATGGCTCTAACTCTTCCCCCTGGTTTTATTTAATGCAGATCCCCTCAAGTCAGGGGTTTGGTTAATTCTCCTCAGTTAGAAGCTACAGAAACACTGGAAGCTATATCAGGCCATTCAGCCCTTCAATGCTGTCCGGGAACGAATAAAGCCTCGTGTTATCCTCTACCCCGGCTCCAAAGCCTTGCCCATTCCTACATCCCAATTTAATTTGCGTTAGAAAGTTCCGCTGAGCTCGGTCGCAAGTGCACTCAACAATCGAGTATGCCAGCCCTCAGGGGGAAAAAAACTACAAAGATTCACAACACTGAATGAAGTATTTCTTCTTCTTCACTGAAAGGATTTCTCTCTCGTTCCAGTTCTAAACAGCAGTGTACTTTGGCAAGAATAGACAAGTACTTTGTCCGATCTCGTCACGGTGAACCAGCCTCTGAATGGGTACGGCAATCATACAGTAAGGATTTGATGGGCTAATATAATTAAACTTGTGTATGCCATTTCCATGAACTGAATCAAAATGAACTGACAAATGATGTCGGGAATAATAAATGTTGGGCTGAAAGGGGCTATTGGTTCAGAAGCCCTGGTTTTAAATTCCCCATGGGACACACACATACAGGCAGTTCTGTGGCACAGGCCGATACAGTGCCCTGTGAGTCTGGCTCAGAGGGAGAGCTTCTGACAATTGGATCGTCACCTCTGGTACTATTGGCTTTTTAATTCCTCATTTATTTAATTACTTCCATTCACTATCCCTCCTGCCATGGTTCAAAACAAACTCTTGCCCTGGGTCTGAAGAAGGGTCTCGACCCGAAACGTCACCCATTCCTTCTCTCCAGAGATGCTGCCCTTCCCGTTGTGTTACTCCAGCTTTTGGTATCGAACCTGTGGCCCTTAAACCAGTAATTATCTATCTGACAATTTCCTCTGTTCAAGAGTCAAGAGTGTTTCATTGTCGTATGTCCCAGATAGAACAATGAAATCCTTACTTGCAGCAGCACAACAGGATATGCAAACATCATACACTGTGCACAATACAATAAATGTCAGTGTGTGTATATATATATATATATATATATACACACACGCACACACACACACACACACGCACACACACACACACAAAGACACACACACACACAAAGACACACACACACACACACGCATACACACACGCACACACACGCACACACGCACACACAAAGACACACACACACACACACACAAAGACACACACACACGCACGCACACACACCCACACACAAACACAAAGACACACACAAAGACACACACACACACACACACACACACACACACACACACACACACACACACACACACACACACACACGCACGCACACACACACACACACACACACACACACACACACACACACACACACACACACACACACACACGTTTTCTCCACGGATGCTGCCTGACCCACTGAGTTGCTCCAACATTTTGTGTCTACCTTCGGTATTAACCAGCATCTGCAGTTCCTTCCTACACATGGCATGTATGTATCTGTGTATGTATGTATGTATGTATGTCTGTGGAATTCTCTGCCTCAGAGGGCGGTGGAGGCAGGTTCTCTGGATGCTTTCAAGAGAGAGCTAGATAGTTAAGTGTTTGGACACGCTAGAGGCAGGAAACATTTTCCCGATGTTGTGGGGAGTCCAGAACCAGGAGCCACAGTTTAAGAATAAGGAGTAAGCCATTTAGAACGGAGATAAGGAAACACTTTTTCTCACAGAGAGTGGTGAGTCTGTGGAATTATCTGCCTCACAGGGCGGTGGAGTCTGGTTCTCTGGATTTTTTCAAGAGAGAGCTAGACAGGGCTCTTAAAAATAGCGGAGTCAGGGGATATGGGGAGAAGGCAGGAACGGGGTACTGATTGGGGATGATCAGCCATGATCACATTGAATGGCGGTGCTGGCTCGAAGGGCCGAATGGCCTACTCCTGCACCTATTGTCTATTGTCTATTGTGTATTGTATGTGACAACCTCGCTGAGGAACGGAGCCACTAACCATGTTAGCTGAGGAAACAACATTGTCAGATTATTCAGTACACAGCACACCCTGAATACACATCCTTGTTAATTGTATAATTTTGTTTCAGCAGAAAGCATGGGTAATTAACAGGGCGAATGCCATTATCCAAAGCTGCTGCCACAGCTGGTGAGCTCCCTCGCTTGTGGCGAGCGGTACTTCATCAACTTCGCCCTTGCTCTCAAATGAATATCGTGATGTGCGCACTGTCGATTTTCTGCTTAGTGCACAATAGTGTAATCAGGCAAAACTGTTAATTGTTGAATAATTATCTTTGCATTTCGGCGTGTGTGTGTGTGTGTTTGTGCGTGGAGTATTGCATGCGGAGCTGTGAATGTGACAAACATGATTCATAAACGTCCTGCCGCCCTCGCTGACAAGTGTCTGGCTATTTAGACCTTCAATTCCCGCTGGAAAACGGAAATAAAAGTGACAGACTCCTGCGAATTCCAGCAGCGTGATCCTCACATCGTTTCATTTAGTCTAATATTAGAACATGATTCACCGTGCAGAAATCATCTTAAATGTGACGTTCAAACAAACGCAAGCTTGAATGTCCGAAGGGCGTTTGTTATTCTGAGATGGGCTCCATTCATTTGTCGAACATCTCTCACCGTACCATGGTTGCCTCGGCATGGATCGATACTGCTCAGCCCGTCTGGGCTAGCATCATGCTGCGGCCCAGGAACATTGGACTAGCGCGGCCACACGGGACCTGCAGATGCTGTGTGCAGTGTGGATGAGTGGCAGACTGGATGCTCCATCCAAGGCAAAGAATTGTGGACACAGGTCAGACCTCACACAAACCAACCTCCCTTCCATTTACTCCATTTACACCCCACGCTGCCTTGGTAAAGCCGGCAGCATCGAGCGACTCAAGAACCAGGTTAAAATAGGTGCAGGTGGAGGCCATTTGGCCCTTCAAGCCAGCACCGCCATTCACTGTGATGATGGCTGATTGTCCCCAATCAATAACCCGTGCCTGCCTTCTCCCCATATCCCTTGATTCCACTAGTCCTGAGAGCTCTATCTAAAGGGCCTGTCCCACCAGCATGCAACTCCATGCGATGAGCGCGACCTAACGTGGTCGCTTGAGCCGTCCGGCGTCGCGGGGCCAGTCCCACTTCGATCGCCGGAGCCGTGTGGAATTGTGTGGAGTTCGTCCCGACATCGCGCGGGGCTCCGAAAAACTGACTATGTTCAAAAATTCCGCATGGCAAAGGCTTGTCGGCTCGCAGTCGCCTCGACGCATTACACAACGCCTCGACGTCGTGCCTCCATGACCCTCTCTGTGGATGCCTCCGTGACCCTCTATGTGTGTGGCTCCGTGGCCCTCTGTGTGTGTGCCTCTGTGCCCCTCTCTGTGTGCCCCTCTCTGTCCTGGCGAACTTACCTTTAAGACTTCGCTCCAAGTTCGCCTCACTTTGCGCCGCGTTGCGCCACTCACCCGACCTCCGCGCGGCCCTCGCTGCCGGTTTGGTCGCGCTTGCCGCATGCAGGCGCATGCTGGTGGGAACGGCCCTGTACAGGGGATCACCCGACCTCCGCGCGGCCCTCGCTGCCGGTTTGGTCGCGCTTGCCGCATGCAGGCGCATGCTGGTGGGAACGGCCCTGTACAGGGGATCACCCGACCTCCGCACGGCCCCCGCTCATCGCATGGAGTCGGATGCTGGTAGGACAGGCCCTTAACTCTCTCTTAAACCCATCCAGTGACTTGGCCTCCACTGCCCTCTGTGGCAGGGAATTCTACAAATTCACAACTCACTGGGTGAAAAAGTTTTTTCTCACCTCAGTCTCAAATGACCTCCCTTTTTATTATAAGACTGTGGCCCCCTGGTTCTGAACTCGCCCAACAAATGTGTGGCAAATGGTACAGAAGTGTGAAAACGCACACCTCCAGATTCAGGGACAATTTTGTCCCATCTGTTATCAGGTGACTGAACCATCCTACCACAACCAGAGAGCATCCTGAATTATTATCTACCACATTGGTGACCCTCCGACTATCTTTGATCTTTGGTTTATCTTGTACTAAACGTTATTCTGGGGACGGGTTGATTGTAAGCATGTGTTGTCTTTCCGCTGACTGGTTAGCACGCAATAAAAGCTTTTCACTGTACCTCGGTACACGGGACAATAACCTAAACTCAAAACGCCGCGAGTCCTGGACTTTGTGCCATGGCCACCTGAACTGCTGCTCAATGTCACCTGTCACCTCAGAGCAGTTATGACATCTGAAGGTAAGATGGGGCGACACGATGGCGCAGCGATGGAGTTACCGACCTACAGCGCTGGAGACCAGGGTTCCATCCCGACTCCGGGTGCTGTCTGTACGGAGTTTGTACGTTCTCCCTGTGACCTGCGTGGGTTTCCTCCGAGATCTTCATTTTCCTCCCACACTCCAAACACGTACAGATTTTTAGGTTAATTGGCTTGGTGTAAATGTCAGATGTTGCCCCTCATGTGTGGGGTGGTGTTAGTGTGCAGGGTTCGCTGGTCGGCATGGACTTGGTGGGCCGAAGGGCCTGCTTCTGCGCTGTCTCTCTAAAATAACAACTTCTTCCGTGTCCATCTTCCATGTTTCAAATGTTGACCTCGCTGCCATCGTTCATCCTGAAAAGGACGCAAGCTTCCGGCGACAATCAGTGGGAGCCATCACTTGTTGCAATAGATCAGGGGTGAGGAACCTGCTGCCTTCGAGGCCATTAAGTGCGGCCTTTTGAATGGATCCAAATTTTGTAGAACAAACCCTTTTATATTTATTAATATGTTTTTGATCTTCTTTTATTATTTGTATTTTAATCTTAAAATGAACGTATTTAAAATACCGAAGAGTAAAAGATTCAAGTAAATAATTCCCCCCCCCGACTGACAGCCACAATTAAAACATTAGTGAGTCATGAGGGCTATTTTGTTGCCACGGAGAGTTATTTGCTTTGGCCACTCTTACGGGTAGAACACGAGGAATAGATTTCTTCAACAATCTTCAAGATAAATGTTGTGAAGTACATCGAATTGAACTTTCTTGGATGCGGCCATATTAGATTACAGCTAACTTAACGTGAAAAGGTTCCCCACTCCAGAAGATATGGAGTTGCCCAAAAATAGAACCATTATGGGACAGAGTGAATTCAGAACTAACGGAGGTATTAGGATGTACAGTCTGCAAGAAGTGTTCCATTTTATACCTGGGTAACATAAATACAGTGGTGCTGAAGGAAGATCAGTACTTGGTTAAAATCCTGCTCACAGCTGGCAGAAAGGCCATTACAAGAAACTGGCTTGGAGCGAGCGGACACACCCAGACTTAGACAATGGTTAGACAAAGTACAGGAAATATTTGTCATGGAGAAAATGACATCTTCTCTAAGAGTGAAAGAAGACGAGTTTAATAGAAAATGGGGAAAATGGATT
Organism: Raja brachyura; assembly: GCA_963514005.1. The sequence continues at coordinate 3,275,010 of OY740815.1, forward strand.
AGGTATAGAAATAAAGACATCAACACTGTATAATTTTATAGACAATAATGTAAGTTATTGGAAAATGTTTTAATATGAAAATAGTTCTGTATACTGCATCATTAATTATAAACTGAGCCCCCCGCTGCTCTGTTGTACCTTTCACTGTAATGTTGTATGTTTCGGTGTTATATTTGTGTGTTATTTGTTTATACATAACAGCAAGAAAAACTAAAGTGTAAAATAAAGAAAATAGATGATGGTGATGCAATAGATGATGGTGGTAGCACAATTAGCTCGGGATACTTCCAGTTCCCAGCCCCATGATGTGGACGCTTCTGCTGTGGGGCCACAACTAAACTGAACCTTTTGATCTAAATCTGGAGTAAATGCAGCAAGTGAGCCTTCAAATCGCATGGGGAAATAACATCAAAGCCTCACCTCTCTTTGGTTGAGCAAGCATCTCACTCACCCCTGTCCTGGTTAAACAAGGAACCGTGGACGGTGCTGGACATAAAATGACTCAAAGTGTTGCAGGAACACACTTATGAACCGATGGCCTTATGAGCCAGGCCTGCTGCTAGGGTCTGAAGAAGGGTCTCGACCCGAAACATCGCCTATCTCCTTCGCTCCTTAGATGCTGCTGCACCCGCTGAGTTTCTCCAGCCTTTTGTGTACCCTGCTGCTAGGGTCGGCTATCTGCCTCAAGGAAATCCAAACAGTTTTTACTCAGAGTCAAGCCATTGCTACAAGCATCCCATGTGATTCTATGGTGACAATAGACAATAGACAATAGGTGCAACAGTAGGCCATTCGGCCCTTCGAGCCAGCACCGCTATTCAATGTGATCATGGCTGATCATCCCCAAGTGGAGGCAGGTTCTCTGGATGTTTTCAAGAGAAAGCTAGATAGGGCTCTTAAAAATAGCGGAGTCAGGGGGTATGGGGAGAAGGCAGGAACGGGGTACTGGTTGGGGTTGATCAGCCAAGATCACATTGAATGGCAGTGCTGGCTCGAAGGGCCAAATGGCCTACTCCTGCACCTATTGTCTATTGTCTATTGTCTTAAGGCACATTTTGTTATTCTGAAAAATAATATTTTTGGGGGCATTCTTCAGACACTGGGTTTTACTGTGAAATCCCAGAATTCATACCAATATAACCCTATTCATAAGGAACTGCAGTGTGTAGCGATTGCACTGTTTCTGCTGCTGCTGACACTGGGGATTAATGACAGCTTTCTTACCTGCAAGACAGAAAGCCTCCTTGCTCTTGCTAACATAAAATAGGGCATTGCCTGGATCAATAGCGATTTAATGGCACCATGTAGCTTCAGAATTGTTTGGCCACATGTGTAGACACAAAAAACTGGAGTCCCTCAGCGGGTCAGACAGCTCCTCTGGAGAAAAGGAACAGATGACGTTTCGGGTCGAGACCCTTCTTCAGACTGCGAGTCTGGGGAGCGGGAAACGAGGGGTGTAGATGGTGATGTGGACAGATATACAACAAAGATTTATATCCTTTATCATCATAACTTATCTTGCATTTCTTTCAATCGTTTGTTCTATATCTCTCCACATCACCATCTATATCTCTCGTTTCCTCTCCCATGGCTCTCAGTGTGAAGGGTCTCGACCCGAAACGCCATCTATTTTTTTAAATTCCTGGGATGTTATCTGACCCGCTGAGTTACTCCAACTTTTTGTGTCTATCTTTGGTTTAAACCAGCATCTGTAGTTCCTTCCTACTAGAAAACATAGAAAATTGGTGCAGGAGTAGGCCATTCGGCCCTTCGAGCCTTGACCAGATCTTGACCACATGTAAGTTCCTGCGAGGCACATGATTTGTGTCGGAAGGAATAAAAGTGTCTTTACACCAAAGACAGCCACGAAAAGCCGGGGTAACTCAGCGGGTCAGGCAGCGTCTTTGGAAAAAAAGGACCAGGTGACGCTTTTGGGTCGAGACCCTTCTTCAGACTGAGAGTCAGGGAGAGGGAAACTAGAGATATGGGGAGGTGCAGAATCAAGGGAAAGTGAACGGGGAGATGTGGACAGATACATAAAACAAATTAATGAAAGCTAAGCAAAAATGCAGATCGATGATCAAGGAGAAACAGAGCCCACAATGGTCCATTGTTGGCTGTAGGGAAGGGTTAGTACACACAGTGAAACTTAGCAGGACAACAATGAAACTAGCACTAAGGAGGGGAGGGGCGAACAGAGAGAGGGGATGCAAGGATTATTTGAAGTTAGAGAAATCAATATTTGTTGATTATTATATGTTGGGTTGTAAGCTGTCCAAGCTCTGCATGTACATTCTGAATATTGACATCCTCATCGTTGGAAGCACTTAATGCGTACAAGCAGCCCAACTGCGTCAGATTTTACAACTGCTAGATCGTTGCAAGCTCAATATTATCCCGATTCCCGATTCTATGGAGAGGCTATGGGTGAGCAGTAGCAGAAATGCCAGCTACAGGGTCCACAGGCAAAAACGATCAGTAGTGTTTAGTTTTAGCACCTAGTTCACCTTGTGGATTAGCAGCAAGGGTGATCCTTGGTTCTGCACCCGCTGTACTTACTGTGGCGTTTCTCAACAGCATTCAGGGTGAGAGGGGGGAAAGATTTTAGTGGAATATGTGGGGCAGAGGGTGGTGGGTGTATGGGTCGAGCTGCCAGAGGAGGTGGTCGAGGCAGGCACTAACACAACATTTGGACTGCTACATGGACAGGAAAGGTTTAGAGCAATACGTGCCAAGTGTGGGCAGGTGGGACTAGTGCCGATGGGGCATGTCGGTCAGTATAGGTAAGTTGGGCCGAAGGGCCTGTTTCCGTGCTGTATCACTCCATGACTCTATGAAATCTCCCTCTTGCAATCACCACTTTCCCCACAAAATAGCCAAAGAGCATGTTTCTCTTAGAGTTAAACAGCGTAGAAATAGGCCCTTCGACCAAGCTTGCCCATGCCGACCAACATGTCCCATCTACACTGGTCCCACCTGCCTGCGTTTGGCCCATATCCCTCCAAACCTGTCCTATCCATGTACCTGTCTAACTATTTCTTAAACGTTGGGATAATCCCTGCCTCAGATACTTCCTCCGGCAGCTCGTTCCTTACACCCACCACTCCTTGTGTGAAAAAGATGCCCCTCAGGTTCCTATTAAATCTTTCCCCCTCCCTTGCCTGAAACCTATGTCCTCGGGTTCTCGCTTTCCCGTACTCATTGAATATTGTAAGCAGGCATTTCTCACGTGTGACTGGATTGGCACCTTCAATAAAGAGGAAAGATAAAATAAACGCTGCCAGGACGCAGTTAATGGGACCGGTAACTGTAGCGGAACTGGATCTGGATGAGGGAATTGAAGGCAATATCTCCAAGTTTGCGGATGACACTAAGCTGGGGGGCAGTGTTAGCTGTGAGGAGGATGCTGGGAGACTGCAAGGTGACTTGGATAGGCTGGGTGAGTGGGCAAATGTTTGGCAGATGCAGTATAATGTGGATAAATGTGAGGTTATCCACTTTGGTGGCAAAAATAGGAAAGCAGACTATTATCTAAATGGGGGCCGATTAGGAAAAGGGGAGATGCAGCGCGACCTGGGTGTCATGGTACACCAGTCATTGAAAGTAGGCATGCAGGTGCAGCAGGCAGGGAAGAAAGCGAATGGTATGTTAGCTTTCATAGCAAAAGGATTTGAGTATAGGAGCAGGGAGGTTCTACTTCAGTTGTATAGGATCTTGGTGAGACAACACCTGGAGTATTGCATACAGTTCTGGTCTCCAAATCTGAGGAAGGACATTATTGCCATAGAGGGAGTGCAGAGAAGGTTCACCAGACTGATTCCTGGGATGTCAGGACTGTCTTATGAACAAAGACTGCATAGACTCGGTTTATACTCTCTAGAATTTAGGAGATTGAGAGGGGATCTTATAGAAACTTACAAAATTCTTAAGGGGTTGGACAGGCTAGATGCAGGAAGATTGTTCCCGATGTTGAGGAGGTCCAGGACAAGGGGTCACAGCTTAAGGATAAGGGGGAAATCCTTTAGGACCGAGATGAGAAGAACTTTTTCCACACAGAGAGTGGTGGGTCTCTGGAACTCTCTGCCACAGAGGGTAGTTGAGGCCAGTCCATTGGTTATATTTAAGAGGGAGTTAAATGTGGCCCTTGTGGCTAAGGGGATCAGAGGGTATGGAGAGAAGGCAGGTACGGGATACTAAGTTGGATAATCAGCCATGATCATATTGAATGGCGGTGCAGGCTCGAAGGGCCGAATGGCCTACTCCTGCACCTATTTTCTATGTTTCTATGTTCTAACTCCTCCGGATCAAAGTACACCTGCAAATCTGTCAGTAGAGGTTAGACACCACATTTCTGTTTGGTTAAGATGCTTCCCCTGTCGCCCGATGTGAGTTTACACAAGAGTTCTCCCGAGTTTAAAAAAAAATCAATCTCGTGGTAAGTACGTAGAATGTACGTAGCGGGTACGTCGGAGCTCGTGGACATCTCATAGCGGCTCATAATGCTAACGGCAGGTACTCGGGGAAACGCGGTAACTCGTTAAGTTTGTTCAACACTGTGAAAAATATCCGAGAGTAAAAAAATACTCGTGATGAAGTACAACGAGATTGATTTTTAAAAAAATTCGGTAGAGGTCTCGGGTAAACGCGCATCGTTATATTTGCTTCCTGCCAGTGCAGATGCCTGGCGATGTTTTATCCATTAACTAACACCATCAGAAGAATGGTGTGGGCAGAACATTTAACTAAATAATGAGTCTGCACCTGGGGACATCTCGTTACACCTAGCCAGCTCCGGAATATCACAGTCAAGATTTTTTTTAAAATTGAAAACGTACATGTTCTGTAATTTAAAAAAATCACACTGGCAGAGGAACTGACAAGCTCATCAGATGCACTGGAGGAATATGTGTTCAGTGCACATTTTAAGTGTTTCTTGGTGAATACTAGATCATTTATTGGTGGCAACACACTCCAACAGTGAGCAAAGTCCAATCAGTCATCTCAGAACAGCCGAGCGGACAAAATGTATAGGAAGAATTTATACATACGCCAAGCCAATTAACCTACAAACCTGTACGTCTTTCGAGTGTGGGAGGAAACCGAAGATCTCAGAGAAAACCCACACAGGTCACTGGGAGAACGTACAGACAAGCACCGGTGGGTACACAAAAAGCTGGAGAAACTCAGCGGGTGCAGCAGCATCTAAGGAGCGAAGGAGATAGGCGACGTTTCAGGTCGAGACCCTTCTTCAGACTCGACCCGAAACGTCGCCTATCTCCTTCGCTCCTTAGATGCTGCTGCACCCGCTGAGTTTCTCCAGCTTTTTGGGTACCCTCGATTCTCCAGCATCTGCAGTTCCTCCTTTAAAACAAGCGCCTGTAGTCAGGATCGAACCCGGGTCTCCGGCTCTGTAAGTGCTGCAATGCCCCTGTCCCACTTTGGAAACCTGAACGGAAACGTCTGGAGACTTTGCGCCCCACCCAAGGTTTCCGTGCGGCTCCCGGAGGTTTTTGTCCTCCGGCAACCACCTTCAACTAGCATCGCAACCGGCTTCGACTGAACAATTACCGATTTTTCAAACGGAAACCACTTTCGACCATTAGGGAGACTGACAAAAACCTCCGGGAACCGCACGGAAACCTTGGGTGGGGCGCTAAGTCTCCAGAGTTTTCCGTTCAGGTTTCCTAAGTGGCACAGGGGCATTAGGCAGCGACTCTACCGCTGCGCCACCGTGCCGCACTCTCTCTCCACAGATGCTGCCTGACTTGTTGGGCATCCTTAGTTTAGCAGTAAGCTTCAGCAAAGATCCTATAGCGAATCTTTGAGCTTCGGTACAATGGGAATGGTGTTTGTGATATGACTGCAAATGGGCATGGAAGACTCAGCAGTCTGCAGGAATTGACTTTTCATTCCAGGCCAGCTGTTTGCTGGGCAGTGCCCGACTGAACAATTAAAGAGACTTCAATGCATTCGGGATCGCTATGAGTCTATAAATCTCTCTAGCTGCTGGCTGGCTTCAACACACCTTCAATCATCCATTTGTTTGGGCAGAGACTAGTGAAAGAGTTGATTTACATGAAATAGATACATGTCCCTCATCATTAAATGATTGTAGAAATCTTTCACCGGGATCTTTGCTTAACAACTTCAGATCATGACCATAGTCCTCCAAACCTATAATTTTTACTGGAAGTTAGTTTATTGTTCCGGGATACAAAGTAGAAACAGGCCTTTCGGCCCATCAAGTCCACACTGACTATGCGGCAACCGTCTACACTAGTTCTATGTTGGACAGTCTGAAGAAGGGTCCCGACCCGAAACATCACTGCTTCCTTCTATCTCGTGATGCTGCCTGTCCCGCTGAGTTACTCCAGCATTTTGTGTCTATCAATTTTGTGAAGGGTCTGGTCTCACCAAACCACCCCCCCCTCTCTTAAGGTAAGTCACGTTTATAGTCATGTGTCCCTGACAGGACAATGAAATTCTTGCTTTGCTTCAGCACAACAGAACATAGTAGGCATTGACTACAAAACAGATCAGTGTGTCCATATACCATTATATACGTAAATACACACATGAATAAATAAATTGATAAAGTGCATATAACAGATAAAGGGGTATTAATGTTCAGAGATTTGTCTGAGCCAAGTTTAATAGCCTGATGGCTGTGGGGAAGTAGCTATTCCTGAACCTGGTCGTTGCAGTCTTCAGGCTCCTGTACCTTCTACCTGAAGGTAGCGGGGAGATGAGTGTGTGGCCAGGGTGGTGTGGGTCCTTGATGATGCTGCCAGCCTTTTTGAGGCAGCGACTGCGATAAATCCCCTCGATGGAAGGAAGGTCAGAGCCGATGACGGACTGGGCAGTGCTTACTACTTTTTGCAGTCTTTTCCTCTCCAGGGCGCTCAAGTTGCCGAACCAAGCCACGATGCAACCGGTCAGCAAGCTCTCTACTGTGCACCTGTAGAAGTTAGAGAGAGTCAACCTTGACAGACCAACTCTCCGTAATCTTCTCAGGAAGTCGAGGCGCTGATGAGTTTTCTTAATAATGGCATCAGTGTTCTCGGACTAGGAAAGATCCAAGAATTTGAAGCTCTTGACTCTTGAGGTACGCAACAAAGGTAGCTCTGTACTTCGTTACAGGTGACAAACACCTGAAATATGTTTTGTACAGGTGACAAACAACAACGAGGTGTAACTCAGGTGTTGTCGCCATTGACTATTTGGGTGAGGTTTCGGGTCGTGAGCTTGTTCCATGCTGTGGCATAACAGGCCTGTAAACTCAGCATTCATAGTTATTGTGTACAGTTTTGTTCTCCCGACCCGCAGTGTAATCAACGTTGCGGGGGAACAGTTTATGTTAATAAATTATAATTCTGAAAATGAGGAGAACATTTTTAACAAATAACTTTTAATTTTACGAGGATGTTTCCGTAACCGGCTTCCGTCTCCGCACTAGTATCTTTGCTCCGCAACGGGATCTTTGGTGCGGAGACGGAAGCCGGTTACGGAAATGGGGCCGGAAATTACCCTTGAATCTGCCCATGACCGTACTAGGTCTATTTCGTTGAGTGGACTATCTTGCTCACTGTAGGATCTTTGGGCAGGTGGGACTAGTGTGGATGGGACATGTTGGGTGGCGTGGGCTAGTTGGGCTGACGGGCCAGTTTTCATGCTGTACGACTCGATGAGAGGTCTCCCCAGCTCTCTCACCGCACATCACTGCGTGCTGGTCTATGCAAGCTTACTGTGTGGAAACATAGTCCTTCTATCCAATGCACACGGTGACTGACTGTACGTCCTGAATCACAACAGATGTGAAATCGCTCAACTAAAAATTCATGTCTTCTTTTAATTAGTCCAAAGATTAAACAAAGTTCTATTATGAAGAAAAACAAATATAATTAATTGTTCTGAGTTCATATCTGGGCCAGCACTGGGCCTGCCTTGCCCCCAGCACTGTAGCTGTGCACGGCTATTCTGGTGCATTCATTAGTCTTCTTCTGATTCTGATCGGTTCTCGTTAGCAAGGAGGAAAATAACCCCTTGATGTAAAGATGTATTCCTTTCCTTACAACAACCAAATAGCAGTTTCTTCGGCGTCTTAGGAGAGAAGGCAGGAGAATGGGGTTGAGAGGGGAAAATAGACCAGCCACGATTGAATGGCAGCCTGGACTTGATGGGCCGAATGGCCTAATTATGTTCCGATGTTTTATGATCTTTGCAATGGTCGTTCGGACACAAGAGCATCTCTCCGGACCGGTGAACAACGCAAGCACGGTGAGGCAGGAATCCCCTTTTTACGCTTGGATCAGTCACCAGAACATGAAGATGTTGGAACGGAAGGGATCTTTAGATTAGGAAGGAACTGCTGATGCTGGTTTAGACACAAAATGCTGGAGTAACTCAGCGGGGCAGGCAGCATCCCTGGAGAGAAGGAATGGGCGACGTTTCAGGTCGAGACCCTTCTTCAGCCCACCGGGTCCGCACTGACCAGCGATTGACGCAGCCTGGAGATGGTCGTCTATTCTCACCTTCAGTTTCTCCACAATGGGCAGAGTTTGGGGTCATGGGGTGGAGGCTACTGCACCGAGTAGTCCCGTGCAACCTGTTTCTCTCGCGGTTCACCGACTCGCCGGCCGCCTGCCGCAATTGCGGGCTGGAAGAGTCTGTGTTCCACGTGTAGCATAGTAAAAGGATTTGAGTATAGGAGCAGGGAAGTTCTACTTCAGTTGTATAGGGTCTTGGTGAGACCACACCCGGAGTATTGCATACAGTTCTGGTCTCCAAATCTGAGGAAAGACATTATTGCCATAGGGGGCGTACAGAGAAGGTTCACTAGACTGATTCCTGGGATGTCAGGACTGTCTTATGAACAAAGGCTGCATAGACTTGGTTTATACTCTCTAGAATTTAGGAGATTGAGAGGGGATCTTATAGAAACGTACAAAATTCTTAAGGGGTTGGACAGGCTAGATGCAGGAAGATTGTTCCCGATGTTGGGGAGGTCCAGGGGTACAAGGGGTCACAGCTTAAGGATAAGGGGGAAATCCTTTAGGACTGAGATGAGAAGGACTTTTTTCACACAGAGAGTGGTGGGTCTCTGGAACTCTCTGCCACAGAAGGTAGTTGAGGCCAGTTCATTGGCTATATTTAAGAGGGAGTTAGATGTGGCCCTTGTGGCTAAGGGGATCAGGGGTCATGGAGAGAAGGCAGGTACGGGATACTGAGTTGGATGATCAGCCATGATCATATTGAATGGCGGTGCAGGCTCGAAGGGCCGAATGGCCTACTCCTGCACCTAATTTCTATGTTTCTATGTGTACATGGAGCGTGTGAGGCTGCAGCCCCTGTTCCAATACATAAAGGGGGCTGCTCCTCGCCTTGTGGCTGCACTTCACCCACACCACCCTCATCTTTGGACACCCCGTGCGTAGGGGAGAGGGTTTGGGGCTGAAGATGTCCTGGTTGGGTTGCTCCTGGGCCTGGCCAAGTTGGCCATCTGCGAGTCACAGCGCCAGGGGGAAGAGGACTCTGCCCGAGCCGGCTGCCCGCCCCTTTTCCGGGGTTACGTCCGCGCCCGGGTGGAGTTAGAGTGGGAGCACGCGCTGTCCACGGGCGCCCTGGGGTATTTCCGGGACCGCTGGGCACCGCGGGGGGTGGAATGTATCCTTGACAAGGATGGGGATAGAGTTGTATTTAGTATTTAAGAATATTTGTTTGACTTTGTATTATGGTGTTTATATCATTGTACTGCACATAACATTTTTGCAAATAATTGATTTAAATTATTTTTGTGAAAAAAAAACAAAAAACCGATGGACAGGGTTAATGTCAGATCTGTGAGTCAACCCCGTCTCATCACGGATGACTTCCCTTGGAGCTGGGAGCGGAGCAAATTTGAACAAAATGCTGATTACATGAATAATTGAGCAGCCTTGAGATTGGGGAGGAAAGGAAACGGAAAAAATAACTTTAATTGGCCAAATATTAGCACTGTGGATGTGTGGAGTGGATTGTTTTCTAAGTGCCTCCACTAGACTCAGGGTCTGCTTGCTGTAGGCTGCATGCTATCTTCCATCTGGGTTCCCATTGAGCGATGGGGGCCGTGGAACGTGGTGAATCTGTGGAATTCTTTGCCCCAGGAGGCTGTGGGAGGCCAAGTCAGTGCATATATTTGAAGCAGAGAGAGATAGATTCTTGGGTACACAAAAGGCTGGAGAAACTCAGCAGGTGCAGCAGCATCTAAGGAGCGATGGAGATAGGCAACGTCTCGGGCCGAAACCCTTCTTCAGACCGAAGTTGCCTATCTCCTTTGCTCCTTAGATGCTGCTGCACCCGCTGAGTCTCTCCAGCCTTTTGTGTACCCTCGATCTTCCAGCATCTGCAGTTCCTTCTTTAACACAGAGATAGATTCTTGATTAGTACGGGAGGCAGGGGTTATGGTGGGGAGGCAGGAGGATGGGGTCAGGAGGGAGAGATAGATCAGCCATGATTGAATGGCGGAGTAAACACGATGGGCCGAATGGCCTTAAACCCCTGTCCCACGGTAGGAGTTCATACCAAGAGTTCTCCCGAGTTTGCCCTGATTCGAACTCGGAGATTTACGGTAATGGCCGCTCGTCAGTACTCGGGGCTCTCGTGGACATTTTTCAACATGTTGAAAAATCTTCATGAGTCTTCCCGTGCTTACCTGCCGTTAGCGAATATTCCCGAGTAGCCGCCATTAGCGCTAAGAGACATCCCCGAGCTCCGACGTACCCGCTACGTTCATTCTCCGTGCTTACCACGAATTTGATTTCTTTTTAACTCGGGAGAGCTCTTGGAATGAACTCGTACTGTGGGACAGGGCTATAATTCTGCTTTTATCACTTATGATCTTCAGTTCTGAAAGAAACAAATTTGCAGGAATTAGGAGGGAGCAAAGAGAGTGGGAACGATCGGAATTTAGTTTGAGTTTTGTTTCAAAGATATCGCACAGAAAAAGGTCCTTCAATTCATCGTGTCCACACTGACTGTTGATCAGCCGTTCACACTAGTTCAACGTTATCCCACTTTCTCATCCACTCCCTGCACACGAGGAGGCAATTTATGGAGGACCGATTAACCACCAAACCCGCAAGTCTTTGGGATGTGGGAGGAAACCAGTGCACCCGGAGGAAACCCACCCGGCCACAGGGAGAGCGTGCAACCTCCGTGCAGACAGCACCTGTAGTCCATTGACCACCTCCACATCCTTCTATGACAATGAATTCCACAGATTCACCACCCTCTGACTGAATAAATTCTTCCTCATTTCCTTCCTAATAGAACATCCTTTAATTCTGAGGCTGTAATCTCTGGTCCTCGACTCTCCCCTTAGTGGAAATATCCTCTCCACATCCAATCTATCCAGGTCTTTCACAAATCAGTAAGATACAATGAGGGACCCATTCATCCTTCTTAACTCCAGCGAGTACAGGCCCAGTGCCGACAAACGCTCATCATATGTTAATCCGCTCATTCCTGGGATCATTCTCGTAAACCTGCTCTGGTCCCTGTCCAACGCCAGCACATCCTTCCTCAGATATGGGGCCGATACTGGCTGACAAGTGTTTCCCCACGTTGGCCCGAGAGAGTCTGCACATTGAGGGTGGCTTCACCGAGTGTGAGACACATTGCAACATGGGTTGGCGGTCTCCGACCCATCCCCTTTCTGCACTGGTATCGTGCCAGAAAGTAATGATCTCCCCGAGATGGAGATGCCTCTGACTCTGTGCCTCCCGTCACTCTCAGAAAGACCGCGGGCTTCATTAGCAAGATTCTACATTCCCCGCTGATTGCCTTTTGAGTCTGTTTTATCTCAAAAATTACAAAAGGTTTAACTGTAATCTCGAGAGTTTATACAGTGTAAAAACATTACACTAATTAAAATATAATCAATTCAGCTCCTCTCCTCTCTGTCTTCCTTCTCTCCATCTGCCTGCAGTAGTCCTCTGATGTGCTTATTCATGAGGCCCATTAGACAGGTTTAGGAAGTGTGTTTAAAATTTACAAAGAATTCCAGGGGTTCCTTAGAGATGAAGCACTGAGTCTTGTAACTCACAGCCATGTGAATGTTTGATTAAAGCCATGCTTGCTGTTCCAACATTTCCTCGTCCTCAGCCTACTAACCACGTCTCCAACCATCGAGTGGATGCGGAGAGGACCTTTCCACTAGTTGGAGAGTCTGGGATCAGAGGCCATGGCCTCAGAATAAAAGGATGTGCCTTTAGAAAGGAGGTGAGCAGGAACGGGGACACTGCAACAGGGAACAGGAGTGAAAACTGTGCATCCCACCAACACTGGCTGCGTGTTAAACCTCAACACACATAAAAGCAAGTGTCACTAGACTCAGGAGCAGCTCCTTCCTTGCTATAAACAGACCCCTGAATGATCCTCCCCCATGTTAAGGTATAATCCCAATCTTCCAACCTACCTCATTGCCGACCTTGCACTTTTTTTACCTGCACTTTCCCTGTAATGCTATAATGCTTGGACACACTAGAGGCAGGAGCAGCTTCTTCCTTGCTATAAACAGACCTCTGAACGATCCTCCCCCATGTTAAGGTATAATCCCAATCTTCCAACCTACCTCATTGCCGACCTTGCACTTTTTTTACCTGCACTTTCCCTGTAATGCTATAATGCTTGGACACACTAGAGGCAGGAAACATGTTCCCGATGTTGGGGGGAGTCCAGAACCAGGGGCCACAGTTTAAGAATAAGGAGTTAGCCATTTAGAACGTTGACGAGGAAACACTTTTTCTCACAGAGAGTGGTGAGTCTGTGGAATTCTCTGCCTCAGAGGGCGGTGGGAGCAGGTTCTCTGGATGCTTTCAAGAGAGAGCTAGAGAGGGCTCTTAAAAATAGCAGAGTCAGGGGATATGGGGCGAAGGCAGGAATGGGGTACTGATTGGGGATGATCAGCCATAATTACATTGAATGGCGGTGCTGGGTTGAAGGGCCGAATGGCCTACTCCTGCACCTATTGTCTATTGTCTATTATTGTCTAATTCTATATTCTGCCTCCTGGTATTTTTCTCTTTGCACGACCTGTTGCATTTGTGTGGGTTAATTGCTCTCATGATTGTACCATCCTACTGCATAGCGTGTAACTAAAGCTTTAACTGAACAATCTGCAGACGTGACAATCATAACCCAACATCAATATATTGAATCGGTTGGGTTCTGATACTAAGGGAATCACAGGATAAGAATAAAAGGAACTGGCGCCGAGGACGAGGATAACCAATTCATTGATGTAACCTTCCTCAAATGGGAGCAGGGATGAGGAGCCAAGTGGCTTAAACCTAAGGATCAGTAGAGCGTCCCTTGTAGCCACTCCATCTGGAGTCCATGGGGGGAGAAGTGGCTCTGCTGTCATAGAAACATAGAAACATAGAAATTAGGTGCAGGAGTAGGCCATCTGGCCCTTCGAGCCTGCACCGCCATTCAATATGATCATAGCTGATCATCCAACTCAGTATCCCGTACCTGCCTTCTCTCCATACCCTCTGATCCCCTTAGCCACAAGGGCCACATCTATCTCCCTCTTAAATATAGCCAATGAACTGGCCTCAACTACCCTCTGTGGCAGAGAGTTCCAGAGACCCACCACTCTCTGTGTGAAAAAAGTCCTTCTCATCTCGGTCCTAAAGGATTTCCCCCTTATCCTTAAGCTGTGACCCCTTGTCCTGGACCTCCCCAACATCGGGAACAATCTTCCTGCAACTAACCTGTCCAACCCCTTAAGAATTTTGTAAGTTTCTATAAGATCCCCTCTCAATCTCCTAAATTCTAGAGAGTATAAACCGAGTCTATAGGGCCTGTCCCACCAGCATGCAACTCTATGCGATGAACGCGATCAAACCGGCAGCGGGGGCCGCGCGGAGGTCGGGTGATCCCCTGTACAGGGCCGTTCCCACCAGCATGCGGCAAGCGCAACTAAACCGGCAGCGAGGGCTGCGCGGAGGTTGGGTGAGTGGCGCAATGCGGCGCAAAGCGAGGCGAACTTGAAGCAAGTCCAAGGTAAGTTCGCCAGGACTTAGAGGGGTACACAGAGAGGGGCACCAAGACACACACACATACAGGGCCACGGAGCCACACACGTAGAGGGTCACGGAGGCACTTACAAATAGGTTCATGGAGGCACGATGTCCGGGCGGTGTGTAAATGTCGAGGCGACTGCGAGCCGACAAGCCGTTGCCGCGCGGGATTTTTAGACATAGTCGGTTTTTCGGAGCCCCGCGCGGTGTCGGGACGAACTCCGCACAATTCCGCGCGGCTCCGGCGATCGATGTGGGACCGGCACCGCGATGCCGGACGGCTCAAGCGACCACGTTAGGTCGCGCTAATCGCGTAGAGTTGCATGCTGGTGGGACAGGCCCTTATGCAGTCTTTGTTCATAAGACATCCTGACATCCCAGGAATCAGTCTGGTGAACCTTCTCTGCACGCCCTCGATGGCAATAATGTCCTTCCTCAGATTTGGAGACCAGAACTGTACGCAATACTCCAGGTGTGGTCTCACCAAGACCCTATACAACTGAAGTAGAACCTCCCTGCTCCTATACGCAAATCCTTTTGCTATGAAAGCTAACATACCATTCGCTTTCTTCACTGTCGACAACTGAAGGACAGGTGACGGGATCTAGGGAGTGGGCATGGCTGAAGATGTCCTGGTTGGGTTGCTCCTAGGCCTGGCCAAGCTGGCCATCTGTGAGCCTGGCGGAAGAGGGCTTTGCAATTCCTACTCTGTGAGATTAAAAAAAACACAAACTCAAAAAGAAATACGTATATTGGCTGATGAGATTAAAGAAATTGATAAAAAATATTCAAAAGCTCCTAGTTTCGAGTATAAGAATGGAGACAGATTTATCCCTTAACCGGGGTTATGTCTGCGCCCGGGTGGTGTTAGAGAGGGTGGTGTTATTGTAACATAGTTGCTTGGAATTTAATGTTGGAATAGGTTGATGATTTTGTAATGTAAGTCACCGCGGTTTTGGTTTTTGTACCATGTTGAAATTAAATAAATTATTACTATCATTATATATTTTTTTTAAGTTAAATTTTATTAGAGGCATGTACATATCATAGTCCGAACCACTACAAACGGTTACATATGAAATATCCAGGATTCCAGGGACTCCGCTACCAATGTAGCTGGGGTCTCCATTTATCGGTTACATATTAACATTGACTCTAATTATTATTATATATTTTTTTAATTGATAGAAAAAATAAAGAAAAAGAAAAGAAAATTAGAAAAATAGAATAAACTATCCATAATACAACTTGGGAGATAGGTCTGTAGGTAAGAAAACATATCTATTCATTTAGTCCTGGGTTCAAGCTTCCGTCAGGTATCAGCGCCGGCCCATTCTACCCCTTCAAATAATCTATGAACGGAGACCATATTCTAGTAAATAATTCTGGTTTGTCACTTAAGACAAATCTAATTTTTTCCAGATTCCGACATCTCCATAATCCACATTTTGATTGTGGGGGATGAATTATATTATTTGTTGACACTAACAATAAATGCTTAATCCTGCTTCCATTTCACATGTTGCTGCACGCTGATGTTTGGTTCAACCAGTTGGAAATTGGTCGTGTTTATGGAATGCAAGTCTTTGACCTGCCTGCGGAGCTGACACTTTGGCAGCCAGCCCAGTTCATTACCCAGGCAGCCACTATCGGGAGTGACCCAGGGGAGTGCTTTACCGTACGGGGTCTCTGCTCCTGCCCCCCCCCCCCCCCCCCCCCCCATCCCTGCATCACTTCAATGACAACCAACATCAGCATCGCTCTACAAGGAGCAGTCTACATATCCACATCTTCCCTTACAAAATATCAAAACTAATCCGATGCATCTCCTGGGAGGCAATTAAAACCAGGAGAGCGTGCAGATACAACTGTTTACAGAGCAATACGATGTATGTACTTGAAGCAATAACGTGAGGAATCGCTGTCGTGTAACAGTGAACTGGTGTGTGCTCATCAATCCCCTTCCATCGTCTCAGAATTAAAGGAGATGAGGAGAAATTTCTTCAGTCTGAATCTGTGGAATTCTTTACCGCAGAAGGCTGTGGAGGCCAAGTCAGTGGATATTTCTACGGCAGAGATAGATGGATTCAGGATTAGTACGAGTGTCAGGGATTAAGGTTTTTTTTAACTCAGTGGTGGGTGCCTGGAACCTGCTGCCAGGGGTGTTGGTGGAGGCAGGTACAATCCTGGCATTGGATAGGCACATGGATATCATTAGATCGTGTGATAGGAGTAGATTAGGCCATTTGGCCCATCATGTCTACTCCAGCATTCAAACATGGCTGATCTATCTCTCCCTCCTAACCCCATTCTCCTGCCTTCTCCCCATAACCCCTGACTCCTGTACTAATCAACTATCTATCCATAAGAAGGATTTTGGCCTGAAACGTTGCCTATTTCCTTCGCGCCCGCACCCGCTGAGTTTCTCCAGCACTTTTGTCTATTAGAAACATAGAAACATGGAAAATAGGCGCAGGAGTAGGCCATTCGGCCCTTTGAGCCTGCACCGCCATTCAATATGATCATTGGCTGATCATCCAACTCAGTATCCTGTACCTGCCTTCTCTCCATACCCCCTGACCCCTTTAGCCACAAGGGCCACATCTAACTCCCTCTTAAATAGAGCCAATGAACTGGCCTCAACTACCTTCGGTGGCAGAGAATTCCAGAGATTCACCACTCTGTGTGAAAAATGTTTTTCTCATCTCGGTCCTAAAAGACTTCCCCCTTATCCTTAAACTGTGACCCCTTGTCCTGGACTTCCCCAACATCGGGAACAATCTTCCTGCATCTAGCCAGTCCAACCCCTTAAGAATTTTGTAAGTTTCTATAAGATCCCACCTCAATCTTCTAAATTCTAGCGAGTACAAGCCGAGTCTATCCAGTCTTTCTTCATATGGAAGTCCTGACATCCCAGGAATCAGTCTGGTGAACCTTCTCTGTACTCCCTCTATGGCAAGAATGTCTTTCCTCAGATTTGGAGACCAAAACTGTACGCAATACTCCAAGTGTGGTCTCACCAAGACCCTGTACAACTGCAGTAGAACCTCCCTGCTCCTATACTCAGTCAACAATCTATCTATCTCTGCCTTAAATATATCCACTAACTTTGCCCCCACAGTACATGTGCAGGGAATGGTTTGGTACTGACTACATGCAGACAGAAGAGACTGGTTTAATTTGGCACCATGTTCAGCACAGACTTTGTGGGCCGAAGGGCCTGCTCCTGTGCTGTACTGCTCTATATCTATATCTTTCCTGTCCTCTCTATCACATTTGTCTACATAGCTTTCTGTGCCTGCAGGATATCCACACTGAGGGTGGAATCCTGCACTGGGGTGCGGTGAATTTAGAAGGGGGAGAGTTACGATGAGAAAATATGGAGTTGAAATCTAGTGTGAAGGGAGAGGGGGGGGGAACAAAGTAAAAACAGATCTCTACAAAGTGGGCTGCAATGGAGTTAAAACTCGGCGTGAGATTTTGGAGGTCAAACTCAGAGTGAGATTTTCACATGGCCCCTTGTAACTTCCCTTTGGTTTCCCCAGTGACTTGTGCCTCCATGCCTCCATGCACGGAAACCGGGCCATGTGGCTACACCGGGGAGGAAATGATCCCTTAAGAGAGGGTGAAAGTTCCTGCTGCAATGGGGAGACGCTGTGTGGTGGCCATAAATAACCGAGACTAAACCCAGCCTGCAGCTCAAGGTTGGGGAGAATTTCCAATTAGCTGGCTGTTAAAAGCTGGATTTTTTAATGCGTTGTTGGCACGGAGATGTGTAAAGCTGGGAACTTTAGCTGTTGCCTTTAATCCTCCATCTGCTCAGCTCAATGGAAGAAATAGTCCCGGTAAGTGCAAATGTAATTTCCACACATTGGTGCCAAAATTCTGCAGATCACCAGAAATCAGCTCATTAGTGTTCGAATATAAAGGCACCCGATCAAACAAAATTAGTATTGGGGTTTTGAAGCTGTGAGTCACTTATTGATGGCTGGACAATGGACAACTACTGGCATTGAGAGGAATGGACAAGGTGAATGTGCAGAGTCTATTACCCAGAGCAGGGGAATCAGGTAACCAGAGGACATGGGTTTAAGATGACCATATAACCATATAACAATTACAGCATGGAAACAGGCCTTCTCGGCCCTTCCAGTCCGTGCCGACCATTTATTTTCCCCTAGTCCCATCTACCTGCACTCAGACCATACCCCTCCATTCCCTTCCCGTCCATATACCTATCCACTTTACTTTAAAATGTTAAAATCGATCCTGCCTCCACCACTTCTGCTGGAAGATGAGAGGGGAACGATTTAATAGGATCCAATGGACAACTTTTTCCTGACAAGAGGTGATGAGTATACAGAATAAACTTCCAGAGGAGGCAGGTATTAGAACAGAATTTAAATATTCGGACAGGTACATGGATAGGAAAGGTTTGAGCCAAACATAGCCAGGTGGGTCTAGCTTAGATGGGGCATCTTTGACAGCATATATCGGCGAGACCAAGCACAGATTGGGCGATCGTTTTGCCAAACACCTTTGCTCAGTCTGCCTCGGCCTACGTGACCTCCCAATTGCCAAACACTTTAACTCCCCTTCCCATACTGACCTTTTGATGGAATACGCTACCAAGGGAGGTAGTTAAGGCAGGTACTATAACAGCACTTAAACGACATTTGCATGGATAGGAAAGGTTTAGAGGGATACAAGCCAAACGTGGCGAAGTGGGACTAGTGTAGATGTGGCATGGGCTCGTTGGGCCAAAGGGCCTGTTTCCGTGATGTACGACTCTATGATTGTACTAGTGCATTCAGCTAAGGCTCCCTTGTTGCGTATTATGGTCAAGTGGGAGAGATGTTTCTCGGAAGGAGTTTTGAGCCCTGAGGCACTGGACAAATGCTTCACTTTAATGAGAATATCAAAACTGCAGATGCAGTAAAAACTGAACAGAGAAACAGAATATGATGCGGTCACACAGCAGGTCAGGCAGCATCTGTAGAGAGGAAAGAAGCTTACACTTAAGGTCGAAGATCGTTGGGCGGCACGTGGTAGAGCTACTGCCTTAAAGAACCAGAGTCGCCGGTTCGATCCTGACTAGGGGTGCTGTCTGTTCGGAGTTTGTACGTTCTCCCAGTGATTGGCATGCATTTTCCTCAAGATCTCAGTTTTCCTCCCACACTCCAAAGACGTACAGGTTTGTAGGTTAATTGGCTTGGCCTATGTGCAAATTGTCCTCAATGTGTGCAGGATAGTGTTAATGTGCGGGGATCGCTGGTCAGTGCAGGCTCGGTGAGCAAAGGTGCTGTTTCTGCGCTGTATCTCTACACTAAACCCTCCCTCAGAACTGGGAAGGGGAGCAAGCAAATATTGTTGCCTTGTTGCCAAGTTGCCTTGTCCGGGTGAAGCATCTCTGAATCTGCCGTTCTTAAATTCTTATTAAAGTGAGCTCAGGCCCTCGTTTCTCCCCCTCAGCCTCGAGCTTATCCACCACATGGGTGGCACAGCGGTAGCCTTACAGCACCAGAAATCCAAGATCCATCCTGACTGCCAGTGCTGTCTGTACGGAGTTTGTACGTTCTCCCCGTGACCTGCGTGGGTTTTCTCCGAGATCTTCAGTTTCCACCCACTCTCCAAAGACGTACAGGTTTGTAGATTAATTGGCCTGGTATGAAATGTAAATTGTCCCCAGTCTGTGTAGGATTGTGTTAGTGTGCAGGGATCGCTTCTTCTTGCGTTTGAGGCAGCAGAAGTCCGCAGCAGGGTGATGCCACCCGGTTCGACATTCGGGATGGCGGGACTGTCATATGCTGAGAGAATGGAGCAGCTGTGCTTGTACACTCTGGAGTTTAGAAGGATGAGAGGGGATCTCATTGAAACATATAAGATTGTTAAGGGCTTGGACACGCTCTTGATGTTGGGGGAGTCCAGAACCAGGGGCCACAGTTTAAGAATAAGGAGAAGCCATTTAGAACGGAGATGAGGAAACACTTTTTCTCACAGAGAGTGGTGAGTCTGCGGAATTCTCTGCCTCAGAGGGTGGTGGAGGCGGGTTCTCTGGATGCTTTCAAGAGAGAGCTAGATGGGGCTCTTAAAAACAGCGGGGATATGGGGAGAAGGCAGGAACGGGGTACTGATTGGGGATGATCAGCCATGATCACATTGAATGGCGGCGCCGGCTCGATGGGCCGAATGGCCTACTCCTGCACCTATTGTCTATTGTCTATTGTATTTTGACATCCGTATTGATCCGGGTTGGCGCCAAGCCGCTGCGCTGCTGCTATTTTCTGTTTATTGTCTCTCGCTTGACAGAGGTCAGTTGACAGGGGTAACCACGGTGAGATTGGCAACATGAGCCCCCGGGGATCGTTGGGCGGCACAGACTCGGTGGGCTGAAGGGCCAATTTCCTCGCTGTATGTCTAAACTAAACCAAATTAAATCGTATCTAACATCTTCATGAGCTTTTAATGATTTGCTCTCAGTTTGTGTTATCAAGTGCAGTGCTGATTCCCCAATGTTGTAGATTGATTTTTTTTAATGTAATTGCTTCCCTTCTATTCTGGTAGAGATATAGCATGTAAACTGGCCCTTCGGCCCACTGGGTCCATGCTGACCATTGATCACCCGATCACACTAGTTCTATGTTATCCCACCTTCTCATCCACTCCCGACACACTAGGGGTCCCAGTCAATTAGAGGGGGTCAATTAACCTACAAACCCAAACATCTGTGGGATGTAGCAGAACACCGCATGTGATCCCAGGGAGAACGTGCAAACTCCGTACAGACAGCACTCGAGGTCGGGTCGAACCCGGGTCTCTGGCGCGGTGAGGCAACATCTCTGAATCAGTGGTTAATGCTGAAAAACCAGCATCTGTGGTTCCTTCCTACAGGCTAAAGGGAATGTTTAGTGCAAGACAAAGTCTGATCAAAGATAGTCCGGATGTCTGCAATGAGAGATCAAATGTATAGGAAAGGACTGCAGATGCTGGTTTAAATCGGAAATAGACCCAAAATGCTGGAGTGACTCAGCGGAACAGGCAGCATCTCTGGAGAGAAGGAAATATTCTTCAATATCAAATATACTATCAAACAAATAGTCTGGTCTGACAGTGGTCTCAATTCGAAATGTCTCCCATTTCTTCTCTCCAGAGATACTGCCTGTCCCACTGAGTTACTCCAGCATTTATGTGTCTATCTTTGGTTTAAAGCAGCATCTGCAGTTCCTCGTTACACAAAGTTAATGATATTAGTTTACAGGGCTCAGCATGGAGAGGGAGCAGAGAGTCCCCTCCGGAGGTTGCTGTCACATTCATTATGGTGCAGATCAGTTCAGGAAAGCAAACAAGACGCAGGGATTAGAGACAGCGCAGGAGAGGTCTATTATTCTCAGCCTGAGCACCACGTGGTCTGACTGGCTACCGTTCACCTGTAGCGTTCTGCTTGCTCGGAGCCAGCTGCCTGCCCCTTTTCCGGGGTTACGTCTGCACCCGAGTGATACTAGAGAGGGAACACACATTGTCCACTGTTCCAGGACCGCAGGGCACCGCGGGAGTTTGAATGCATCCTTGGTAAAGATGGGGAAATATTTGTTTAATAGCATATTTGATATTGAAGAATATCTCCTTCTCTCCTGAGATGCTGCCTGTCCCGCTGGGTCACTCCAGCTTATTTTTCTTTTGCCAGTAATTAGATCTTCATTTAATATTAGTGCAGATGTTATAACAGTAAGGGCCAAAGGGTTGAAATATTGTACATTTATCTAGCTACAAATTTTTTTTTTTGGAATTAATTTTATTAGAAGCAATTGTACAAGGATAAAGCGATCGGCATAACAGCTGTACAATTTTCGAATAGCATTTTTAACATTAATACATGAATCAAAAAAAGGAAAGAATGGAGAAAAATGAAAAAAATAAATGAAAAGACCCCTAAACTACCAAAGAAGTGCGAGAGGAAAGAAGCGAAATAAGAGTATGGCGATATACCCTACAAATGTTGGTCCCTTGCAGTCAGAAACAGGTGAATTGATCATGGGGAACAAGTGTTACACAAAAAGCTGGAGAAACTCAGCGGGTGCAGCAGCATCTAAGGAGCGAAGGAGATAGGCGACGTTTCGGGTCGAGACCCTTCTTCAGACTGGTCCAGTCTACCTGAGAGTAAATATCATCAGAAACTTGTCCTGGATTAGCCACGTGGACAAGAAAGCACACCAGGCCTCTGCTTCCTTATGCCCCTGTCCCACTTAGGAAACCTGAACGGAAACCTCTGGAGACTTTACGCCCCACCCAAGGTTTCCGTGCGGTCCCCGGAGGTTTTTGTCTTCCGGCAACCACCTTCAACTAGCATCGCAACTGGCTTCGACTAAAAAATTACCGATTTTTACAGATTACTCGACCCGAAACGTCGCCTATCTCCTTCGCTCCTTAGATGCTGCTGCACCCGCTGAGTTTCTCCAGCTTTTTGTGTAACCCTCGATTCTCCAGCATCTGCAGTTCCTTCTTTAACACATGGGGAACCAGGACATGGCAGACCAATTGAATAACTACTTTGGTTCTGCCTTCACTAAGGACGACATAAATAATCTGCCGGAAATAGCAGGGGACAATCTTATATGTCTTCGGTTTCCTCCCACACTCCAAAGACATGCAGGTTTATAGGTTAATTGGCTTGCTATAAATGTAAATTGTCCCCAGTGTGTGTAAGATAGTGTTAGTGTGCGGGGATCGCTGGTCGGCGTGGACTCGGTGGGCCGAAGGGCCTGTTTCTGCGCTGTATCTCTAAACTAAAACTATATCTGTAAAACTAGATCTGCAGGGAACTGCACTGTTAATCCACAATGAGAACTACCTTCATCATCCATCCTTTTGACTTCAATGGAATGAATTTCGGAAGGAAGCATAAAACAAACTGCTGGCACCAGAATGTACCTCATTCCGCAGGTTAACCTTGAAGGTGAACGCACCATCATATTACAGTGCAGGCAAAGGCCATTCGGCCCACAGTGCCCATGCCAGCCTTTCTAAAGGAGTGTTATTTAATCCTTGGTTGACAGAGGCGTAGGATGAAGATTTTAAACGTACCCCCTCAAGGCACTTCTTCAACAATCAGCAGGATAAATCTTTCCTTAACAACCTTCTCCGAGGTTTGTTCAACCACTCATATAATTACATCGGTGCTTGCTCAAGCTAAAGAGTCTCTATCTTTCCCACTGCTCTGCAGTAGATATATTAACTGGTAGTTAAATTGTCGTAACTTTGCAAATGAAGTCATCATTTGCATCTGGTACTCGGGGAAAAGGATTCCGCTTAAGTGACATTGGATGAGGCTGGTGCTATTATAGGGTGTTAACGAGTTCAGTTCATGTTTAGTTTATTGTCATGTGTACCAAAGTACGTTGAAAAGCTTTTGTTGCGTGCAATCCAGTCAGCGCAAAGACAATACATGATTCCATTTGCAGTGTGAATCGATTCCATTTACGGTGTATAGATACATGATAAGGGAATTAAGGTTAGTGCAAGGTAAAGCCAGTAAAGTTCGATCAAGGATAGTCCGAGGGTCACCAAAGAGGTAGATAGTAGTTCAGCACTGCTCACTGGTTGTGGTAGGATGATTCAGTTGCCCTCATATCATCAGGGGCGCAGTCGATGGCAGCTCCGTCAGCAGTCTGTTCGCTTTTTTCATCTTTTTTTTATTTTTAGTGTTTGTTAAAAGTTTGTTTTAATATTCTCCGGTTTGTTTTATACGGGGGGAGGGGGAGGGGATCGGGGGAAACATTTTTTCAGGTTCATACTGGCTCAGTCAGTGGCACCTAGGAATAGACTGGGTGACAACCAAGAATAGTTTGATGACTGTCCACTGGGGAGACAGTTGACGGCACGGAAAGACGGCACCCGGGACAGGCTGGGTTAGCACCCCAGTCTGTGTCTTTCGTCAGAAAGACACCCAACAAAGCTACGGAAAGGCCTAATGAACCATCGTGGCCTAAACATCCATCAGGCCAGAATGAAATGCTCGGAGAAGGAGAAAGAGGTGCAGCGAGCGCACGCACAGGCCTTAAACCTGGTGAGACGCAGGAGGAGCCCGGCTAGGAGTCACCCCACAGAGCCCAGTCCCTCCATGCACTAGAGTCTCCCAACCCCTTGCAGAGTGGTTACTAAGATGGCTGATCCGTGGACGGTTGCTGCTGGGACGCAAGTCGGGGCCTGATCAACCCCGGCTGGGTCGCCTGGGTGAGTTTGTCTGATATTGTGAGCCCAGAAAAACCCGATGACTCCAGGTCACATCACTGAGGATGCGTCCCAGCTCATCTAGAAGATGTATATTTTTCACCTTGCCGGAGATGTGATTAGTTTTCGGATCACATTCTCCGGGCGCTCTGCGGCCTACCATCGATGGAGGTGGAGGCCTCCTCGGGCTGTCGTGATGCCTTGAATGAATTTCTCTCATCCATTGTGGAAGTATTATTTTTTTTAAAGCAACATGTCTTAACGTTTTTTTAAAACGGAAAAGCATATTTTAACGGAAAAGCATAAAAACAATACTCAGTAAATAGCTGAGATTTAGAGTCAGTCATAGAGTGATACAGTGTGGAAACAGGACCTTCGGCCCAGCTATACTAGTCCCACCTGCCCCCGTTTGCCCATATCCCTCCAAACCTGTCCTATCCATGTACCTGTCTAACTGTTTCTTAAACATTGGGATAGACCCAGCCTCAACCACCTCTTCTGGCAGTTTGTTCCACACACCCACCACCCTTTGTGGAAAAGGTTACCCTTCAGATTTCTATGTGGCAAAAAATGCTGGAGAAACTCAGCTGGTGAGCCAGCATCTATGGAGCGAAGGAATAGGTGACGTTTCGGGTTGATTCCCTTCTTCAGATTCCTATTAAATCTTTTCCCCTTCATCTTCAACCCATGTCCTCTGGTCCTCAATTCCCCAAATCTGGGCAGGAGACTCTGTGCACCTACCCAATCTATTCCTCTCATGATATTATACACCTCTATAACATCACCCCTAATGCTCCTGCGCTCCAAGGAATGGAGCCCTAGCCCTAGCCTTCCAGGACAAGGGGTCACAGCTTAAGGATAAGGGGGAAATCCTTTAGGACCGAGATGAGAAGGACTTTTTTCACACAGAGAGTGGTGAGTCTCTGGAACTCTCTGCCACAGAGGGTAGTTGAGGCCAGTTCATTGGCTATATTTAAGAGGGAGTTAGATATGGCACTTGTGGCCAAGGAGATCAGAGGGTATGGAGAGAAGGCAGGTACGGGATACTGAGTTGGATGATCAGCCATGATCATATTGAATGGCGGTGCAGGCACGAAGGGCCGAATGGCCTACTCCTGCACCTAATTTCTATGTTTCTATGTTTCAATCTCTCCCTGTAGCTCGGACCATCGAATCCTGGCAACATCCTCGTAAATCTTCTCTGTATCCTTTCCAGCTTGACAACATCTTCCCTGTAACATGGTGCTCAGAACTGAACACAATACTCTAAATGCGGTCTCACCAAGGTTCACTGGGTCATGTTTCCCCACTCTGGCAGTGCCAGGCGGCATTCCGGTGGGCATTGTCCATGCCCACACTCTCATCCACCATAAAGTGTCTTCAGACTGTTGGTGTGAACAGCCGAGGATTAAACTTCAGAGTATTAAAATAGTGGGAGTCCTTCAATGTGCTTCCGCACCGGTTATCAGCTAAACTGGTACCAGAACTAAGCATTCAATGAAGGCTGTTCACTGCACAATATTTTGCTGCCATTTTTGATCAGCAGTTCCAGACTTCAGCTCTGCATTTTTTAATTTTTTGATCAACAATAATCTTTTCAGTATAGTAAGGGGAGTCCAGCAATCCAATTAAGCGAGCTAATTTTGTATGCGAGCATCAGTATATGCTACTGGCCGTCTTATCACCGCTGTGCACATTCCCTGTGCTTTGCAGAGACAGAGAGTTATAATTAAGACTTGCTGAGACTGTATGCTGGCACTCAGTATCAGGAATTTTCAGTCACTGAGCCAATATAATAGTTCCAATTCTGGACGGAATTTAAGATTATAAAAGCCTGTTTTTTTTCCCCCGTTTCCTTGAAGAATTTTTTTGTGACATTTCGGAACGGTGATAATCTTTCTGTCAAGTGAGCCAGGCGCAGAGATTGGATAAGGCATATTGGCCTGCAGAACGGAGGAAGGAAGCCCCCCTGTTGACCCCAATCCGCAAAAACCCCAAAACGTTGACTTGTAGAACCGTTCAAAGAGAACGAGAGCAAATTGCATTTAGAGAGCACCTTGACCGGAGTTAAATATCTTTGAGAATATTCACGGGAGCCTTGGAAGGAAATGAGGTACAGAAGCTTGAAAGCACGCACCAGCAGATTCAGCAACAGCCTCTTCCCCTAAACCTACTCAAAGACTTGTCCCACCCCAGTCATTCCTTCTTCTCCCTGCTCCCTTCTGGCAGAAGTTAAGAGATCCCAGTATACATTGACGGTGCCAAAGCAAAGATGGTTGAAAGCTTCTACCTGAGAGTAAATATCATCAGAAACTTGTCCTGGATTAGCCATATGGACAAGAAAGCAGACCAGGCCTCTGCTTCCTTATGCCCCTGTCCCACTTAGGAAACCTGAACGGAAACCTCTGGAGACTTTGCGCCCCACCCAAGGTTTCCGTGCGGTTCCCGGAGGTTTTTGTCTTCCGGCAACCACCTTCAACTAGCATCGCAACCGGCTTCGACTAAAAAATTACCGATTTTTAAAACGGAAACCACTTTCGACCATTAGGGAGACTGACCAAAACCTCCGGGAATCGCATGGAAACCTTGGGTGGGGCGTAAAGTCTCCAGAGGTTTCCGTTCAGGTTTCCTAAGTGGGACAGGGGCATTAGAAGGCTCACCAAGTTCAGCATATCCCCGACAACTCTCACCAACGTCTACAGATGCGCCATGGGAAACATTTTATTGGGATACATCACAGCGTCTGAACTAAATTAAACGAAACTGTGGTATCTAACATTGACTGAAATCGGGTAACTACATCAGATTTGGACCTTTCTCAACACAAGGGTCTCACAGGGAGGCCAGTAATACAGTCAGTTTACTTTCCATTTTGTTGCCACCTAAACATCATCCATCACACTCCAATTCAATTAACAATCTCACTCTAAAGTCATTCACACACGCTGGCAGTTACCAGCCTTTGTTTGTCTCAGTTATTATTTCAAATGAAAACTTTACTTCTTTAATTAATGTCCCCCATAATTTATGGATTTTAATCAGGTATCCATCTTCTCAACGTGCCTAGGAATGTTCTCACAAAATGTTCTCAATCAGCCTGTTTTTAATCAGATGAGGGCGAGGCAGCATTTGTTGCCCATGCTATGGGACCTCTGAGGAGATTTAATAGGATTCTGAGGGGTAACTTTTTCCACACACACTGGTCGGTGTATGGAACAAGAAAGGTCAGAGAGTCATAGTCAGAGAGTGATACAGTGTGGAAACAGGCCCTTCGGCCCAACATGCTCACACCGGCCAACATGTCCCAGCTACACTAGTTCCACCTGCCTGCGTTTGGTCCATATCCCTCCAAATTTGTCCTATCCATGTACCTGTCTAACTGTCGCATAAACAGCAGGATAGACCCTGCCTTAACTACCTCCTCTGGCAGCTTGTTCAGTACATCTTGTTCCATTTGTGTGAGTTGAGGTAGTTGAGGCTGGGACTATCCCAAAGTTTAACAAACAGTTAGACAGGTACAAGGATTGGACAGGTTTGGAGGGATATGGACCAAACGCGGGCAGGTGGGACTAGAGTAGCAGGGACATGTTGTCCGGTGTGGGCAAGCTGGGCCTGTCTCCACGATATATCACTCTATGATTCTATGACGGTCATCCACCTTCCCAAACCGTTACAGTCCCGGCGCTCCCTCCGAGCCGCTGGAGAGATAGATCTGGGATAGAACATGAAACATACAGCATACAGCATACAACATGGAGCATAGAACATAGAACAGTACAGCACAAGAAAAGGCCCTTCGGCCCACAGTGTCTGCGCCCAACATGATGCCAAGACCATTACTTAACTACCCACACACAATCCATATCTTACAATTCCCTGCATGTCCATATGCCTATCCAAAAAGTCTTTTAAATGTCTTCAAAACGCATGCAGGTACAGCTGGCAGTGAAGAAAGCGAATGGCATGTTGGCCGTTATAACAAGAGGAATCGAATATAGGAGCAAAGAGGTCCTTCTGCAGTTGTACAGAGCCCTGGTGAGACCACACCTGGAGTATTGTGTACAGTTTTGGTCCCCTAATTTGAGGAAGGACATTCTTGCTATTGAGGGAATGCAGCGTAGGTTTACAAGGTTAATTCCCGGGATGGCGGGACTGTAATATGCTGAGAGAATGGAGCAGCTGGGCTTGTACACTCTGGAGTTTAGAAGGATGAGAGGGAATCTCATTGAAACATATAAGATTGTTAAGGGTTTGGACACGCTAGAGGCAGGAAACATGTTCCTGCTGTTGGGGGAGTCCAGAACCAGGGGCCACAGTTTAAGAATAAGGAGTAAGCCATTTAGAACGGAGACGAGGAAACACTTTTTCTCACAGAGAGTGGTGAGTCTGTGGAATTCTCTGCCTCAGAGGGCGGTGGAGGCGGGTTCTCTGGATGCTTTAATGAGAGAGCTAGATGGGGCTCTTAAAAACAGCGGAGTCAGGGGATATGGGGAGAAGGCAGGAACGGGATACTGATTGGGGATGGTCAGCCATGATCACATTGAATGGCGGTGCTGGCTCGAAAGGACGACTGGCCTACTCCTGCACCTATTGTCTATTGTCTATTGTCTAATGTCCCAAATGTATGCGTTTCAACTACCACCCCTGTATGCGCAATCCATTTGCTCACCACCCTCTGGGTAAAAGGGTTGCCCACACATCCCCTTTAAACTTTGCCCTTCTCACCTTAGAGCTATGCTCTGTAATATTTGATTTTTCCATCCAGGGGAAATCACTCTGACTGTCTACCCTATCTATGCCCCTCATAATGTTATAGACTTCAATCGGGTCTCCCGCAACCTCCATCGTTCCAGAGAAAACAATCCATGTCTGAAACCGAAGATCTCGGAGAAAATCCATGCAGGTCACGGGAAGAATGTACAATCTCCGTACAGACAGCACCCGTAGTCAGGATTGAACCTGGGTCTCTGGCGCTGCAAGGCAGCAGCTTTACCGCTGTGCCACCGTGCCGTGCTTATCAAGTGGATGACCTCTCTGATAGCCCTTCCTAATCTCTCACAGTCACAATCATCCTCAACACTTGCCTTTTTACCATGCGCCTTTTGTCACCACTCTCCTGAACATTCACGACCCTCTTCAACGCTTGCCTTTTCAACCAATCTTCTGAGATATCTTTCCTCACATTTCGCTTTGCGGTCAGGCGTTGAATTTGGCCTAATAATAAATTTGTGAAATACTGAAATATATTTCTCAAAGTTGAAGGTGCTATACGACTATAAATTAAAGTTGATTCTGCAGGAGTCTGGAGCCATTAGTTTTGTGTCCCGCCATACTGGTGCGTGGATGGCGGAATCTTTAGACTTTAAGACTTTAGAGGTACAGCACGGAAACAGGCCCTTCGGCCCACCGAGTCCGTGCCGGCCAGCGATCACCCCGTACACTAGCACTATCCTACACGCTTGGGAGAATTTACAATTTTACCGAAGCCAATTAACCTACAAACCTGTTTAAGAAGGAACTGCAGATGCTAGAAAATCGAAGGTAGACAAAAATGCTGGAGAAACTCAACGGGTGAGGCAGGATCTATGGAGCGAAGGAAATGGCAACGTTTCGGGCCAAAACGTCTAAAGAAGGGTTTTGGCCCGAAACGTCGGCTATTTCCTTTGCTCCATAGATGCTGCCTTACCTGCTGAGTTACTCGAGAAATTTTTGTCAACCAACAAACCTGTACGTCTTTGGAGTGCGGGAGGAAACCGGAGCACCCGATTGAAGGAGTTTAGAAGGATGAGGGGGGGGATCTTATAGAGACATATAAAATTCTAAAAGGACAGGACAAGCTAGATGCAGGAAAAATGTTCCCAATGTTGGGCGAGTCCAGAACCCGGGGCCACAGTCTTAGAATAAAGGGGAGGTCATTTAAGACTGAGGTGAGAAAAAACTTTTTCACCCAGAGAGTTGTGAATGTGTGGAATTCCCTGCACAGAGGGCAGTGGATGGATTTACCAAGTCACTGGATGGATTTAAGAAAGAGTTAGATAGAGCTCTAGGGGCTAGTGGAATCAAGGGCTATGGGGAGAAGGCAGGCACGGGTTATTGATAGGGGACGATCACAATGAATGGCGGTGCTGGCTCGAAGGACCGAATGGCCTCCTCCTGCACCTATTTTCTATGTTTCTATGTTTCTATGAAACCCACGCAGGTCACTGGGAGAACGTACAAACTCTGCGCAGACAGCACCCGTATTCGTGTCTCTGGCGCTGTGAGGCAGTAACTCTGCCATCGCGCCACCGTGCCGCTCCACTACTGTCTTATGTTGATGCTACCTTCATCACCCTTATGATGGGTCAAGATGGGGTTAAAATGCTGTTGAAGGGCTGGGAGAGAAAACAGACTGTGGGGCTGCTCATCGTGACCAGGCAGGTTGTGGGGGAGCGCTGAGTATGACACCCGCAATTATCAGGATGACCATCCATTGCACAAAAACCCACAGGCTGGCTGACCTGTGGGATGCGATTGAGCGAGTCCCTGGGATTGGCAACTCCCACTGGTGCAATCTCGTGTACTGAAGGACATTAGCTATCATCAGCCTTTGCCTTAATCTCCGTTAACGGCTGTTGAGGATGCACTCTGTACCACAGCCCGCAGAGCTGTGTCCCAAAGCTCGTTAATACATTTCCAACATTCGGTGATGTTGGATGAAGCAACTGGATTCAGATCAGTGAATGGGATAATGTGGCGCTTCTGTTGCTGGGCTGCTGAGTTAAAGCACCTGTATAGAAGGAGCGGGACTGTGTAGGTCTGACCTTGTTCGATCATGTAAATAGTGTGATGGCAGCAGATTCCACATCTCTCCCCACACTCTCTCTCTCCCCCCCCCCCATGTGCTTTATCCAATATGCAGTCAGGGACATACTGATGGCACAAGGATATAAGGTGCAGAAGTCCCAGGATACAGGCAGTTAAATAGACAAGGAATAGAAGCATTGGGTCCAAATGGGATTAGTGCAGCTGGGCTAAAGGGTTAGCATGGACACAGTGGGCCGAAGGGTCAGTGCTGTGCTGTTCTGAGGAGCAGATGGGGAGGAGGAGGAGCGGTGAGGAGGTGAGGAGATGGTGAGAAGAGGGAATGCCCTTGGTGAGGTGGTGTTGAGTTGATGAGGAGAGAAGGTGCTGAGGGGATGGTGAGGTGAGGAGATGATGAGTTGAGGTGACGGAGTGGTGCGGAGGAATTGAGGAGGTGAGATGAGGAGGTGGTGAGAAGGTGATGTGGAGATCAGGTGGTACGGTGAGGAGATGAGGAGATGATCACGAGGTGAATGATTGATATTTAATTATCACATGTGACATGTCACAATGAAATTCTTCGTTGTACCTCGCACACACAAAGTATACAAACAGTCGCCACCTAGAGGGCAGTGTAGAGGTGAGGACGTGGTGAAGTGATCAGGTGGCCAGGTGTTTCCAGCAGTGGGAGAGTCTAGGACTAGAGGTCACAGCCTCAGAATTAAAGGACATTCCTTTGGAAAGGAGATGAGGAGGATTTTCTTTAGTCAGAGGGTGGTGAATCTGCAGAATTCATTGCTACAGGAGGCCAAGTCAATGGATATTGTTAAGACAGAGATGGGTAGATTCTTGGGTTACACAAAAAGCTGGAGAAACTCAGCGGGTGCAGCAGCATCTAAGGAGCGAAGGAGATAGGCGACGTTTCGGGTCGAGACCCTTCTTCAGACTCGACCCGAAACGTCGCCTATCTCCTTCGCTCCTTAGATGCTGCTGCACCCGCTGAGTTTCTCCAGCTTTTTGTGTAACCCTCGATTCTCCAGCATCTGCAGTTCCTTCTTTAACAACATGGAGTGATTCTTGATTAGTACAGGGGTTATGGGGAGAAGGCAGAAGAATGGGTTTAAGGGAGAAAGATAGATCGGCCATGATTGAATGGTGGAGTAGGGAGATCCTACAGCGAGCAAGATAGCCCACTCGACGAAAAAGACGTAGTACGGTCATGGGCAGATTCATGGGTAATTTTCGGCCCAATTTCCGTAACCGGCTTCCGTCTCCGCACCAAAGATCCCGTAGCGGAGCAAAGATACTAGAGCGGAGACGGAAGCCGGTTACGGAAACATCCTCGTAAAAATAAAAGTTCTTTGGGAAAAATCTTCTCCTCATTTTCAGAATTATAATTTATTAACACAAACTGTTCCCCCGCAACGTTGATTATACTGCGGGTCGGGTCGGGTCGGGCCGGGTTACTGAAATGGGTGAACAAAAGGCCCACGTTCCGTTCCGTTGCATAGTACACATCAGCCCATTGCATTTAGAAGGAGTGGTCTATCTTGCTTGCTATAGGATCTTTGGTGGAGTAGACTTGATGGGCCAAATGGCCTAATTCTGCTCCTATCGCTTATGAACGTATCTTTGCATGGAGCGGGACCACCAGCACGCTGCAGAGTGTGCTGCTTGTATGGGATTATATTTGACAACGTTGACAAGAGCGGGTGAACGCAGTGACCTACAGTCACTACACAACGTGACAGCAGTGACATTGATGAGACTCACTGATGGACTGCAGTCTGCAGCAACAGTAACCCCACTGAAGGACTAATCATGTCACCTTCCGTACTGATCTCACTCAAACGGCTGCCTCCACTGATTGCCTTTCTAATGGGCGATTGTCAGCTCCCAAGGTTCGGCAGTCAGACAGCGAGCTACCGGGGTTAAATGTGGCACCAGATTCACATTGAAGGGGGTCAGGCAGCACTCAGGGCGTGAGGCGTGGGGACTTGTGAACTTGGGGCAGCAGTAACAATAGCCAAGAGTGTTTCTGTCGGGAGGAAATGCCGAGAAAGCTGGAGTAACTCAGCGGGACAGGCAGCATCTCTGGAGAAAAAGAATGGGTGACGTTTCAGGTCGAGACGCTTCTTCAGAACAGGCCTCAGACATCAAATGTTTTATTGCTTAGTTCAGTTTAGTTTAGTTTAGAGATACAGGGCGGAATCGGGCACTTTGGCCCACCGGGTCCGCACCAACCGGTGATCCCCGCACACTAACACAATCCTACACACACTAGGGACAGTTTACACTTGTACCAAGTTAATTAACCCACAAACCTGTCCGGAAGTGTCGGCGCTGCCTGGCAGCTGCGGCTCGCCTGCAGTCCGTCTGTTTTTTATTTTTTGTTATTGTTTTTCTTGTGCCTGTTTTAGTTAATTTTAGTTTATTAGGCTGTGTATGTATGTATGTGCGTGTGGGGGTGGGGGGGGGTGGGGGGGGGGGGGGGTGGGGGTTTGGGAGAAACAAAGTTTCAGTCTCTCCCTTTTCTTGTCGTGTCCCCCATCATCGTCTCCGCTGAGGCCTAATGGCGGAGCTGGCGGCCTCGGAGCTGCGGCGGTGTTCCAGCGTTCCGGCGGCGACGGCGGAGGCGGCCCGGCTTCGGAGGATCGGCCACGGGCCCAGTTGACATAGAAACATAGAAATTAGGTGCAGGAGTCGGCCATTCGGCCCTTCGAGCCTGCACCTCCATTCAAAATGATCCTGGCTGATCATCCAACTCAGTATCCCGTACCTGCCTTCTCTCCATACCCCCTGATCCCCTTAGCCACTAGGGCCACATCTAACTCCCTCTTAAATATAGCCAATGAACTGGCCTCAACTACCCTCTGTGGCAGAGAGTTCCAGGGACCCACCATGTTGACGACAACATCGGAGGCCTGGATCGCCACAGCGCAGAGGGAGAACAAGGAGGGAAGAAGACAGAGACTTGAAGACTTTTGTCTTCCATCACAGTGAGGAGTTTCCTGGTGAACTCACTGTGGTGGATGTTAACTTTGTGTTTATTGTGTGTTTTGTTATTTTATTATATGTGTGACTGCAAAGCAAGGTCTGAATGACAATGAAGGATATTTTGACTTTGACTTTGGAGTGTGGGAGGAAACCGAAGATCTCGGAGAAAACCCACGCAGGTCACGGGGAGAACGTACAAACTCCGTACAGACAGCACCCGTGGTCAGGATCGCACCGGTGCTGCAACTCTACCGCTGCGCTGCCCTTCTTCAGCCTGTGAGTCTAGTTAGGGGAAGCGGAAATGAGAGATTTAGATGGTGATGTGGAGAGATATAGAACAAATGAATGAAAGATAAACAATGATGAAGGAGACAGGCCGATGTTGGGTGTGGGGCTAGATGAAAATCAGTTACAGACAATGAGAATCAACAAGACGGCTTTGCCCAGAGTCCGGCCGGTGAAGGGGGGGGGGGGGGTGGTGGAGGTTGAGGGATAGTGCTGAAGGAGTGCAGCGTTCCCCACAGCACCCCGAGAGAGCAGCACACGGCTGATGAGAGGTGCAGCACTGTCAGAGGAACAGTGCAACTCCTCTGGGGTGGCACTGTGGCACAGTTGGTGGAGCCACTACCTCACAGCGCCACACACCCGGTTCGATCCTGACCTCGGGTGCTGTCTGTGTGGACTGTGACCGCGTGCGTTTCCTCCGGGTGCTCCGGTTTCCTCCCACATCCCAAAGACATGCGGGTTTGTAGGTAAATTGGCCCTCTATAAATTGCCCCCTAGTGACAATAGACAATAGACAATAGGTGCAGGACTAGGCCATTCGGCCCTTTGAGCCAGCACCGCCATTCAATATGATCATGGCTGATCATCCCCAATCAGTACCCCGTTCCTGCCTTCTCCTCATATCCCCTGACTCCGCTATCTTTAAGAGCCCTATCTAGCTCTCTCTTGAAGGCATCCAGAGAACCCGCCTCCACCGCTCTCTGAGGCAGAGAAATCCACAGACTCACCACTCTCTGTGAGAAAAAGTGTTTCCTCGTCTCTGTTCTAAATGGCTTACTCCTTATTCTTAAACTGTGGCCCCTGGTTCTGGACTCCCCCAACATCGGGAACATGTGCGTAGGGAAGGCTGCATAAGTGGGATAACATGTGACTAGTGTGAGTGGGTGATCGATGGGCGGCATGGACTCGACGGGCCGAAGGGCCTGCAGCTTTCAATTCTTTCAATTTCATTCACAGTGCTGAGGGAGCACCTATGTGTCAGAGAGGCAGCGCCTCCACAAAACCTTGAGCAATAGTTCAGGGGAAGAGCTAGCTTGTTATAAAGCTTT
Organism: Raja brachyura; assembly: GCA_963514005.1. Next base: position 3,310,414 of record OY740815.1, read on the forward strand.
TCATTTTCTCCACACTGATGCATGAGTATTCATCATAGGACCTTGTCAGTCGGTGCGCATCTGGCACTATGCCTCCTGTACCTGCCATCATTCACTGCCTCACTTAGAGGCTCGTCTTCCAGCGCCCGACTGTGCTGAAGCATAATCTTATCTGGTGTTCAGAGTGCTGAGTTCCCACTGAATCTTCACAATTCCATTCCATCTATCCTGCAGCCCAGTGCCAATCCAGGGAATGATTGCCCACTGACACAAAATATCTGCCTATCCCTTTTATAAAACGATATAGAATACTTTCTTGTCACACGAGGTATGCAAATAGCCGTAAAGTACACCGTGCCGGCTTCTACCTTGTTTAATTATGATTTATGCTTATAGACTGTAAGCTCATTTAAATCAGGCCTAAACACACTTAACCAACTGACTCCCACAGCTACCTGGACTACTCTTCCTCCCACCCTGCTTCCTGTAAGGACTCCATCCCCTATTCCCAATTCCTCCGTCTACGCCGCATCTGCTCCCAGGATGAGGTGTTCCACACCAGGTCATCACAAATGTCCTCTTTCTTCAGAGAACGGGGATTCCCCTCCCCCACTATAGATAAGGCTCGCACCAGGGTCTCCTCCATACCCCACAACTCTGCCCTCTCTCCCCATTCCCCAACTCACAACAAGGGCAGAGTCCCCCTGGTCCTCACCTTTCACCCCACCAGCCGGCACATACAACACATAGTCCTCCGCCAGTTTCGCCACCTCCAATGTGACCCCTCCACTCGCCACATCTTCCCATCTCCCCCCCCGTCTGCCTTCAGCAAAGACCGCTCCCTACGCAACTCCCTTGTCAATTCTTCTCTTCCCTCCCGCTCCACCCCTTCCCTGGGCACTTTCCCTTGCAACCGCAAGAGATGCTACACTTGTCCCTTCACCTCCCCCATCCACTCCTTTCAGGGACTCAAGCAGTCCTTCCAAGTCCGACAGAGGTTCACCTGCACCTCCTCCAACCTCATCTACTGCATCCGTTGTTCCAGATGCCAGCTGATCTACATCGGTGAGACCAAGCGGAGGCTTGGCGATCGTTTCGCCGAACACCTCCGCTCGGTCCGCAATAACCAACCCGACCTCCCGGTGGCTCAGCACTTCAACTCCCCCTCCCATTCCGTATCCGACCTCTCGCTCCTGGGCCTCCTCCACGGCCAGAGTGAGCAACACCGCAAGTTGGAGGAACAGCACCTCATGTTCCGCTTGGGGAGTCTGCATCCTCTGGGCTTAAACATTGAATTTTCTCAATTCTGTTAACCCTTGCTGCCTCCTCCCCTTCCCACCTCTCCCTCAGCCCTTGGGCCCTGGCATTCCTTCTCTCTCTATCTCTCCCCCACCCAAGTCGCACTAGCTTCTCATTTTCACACTACAAACAGCTTACAATGGCCTGTTTCCTTTATCATCGATACTTTTTTGCATATCTTTCATTCATTGTTCTTTATCTCTCCACATCACCGTCTATATCTCTCGTTTCCCTGATCCCTGACCAGTCTGAAGAAGGGTCTCGACCCGAAACGTCGCCTATCTCCTTCGCTCCTTAGATGCTGCTGCACCCGCTGAGTTTCTCCAGCCTTTTGTGTAACCCTCGATTCTCCAGCATCTGCAGTTCCTTATTTAACACTTATTCTTTAGTTTCTTTTGTAATGCACTATGAATTGCTGCTTGTACGAATGGTGCTATATAAATAAACTTGCCTTGCCATGCCATGCCTTTTAGTTTAGAGATACAGCATGGAAACAGGCCCTTCGGCCCAGCAAGTCCGCACAGTGCAGCAATCCCCGCTCATCAACACTACCCTACGCACACACCAGGGACAATGTACACAAATTAACCTACATGCCTGTACGCTTTTGGAGTGTGGGAGGAAACCGAAGATCTCGGAAAAAAAACCCAAATGCAGGTCACGGGGAGAACGTACAAACTCCGTACAGACAGTGCCCGTGGTCGTGTCAAACCCGGGTCTCCGGCGCTGGAAGCGCTGTAAGGCAGCAACTCTACCCCTGTGCCATCGTACTCCCCCCTCTACCTCCATTGTCCTCCCCTCCCCCCACACCTTTCCACCGGCCAAATTAAGGTTGCAATAAAGGGTTGGCGCGAATTGTGCAGGTTTCGCAGGCAACGATAAACATTTCAACCTGCCTCTGGTCTCTTTTCTGTTTGTAAATCTGCCGTACCCGAGTGACTCAATTCCTCAGTGCCCTGTTTGCGGTCTATCAGAAAGAATATTCAACGACACAAGAGGATGCTCGGTTTTAAATTGGTTTGTAATCCTTTCTGAAGGTGATTGATCGGGTTTCACAGCACAGGGTTGCCTGCGAAACCTGCACGATTCGCCACAGCCCTTTATTGCAACCTTAATTTGGCCGGTGGAACGCTGAGTGCTCCGTTAATGACACAGGAGTGGAAACAAATGAGTTCATGAATTCAAAACAGGAACCTTCACCAGATCAAGGGCACGGACGGACAGGGATGCATCCCCTTCCGAGACTGAAGTGATTCCGGATTTGCAATTCTGCTCGCATTGCGTGGAGAGCAGGAATATTGAGATGGGAATACAACCTTTGTGGGCGAAGGCTCCAAAAGTCATTGGATTATAATGAGCTTGTTTCTGCGAGCAATTGACTCTACGCAGCTAATGAATGGCATTTTATCCTGTCAGCATGCATGTGACAGCTGATGGTACAAAAGCTGTTCAACTTTATCGTTGATGCATTTTTTTGTGTTGTGAGGAAAATCTTTAGTAAAGAGATCTGAAGCCAATACCATAATGAGTCGGTGATTCCTACACTCCACAGGTAACCTACAGCCATTGTCTCCCTCATACACTGGGTGTGAGCATCATCGATAAGCTTGCCATTTGCTGTCTCTCTCTGATCTGATGATCCTAGCTGCCGTAGCCCACGTGGTCCCTTGGGTAAGAGGGCTAAGCTTCGACCAGTAGTTTAGTTTAGTTTAGAGGTAGGATGCGAAATAACTTTATTTATCCCAGGAGGGAAATTGATCTGGCAACAGTCATAAAAGACATAAAACACATGGAACGTGAAATTAAGTGATGAGTGGGAAGGCTTGGGGGATGTGTAAAGATTGGGGGGGGGGGGGGGAGTCAGTCTCCCCATGACAGAAGGAGGAGGATTTAAACAGTTTGATAGCCACAGGGAAGAAGGATCTTGTGTTGCGTTCTGTTCTGCATCTTGGTGGAACCAGTCTGTTGCTGAAGGTGCTCCTCAGGTTGACCAGTGTGTCATGGAGGGGGTGAGCTAGCATTGTCCAATTGTCCAACTGTTTGGCAGTCCTGGGGTTCCTGCTCTTGACATGTTTTTGTACTGATTTTTAAATTGGGTTGATCCCAGGATTAAAATGGTGGGGACGGGGACACAATGCCATCATTGGGCGGTTGTCCAGGATGCTCCGCAGTTTGAGGAGCATCCTCCCCTCCAAGACCAACCTCCCATGACAGAGTGCAGAAATTAGGCCTTTCGGCCCACGGGGTCCCCGCCAACCATTGAACACACCGTACGCTAGTTCTATCCAACACACACTAACAACAGCCATTTACAGAGCCAATTAACCAACAAACCCGCACGTCTCGTGGATGTGGGAGGAAACCGGAGAAACCCACACGGTCCCAGGGAGAATCTATAAACTCCACACATACAGCATCTGTAGGCAGGATCGAACTCGGGTCTCTGGCGCGTGAGGCAGCCTCTCTACCGCTGCGCCACCGTACTGCCATGTTGAAAGAATGGCGACATTTGTACAAGCCAGGATGGCGTCTTACTTGCAGCTTTGCTTTTCCTTGGTTCTTTATTGAAGCAGTTGTACAAACAAAGAGATGAACGCACCATGTTTTACTTATTCTGCATACAAATTGTTCTCCCCAGTTTGGTGAGAACTGTATGCTCTCCCTCCCCTGTGTCTGGTCTGCCTCTCCCTGTCCCCAATGCCCATACGTATACGGCATTCTGTGCATCTAATGACTTCTCCAAGTGTCCAAAATAATACTGCAAGATAATACTGAAAGGGATAGACAGAGTTGACGTGGATAAGCTTTTCCCATTGAGGGTAGGGAAGATTCAAACAAAAGGGCATGACATGAGAATTAAGGGACAGAATTTTAGGGTAACATGAGGGGGAACTTCTTTACTCAGAGAGTGGTGGCTGTGTGGAATGAGCTTCCAGCAGAAGTGGTGGAGGCAGGATCGATTTTAACATTTAAAAGTAAAGTGGATAGGTATATGGATGGGAAGGGAATGGAGGGGTATGGTCTGAGTGCAGGTAGATGGGACTAGGGGAAAATAAATGGTCGGCACAGACTGGAAGGGCCGAGAAGGCCTGTTTCCGTGCTGTAATTGTTATATGGTTATATGGTTATGTTAAGATATATCTAAACAAAATAATATAATATGCCATCAGCAGCTAGCCTAAACATAAATGGCTCTTCCACCATGCACCGTTTGGCCAAATAGTATTTCTTGTCACTTTTCAAAGTCAGGACACTGGCATCACTTTGATGAACTCACCTATCACACTGGGAATTTTCTGAATGATGAAGTAACTCCAGATTCAGGGAAAGTTTCTGCCCAGCTGTATATCGGGCAAATGAATCATCATCTCAGCAGCCAGAGAGCTGTCCTGACCTCCCATCTGCCTTGTTGAAGACTGTATCTGTAACCGGACTTGACTGGGCTTTATCTTGCACCAAACATTATTCCCTTTATCCTGTATCTGTGCACCGTTGGATGGCTTGATTGTAAACATGTACGGTCTTTCCGCTGACTGGATAGCATGCAACAAGAAAGTTTTTCACTGTACCCCACGCACACATGGTAATAATTGAACCCGGGTCTCTGGCGCTGTGAGGCAGCAGCTCTACCATAGAAACATAGAAAAATAGGTGCAGGAGTAGGCCATTCGGCCCTTCGAGCCTGCACCGCCATTCAATGTGATCATGGCTGATCATCCAACTCAGTATCCCGTACCTGCCTTCTCTCCATACCCCCTGATCCCTTTAGCCACACATGCCACATCTAACGCCCTCTTAAATATAGCCAATGAACTGGCCTCAACTACCTTCTGTGGCAAAGAATTCCAGAGACTCACCACTCTCTGTGTAAAGAATGTTTTCCTCATCTCGGTCCTAAAGGAATTCCCCCTTATCCTTAGACTGTGACCCCTTGTTCTGGACTCCCCCAACATCGGGAACAATCTTCCAGCATCTAGCTTGTCCAACCCCTTAAGAATTTTGTAAGTTTCTATAAGATCCCCCCTCAATCTTCTAAATTCCAGCGAGTACTATCTAAGCCGAGTCTATCCAATCTTTCCTCACATCCCAGGAATCAGTCTGGTTCATACCCCTTCATACAAAGTGTGGTGGGTGTATGGAACAAGCTGCCGCAGGAGGTAGTTGAAGCAGGGACTAACCGAACGTTTAAGAAACAGTTGGACAGGTACATGGATAGAACAGTTTGGAGTGATATGGAGGGGGGACTTGATAGACGTCTTTAAGATGATGAGAGTTGACGTGGAAAAGCTTTTTCCATTGAGACGAGGGAAAATTCAAACAAGAGGACATGATTTCAGAACTAAGGGACAGAAGTTTAGGGGTAACATTAGGGGGAACATCTTTACTCAGAGAGTGGTAGCTGTGTGGAATGAGCTTCCAGTGGAAGTGGTGGAGGCAGGTTCGATTTTATCATTTAAAATTAAATTGTATAGGTATATGGATGGGAAAGGAATGGAGGGTTATGGTCTGAGTGCAGGTAGATGGGACTAGGTGAGAGTAAGTCTTCGGCACGGACTAGAAGGGCCGAGATGGCCTGTTTCTGTGCTGTAATTGTTATATGGTTTATATGGTTATATGGTTTATATGGACCAAATGCAGGCCGGTGGGACTAGTGTAGCTGGGACATGTTGGCCGGTGTGGGCAAGTTGGGCCAAAGGGCCTGTTTCCACACTGTATCACTGTGACTGTGTGACTCTATGAATAATAAAAAACTAAACTCAGCTAGTTACCAAATGCGGCATCTTAGAATGTTGTGAAATGACTATCAGACTGCGAACAGCTGGCAGCATTGGATCAAGTACATCTATTTTGTTACATTAATTAAACTAATAAATTGTAATTGGATTTTGAATAAGTGTACAATTAATTGTTGCTTTATTGAATTTTACTGTGTTATTATCTTCAGTGGGAGTGTGTGCTGCTATTCTGATTAATGCTTTTTACGGGACAGGGCAGGGTAGGATAAAGGGCCTGACCCACTTACGCGATTTTTTTCGGCAACTTGTCGGCACCCGTCATAATCCCAGCAGGTTGCCTAAAATTTTCAACATGTTGAAAATCCAGCGGCGACCAGAAAAAGGTACGACTCTTTGGGCGACTACTCACGACCAAACAGGCGTCACCACGCGACAAGTATAAATATTGACTTCTCTAACTTCAAGTAGCCCTTGCTTTTCCTCTTGCTCCATCCCTCTCCCATCCTAGTTCTCTGATTAGTCTGAAGAATTGGTCTTGAACCGAAACATCATCCATCCCTTCTCTCCATAGATGCTGCCTGTCCCGTTGACTTAGACAATAGACAATAGGTGCAGGAGTAGGCCATTCGGCCCTTCAAGCCAGCACCGCCATTCAATGTGATCATGGCTGATCATCCCATGGCTGACTTACTCCAGCTGTTGTGTAGGAAAACATAGAAAACATAGAAAATAGGTGCAGGAGTAGGCCATTCGGCCCTTCGAGCCTGCACCGCAATTCAATATGATCATGGATATTCAATATGATCATGGCCATTCAATATGATCAGGAACTGCAGCTGCTGGTTTAAACCAAAGATAGACTCAAAAAGCTGGAGTAACTCAGCGGGACAGGCAGCATCTCTGGAGAGAAAGAATGAGTGACGTTTCGGGTCGAGACCCTCCTTCACCTTTTAGGGTCTTGAAACATCACTCATGCTTTCTCTCCAGAGATGCTGCCTGTCACGCTGACTGTCTCCAGCAGTTTGCGTCAATCTTCGCTACAAAGGGTTGTGTATCACCACTGCAGGTTGGCACTGAGAGAGCAGATGGGAGCTCAGTGGGTTGGCATTCTGTTCCAAAGCCTCAAACCTAAACAGCATGGGCTTGACAAATGTGACATTTGCCTGCCTAACTTCCCTCTCATTCCCTGAAGGAAGATGATTCTTCTGGTCACCAATTCCCTCTGACATCTGCTGCCGGGAGATCGAGGTTCCCTCGCAGATTCATCCAAAGATGCAGGAAAAAGAATCTGGGGCCAGCGATATTAGTGAGGAGCAGATTTACGGATTCTCATTTAATTCCTCCCTTCTCTCAGGGAACAGCAAAGGGTTTGTATTTCTAATGATTCTTCTTCCATTCTCTGAGGGATCTTGAAGAGCATTAGCCGCGTGTGAGCTGCAATGTCAGAAATGCAGGAGCGCACCTCTTCTGACACAGAAACATAGAAAATAGGTGCAGGAGTAGGCCATTCGGCCCTTCGAGCCAGTACCGCCATTCAATATGATCATGGCTGATCATCCAGAATCAGTACCCCGTACCTCCTTTTTCCCATATCCTTTGAGTCCATTAGCCCTAAGAGCTATATCTTCTTCTTTCGTGTCCATCTTCCATGTTTCAAATGTTGGCATCGCTGCCATCGTTCGTCCTGAAACGGACGCAAGCTTCCGGTGACAATCAGTGGGAGCCATCACTTGTTGCAATAGATGATGGTGGTTGCAGAATTAGCTCGGGATACTTCCAGTTTCCTGCCCTGCGACGTGGATGCTTCTGCTATGGGGCCAGTGCTATATCTAACTCTCTTGAAAATATCCAGTGAATTGGCCTCCACTGCCATCTGTGGCAGTGAATTCCACAGATTCACAACTCTCTGGGTGAAGACATTTTTCCTCAACTCAGTCCTAAATGGCCAACCGTCTATTCTTTTTTTATTTATTTTTTTTAAATTTTATTTATTTGAGGTAAATACATCAATGTACACATATATACTGTTACAGTCATTGTACCCCTTAATTTTACGGCTTTTAAAGAAAAAGAATAGAGAGAAAGAGAGTGAAATGTGGAAAGAGTCGTGATAGTGAAAGAGCGTGCCAAAGGGGAGAAGAAACCCTTGGTCAACGAATTAGAAAAGGGGGTTAAAAGATAGACCCTGAAAAAAAGGAAAAAAAGCCAGTTATTATGTTATCTATATCACGCAAAAGGGATCCCAACCGCCTATTCTTAAACTGACATGTTGGAAGGGCCCGTGTCAATCGCCCTCATATTCTATCTCACTGCTGCCCTTCAATGGTGCAATGGTTCAATGTTGCTTCATTTCTCATATATGCAGCTACATGCATGAGTAGGACCCGCCATTATTGGCGCCATTATTCAAAGCCCGGTCGGGCCTGCGTGCTCGATGAACTGGAGCAGTCCCAATGAACCAACGCCCCTCTCCTCTCCTCGTCCAGCCATCTTTGTGCCCCAGGGGCGCCTCCTGCAGACGGCCTTGAAGGCGCTGGAGGCATTGACCCGGTTCACCGGTCCTTGCTCCTTGCGCCCAGCGCCCAACGTCTCCAGCTCGTTACACCGACCGACTTCGAGCGGCTTCCAGGTTGGCCGACCGCGAACCTTCAGATAGGTTCCTGATCCCACCAAACCCTTGAGCCGGCCTCCGGTTATGGAGAACGATGACCCTATGGGTGGATTCCCGGTTAAACCGAAACGTCACCCATTCCTTCTCTCCAGAGATGCTGCCTGTCCCGCTGAGTTACTCCAGCTTTTTGTGTCTACCTACAATATTAAATCTCACTTGAACCGTGCTGGGAGCATCATCGAATGGTCTGTACATTCACATAATCCTATCTATGAAATTTGAAGTTTAGATTATTGCAACGTGTACCGAGGTACAGTGGAAACGCTGTTAACCAGTCAGTTGAAACACAGTACATGATTACAATCGAGCCATCCACAGTGTGCAGGTACAGGATAAAGGGAATAACTTTCAGTGCAAGATAATGTCCAATTTAAGATAGTCCACGGGTAATCAATGAGGTAGATTGTAGCTCAGGACCAATCTCTACTTGGATGTAGGATGGTTTAGTTGCCTGATAACAGCTGGGAAGAAACTGTCCCTGAATCTGGAGGTGTGCGTTTTCACACTCCTGTACCTCTTGCCTGATGGGAGAGGGGAGAGGAGGGAGTGGCCGGGGTGCGATATGTCCTTGATTATGCTGCAGAGGCAGTGTGAGGGGTAAGGGCCTGTCCCACTTGCAGAATTTTTCAGCGGCTGCCGGCAGTCGACGCTGGATTTTGATCATTTCAAAATCCAGCGGGTGACAAAAAAAAAGTCGCGAGACCTGAGGAAACAGCGTGCGTCAGTATATCATCACATCGTGTCACCGCCGCATAACGCCGCATAACGCCGCAACGTTTTCAGTGACCTGATACGCCAGTCTATGATGCCAGCAGTCACCGAAAAAATCGGCAAGTGGGACAGGCCCTTACAGTAGATGGAGTCAACGGAAGGGAGGTTGGTTCGTGTGACGATCTGGGCTGTGTCTACAATTCTCTGCCATTTCTTGCAGTCTTGGATGGGGCTGTTCCCAATCCGTGCAGTGATGCATCCCCGATAAAATGCCTTCTGATTTGCATCTCTAATAGAGTAAAGAGTTAACTGGAGCTTAAAAGCCCAACAATAGGCCCCGTAAGGAGATGTTTAGTTTTGGATGCAATGTTTAATGTTGAAAGGAATATTGTGAGCATACTGTATTAGATGTTAGCAAGCATCAATATGCTTTCTAATCATTGGTCTCAAAATATGATAACATCTGTTTGTACATCTCAACGGCAGGCAAATTTACATCTTCACACATGAATTAATAACAATACCCAGATTCTCCAGTGTAATGCAAACAAGTTTGCCTTCGCAATGTTAATATTTTATCACGCTGCGGTATTGAGTCAATGAAATTACGATGATTGTCTCTTGTGTGATTGCTTGCTTCCTTCCACCTTGCTCCAAGGTGTTTGATGAAGTACCTGACTCACCAGTCATGGGGGACTGGAAAGACTCGGAAAGTAGAACTCCTCTGCGCTGTTTACAGAGCGCGATTTCTTTAAGCAGCTCGTTCTGCATCTCATGGACTACGTCAATGCTTGCGGTGAAAGGGGGAGTTATATTTATATACAGCAGAAGCCGTCCTATTCCTCCTGGAATATCCTGTGATGTTTTTGCAGCTAATGAAGTCCTTTTGATGTGTGGTTAATGCGAGACCAATGTCACTCCGAACCCTGATGTTTCAGAACCGATGCCATGTTATTGAGAGCATATCAATTACAAAGGGTCTTGACCCAAAACGTCACCTATTCCTTTGCTCCGTAGATGCTGCATCACCCGCTGAGTTTCTCCAGCATTTTTGCCTACATAGGAATCTGAAGGGTAACTTTTTCACACAAAGGGCGTATGGAACAAACTGCCAGAAGAGGTGGTTGAGGCTGGGACTATCCCAATGATTAAGAAACAGTTAGACAGGTATATGGATAGTGTTAAAGAAGGAACTGCAGATGCTGGAGAATCGAGGGTTACACAAAAAGCTGGAGAAACTCAGCGGGTGTAGCAGCATCTAAGGAGTGAAGGAGATAGGCGACGTTTCGGGTCGAGACCCTTCTTCAGACTGGTCAGGGATCAGGGAAACGAGAGATATAAACAGTGATATGGAGAGATAAAGCAAGAACAATGAGTGAAAGATATGCAAAAAAGTATTGGTGATAAGGAAAGCAGGCCATTGTAAGCTGTTTTTGGTGTGAAAATGAGAAGCTAGTGCGACTTGGGGGGGGAGATGGAGAAGGAATGTCAGGGCCCGAGGGCTGAGGGAGAGGTGGGGGGGTGGGGGGGGGGGGGGGGGGGGAAAGGAGCAGTCTGGGTTAACAGAATTGAGAAAATTCAATGTTTAAGCCCAGAGGATGCAGACTCCCCAAGCGGAATATGAGATGTTGTTCCTCAAACTTGCGGTGTTGTTCACTCTGGCCATGGAGGAGGCCTCAAACTCTATGACACCTCAAACCCCCTTCCCTCAAACTCTACGACCACATCCTCACCCAGACTCGATACCACAGCCACATCTGCTTCCTCGGGGCCTGCCTGCGCCTCCACCTCATACCTCGTGGATTCCAGCTCCAATTCCCTGCCTCCCAGTTTGGACCCCAGCCGGACTATCGGTATCGACTGGCCATCCGCCGCCACACTGTGCAATTCTCCAACCGGGCATTAAGATCCACCCTGGTTGCAATGCGCCGGCACCAGCAGGACCTCGCATTGGCTCTCCCGAATCTTCGGGCCTCACTCACCCAGACCTGCAACGGACCCCAACTACACTACATCCTCCGGAAGATCCACCGCTTCAATCAGCAATTCCTGTCCCATCTTACCTCCACCAAGGACCTGAAGTTAGCCCGCCTCCAGGCCGTTCCAGCTACCGACAATCCCCGACTCGAACGCCCGCAGGCCCCGGGCCCCAACTCTGGCCCGAGCCTCCGGCCTGAGTCCCCCGACGCCATCTTGGCCACCAGGAGCACCTCCAGGACTCACCAGGACGCCGCCTTCGCCGACCTTCACGCCGATGCTGCCGCCGACCTCCACCTGCCTACCGGTGATGCCCAGCCCCGCTGCCTGCCCGGTAACTCTGTTTATCTCACCCTCCCTGGTTCCACCGCCCATCACCAGCACAACGCGACCGCCGAACCTCGCCGTCCGCCGGGACCACCTACCCTCATCGCCGTACCGGGCCCATCCAGCATCGCCGTTGTACTGGGCCCGCCGAAGACCACAGCCGCACCCGCCTCACCTTGCATCGCCGCCGGACCGGGGCCCCCCGAACATGGCCGCCGCACCGCACCCCACTCATCTCGCCGCCTCACCGGGACGGGCTGAACCTTGCTGCCCCACTGACCACTCGCCCACCGGGACCACCCACGCATCGCCCGCCGACCCCGACTCCACTGCCCGCGGACTCCTACCTTCGGGCCCGCCGACCCGCGACATTCCACCGCCGTCCAGCAGCCCGCAGCCGTCGCCTCACCTACAGACTGGACTGTGCAGCGGGCCTGAAGCCTCCACGTTGCTCACTCCTCCCACCACTCTGTTGTTAACGGAACTGGGTCCTAATGCCCGTCTCCCCAGCCCCGGTGACCTCAGTGGCTATTCCACTGGGTCTTTCCCATCCCCCTCCTACCATGTAACCCCTGCTCTTTCCCACCCACACCACAGCCCACATACCCCCCCACCCCCTGACCACCCTCCACCCCCCCACCACATAACACCCCGTCCTCAGTCCACTCACCTGCCTTCCTCCAGCCACAACCCCCATCCCTGCCGTGTGTTCACCATCCCCCCGGACCTCCCCCTCTCCGACACCGAAAGGTCGGTCCTCAGCAGAGGTCTTACCTTTGTCCCCCTCCGTCCCCACCTCAATGAGTTCCGTGCCCACCACGACTTGGAGCTTTTCTACCGTCGCCTCCGCCTCACAGCGTTTTTCCACGGGAACAAGTCCTCGCCCCCCACTGATGATCCCTTTTCCCGTCTCCCACGTACCCCCTCCTCGTGGACCCCCCCTCGTGGCCCTCCAGCTTTAGAACTATTTATACAAAACTGCCGTCGGGACATCAACCGCCTCGACTTCTCCACTCCCCTGTCTCACTCCAATCTCTCCCCCTCCGAACGTACTGCCATCGACTCACTCCGCAACAACCCAGACTGGGTTATCAAACCCGCCGACAAGGGAGGTGCCGTGGTAGTCTGGCGCGTCGATCTCTACAAAGCAGAGGCCACGCGCCAACTCTCGGACACCTCCTCCTACTTACCCCTGGACAATGACCCCACTGACGAGCACCAGGCCACCATCTCGAGCACCATAACCGACGTCATCAACTCCGGCTCCCTACCCCCTCCCCGAGCCTCCAATCTCATCGTTCCCCAGCCCCGCACAGCCCGATTTTACCTTCTCCCCAAAATCCACAAACCCGACTGCCCCGGCAGACCCATTGTCTCTGCCTGTTCGTGCCCCACCGAACACATTTCCACATACCTTGACTCCATCCTATCCCCCTTTGTTAAATCCCTCCCCACCTATGTTCAAGACACCTCAGACACTCTCCGTCGGCGCCGCACATTCCGTTGTCCAGGCCCCCATCCTCTCATCTTCACCATGGACGTCCAGTCACTATACACCTGCATCCCCCACCAGGATGGTCTCAAAGCCCTCCGGTACTTCCTCGACCAGAGGAGCAACCCATACCCATCCACTGACACCATCCTCCGCCTAGCGGAGTTGGTCCTTACCCTCAACAACTTCTCTTTTGACTCCTCCCATTTCCTCCAAACACAAGGCGTAGCTATGGGCACACGCATGGGCCCTAGCTACGCCTGCCTCTTTGTCGGGTACGTCGAACAATCTTTGTTCTCGGCGTACCAGGGCCCCACCCCCGACCTTTACCTCCGTTACATTGACGACTGCTTTGGTGTCACCTCCTGCACCCACGCAGAACTGACTGACTTTATCCATTTCACCACCAACTTCCATCCGGCACTCAAATATACTTGGACCATTTCCGACATTTCCCTACCATTCCTTGACCTCACCATCTCTATTGCAGGTGACACACTCCTGACTGACATCCACTACAAACCAACTGACTCCCACAGCTACCTGGACTACTCTTCCTCCCACCCTGCTTCCTGTAAGGACTCCATCCCCTATTCCCAATTCCTCCGACTACGCCGCATCTGCTCCCAGGATGACGTGTTCCACACCAGGTCATCGCAAATGTCCTCGTTCTTCAGAGAACGGGGTTTCCCCTCCCCCACTATCGATGAGGCTCGCACCAGGGTCTCCTCCATACCCCGCAACACTGCCCTCTCTCCCCATTCCCCCACTCACAACAAGGGCCGAGTCCCCCTGGTCCTCACCTTTCACCCCACCAGCCAGCGCATACAACAGATAATCCTCCGCCAGTTTCGCCACCTCCAACGTGACCCCTCCACTCGCCACATCTTCCCATCTCCCCCCCTGTCTGCCTTCCGCAAAGACCGCTCCCTCCGCAACTCCCTCGTCAATTCTTCCCTTCCCTCCCGCTCCACTCCTTCCCCGGGCACTTTCCCTTGCAACCGCAAGAGATGCTACACTTGTTCCTTCACCTCCCCCATCCACTCCTTTCAGGGACCCAAGCAGTCATTCCAAGTCCGACAGAGGTTCACCTGCACCTCCTCCAACCTCGTCTACTGCATCCGTTGCTCCAGATGCCAGCTAATCTACATCGGTGAGACCAAGCGGAGGCTAGGCGATCGTTTCGCCGAACACCTCCGCTCGGTCCGCAATAACCAACCCGACCTCCCGGTGGCTCAGCACTTCAACTCCCCCTCCCACTCCGTATCCGACCTCTCGGTCCTGGGCCTCCTCCATGGCCAGAGTGAGCAACACCGCAAGTTTGAGGAACAACATCTCATATTCCGCTTGGGGAGTCTGCATCCTCTGGGCTTAAACATTGAATTTTCTCAATTCTGTTAACCCAGACTGCTCCTTTCCCCCCACCCCCCCACCTCTCCCTCAGCCCTCGGGCCCTGACATTCCTTCTCCATCTCCCCCCCCCCCCCCCCCAAGTCGCACTAGCTTCTCATTTTCACACCAAAAACAGCTTACAATGGCCTGCTTTCCTTATCACCAATACTTTTTTGCATATCTTTCACTCATTGTTCTTGCTTTATCTCTCCATATCACTGTTTATATCTCTCGTTTCCCTGATCCCTGACCAGTCTGAAGAAGGGTCTCGACCCGAAACGTCGCCTATCTCCTTCACTCCTTAGATGCTGCTGCACCCGCTGAGTTTCTCCAGCTTTTTGTGTAACCCCAGGTATATGGATAGGACAGGTTTGGAGTGATATGGGGCAAACGGGGGCTGGTGGGACAAGTGTAGCTGAGACATGTTGGGCCAAGGACCTGTTTCCACACTGCATCACTTTATTGACTCTAAATCTCAGCTATTTACAGAGTATTGCCTTTTTTAAATTATGCGTTTCCGTTAAAAAAAAACGTTAAAACATGTTGCTTTTTAAAAAATATACTTCCACAGTGGATGGGAGAGATTCATTCAAGGCATCCCAAAGATACGGGCAAGAGTCGAGATGTTTCACATTCTGCAGGAATATTCATATTACTGATACAAGTCTACCTGAAGTAACTCAGCAGGTCAGGCAGCATCTCTGGAGGAAAGGAGTAAAAAACGTTTCGGGTCGGGGCAGGTCTGAAAGAGTTTCTCCACCATATTTGTCTACTTTCAATTTTTCCAGCATCTGCAGTTCTTTCTTAAACATTGCCAACGATAGACACAAAGAGCTGAGGTAACTCAGCGGGTCAGGCGGCATCACTGGAAGGAAGGAAGGCTTTAACGAGGGTTCCAAATCATGCTTAATTAACATCAGCAATTGTTGCGAGCCGATTGTTTCATTTTATCTTCAACAAGGTCATCTCCTCAGTGTTCTCAAGTCTGAATGTAGACATGGTCCATCCATGAGATACAAGGAACTGCCGTTGCTGGATTACACTGAAGATAGACACAAAATGTTGGAGTAACTCAGCGGGACAGGCAGCATCTCTGGAGAGTCTCAAACCGAAACATCACCCATTCCTTCTCTCCAGAGATGCTGCCTGGCCCCGCTGAGTTACTCCAGCATTTTGTGTCTATCTCTGGAGGACGTGGGGAAGTGGCAATTTGGGTCGGGACCCTTCTTCAGACTGATTGGAAAGCAGCCAACATGTTGCCTGTTTCCAAAGCTATGAGTTCAGGAACCAGAAGTGACAGGGATAGATCGTAAGTCCAAAGAGTAAACAGGATACAATTACCATAATAGATCATGTTGATAAGTGATAGCAGCAGAATTAGGCCATTCAGCCCATCAAGTCTAGTCCACCACTCAATCATGGCTGATCTAACACTTCCTCATAACCCCATTCTCCTGCCTTCTCCCCATAACCCCTGGCACCCGTACTAATGAAGAATATATCCATCTCCGCCTTAATCATATTGAATGGCGGTGCAGGCTCGAAGGGCCGAATGGCCTACTCCTGCACCTATTTTTCTATGTTTCTATGTTAATAATATCTATTGACTTGTCCTCCACAGCCTTCTGGAGGCACCATATAAGACACCAGGTGTGTTGGAAGGAACTGCAGATGCTGGTTTACACCGAAGATAGACATAAACTTGGGTCACAGTTTAAGGATAAGGGGGAAGTCTTTTAGGACGGAGATGAGATAATCGTTTTTCACACCGAGAGTGGCGAATCTGTGGAATTCTCTACCACAGAAGGTAGTTGAGGCCAGTTCATTGGCTATATTTAAGAGGGAGTTAGATGTGGCCCTTGTGGCTAAAGGGATCAGGGGGTATGGAGAGAAGGCAGGTACAGGATACTGAGTTGGATGATCAGCCATGATCATATTGAATGGCGGTGTAGGCTCGAAGGGCTGAATGGCCTACTCCTGCACCTATTTTCTATGTTTCTATGTCTCTATGTTTCTATAAAGATGAAAAGGAAGGTCTCAGATCCAGAAGAGGATAACTATTGCCAGTACAGGTGGTAATAGGACAGGAATGTAGACCGGAAAGGTTTAGAGGAATGTGGGACTAGCTTAGATGGAGCATCTTGGTCAGCTTCAGGTTAAGTTGGGCTGAAGGGCCTGCTCCTGTGCTGTGTGATTCTATGACAAGAAACTAAGATTAATCCAGAGAAGGCCTTAAGGGGAGAATCAGTCATTGTGTAAAGTGACCAGGCAGGAAGAGACAGTGATTGTGAGAGATTAGATTAGAAAATACTGGTGATGCTGATTTTCCGAATTGTGCAGAATCCAGTTTCATGCCTGACAAGAAAATACTGTAGCTTCCTCCTGTGGGTTGCAGTTTCTTTATCAATATGTACATCTAAAGACACAATATATATTTTTAAAAAAAGAAACACAATAGACAATAGACAATAGGTGCAGGAGGAGGCCATTCGGCCCTTCGAGCCAGCACTGCCATTCAATGTAATCATGGCTGATCATCCCCAATCAGTACCCCGTTCCTGCCTTCTCTCCATATCCCCTGACGCCGCTATTTTTAAGAGCCCTATCTAGCTCTCTCTTGAAAGCATCCAGAGAACCTGCCTCCACCGCCCTCTGAGGCAGAGAATTCCACGGACTCACCACTCTCTGTGAGAAAAAGTGTTTCCTCGTCTCCGTTCTAAATGGCTTACTCATTATTCTTAAACCGTGGCCCCTTGTTCTGGACTCCCCCAACACAATGTGCTGGAGTAACTCAGCGGGACACGCAGCATCTCTGGATAGAAGGAATGGGTGACGTTTTTGGTCGAGAGTCTGAAGAAGGGTCTCGATCCGAAACGTCATCCATTCCTTCTATCCAGAGATGACTGGATATCCTGTCCCGCTGAATTACTACAGCATTTTGTGTCTATTTAAGGTAACAGGATGTGTTGGCAGCAACATTCATCCCCCATCCCTTGCTGGGACTTGTGCAGTCTGTTACAAGTAACACCGAGGGCAGTTGAACTGGGGCGGCAGGTTTAGTTTGCACAGTACAGCCAATGGTGTCACACCAGGTGTGTACTAATCCCCTTATCAATTGGGTAATTAATCATCAGAGCAGAGACCAGCTCCATATTCCGAGTTATTTAATTAACTGAGTTTAGGTCCCCATGCTGCAGTGCGCGCGATATGAATTTCTGGTTGGATCAGATGTGTAGATCGCTGGCTGAACATTTCATCGCGTTCTCCAGGAAACATAGAAACATAGAAAATAGGTGCAGGAGGAGGCCATTCAGCCCTTCGAGTAAGCACCGCCATTACTTGTGATCAAGGCTGATTGTCCCCTAGGAAGGCATGTGGCATGAGATTGTGACCCGTCCTATTTAAGCAAAATGGAGGAAGGTGGAAGGGGATATCTCACATAGACCTAGGTCGGCATGAATTAGTTGGGCTGAAGGGCCTTCTCCGTCGCCCTCCACCCGCTAACACAGGTCCCTCTCCTCACTCGACCGCCTCTCCTCGGCCAAGCTCAGCGGCTTCCGAGCTTCCCCCCTCCGCAGGCCCCCAGCCCACTGGGTCTTCCTCCCAGAGCCACCCCCTTTCATTAGTTACAAGGTTTGCAGGTCGATTGGCTTCGGTAAAGATTGTAAATTGTTCCTAGTGTAGGATAGTGCCCGTGTACGGGGATCGCTGGTCGGCACGAACTTGGTGGGCCGAAGGGCCTGTTGCCACACTGTATCTCTAAATTAAACTAAACTAAACTAGTCAGCTGGTTCATTCATATCTTTAAGAAAACAAATGTTTCCAATCTGGGCCTATACAATTCGGGCCTATACGTGACACCAGACTTGCCCACAGTGATTGGGTTTTTCCCCCTAGTAGGCCGGGGCCTGCCGGGGTCTTTCTTCACCGCGGTGCACCAGGCCTGTCACCGTGTGTGGCCGCAGGGAGCTCAGCGGCTCACCCCACAGGCCGCGACACGGTGGGCCGGGCCTCACGGGCCACTTCCCCACCCCGCAAAATCCCGGGAATCTTCTGCCGCTGAGTGACATCCCTGGAGCCGGGAGCAGTAGTAGTGTTTACTCGGGCACAATGACGAGGAAACACTTTTTCTCACAGAGAGTGGTGAGTGTGTGGAATTCTCTGCCTCAGAGGGTGGTGGAGGCAGGTTCTCTGGATGCTTTCAAGAGAGAGCTAGATAGGGCTCTTAAAAATAGCGGCGTCAGGGGATATGGGGAGAAGGCAGGAATGGGGTACTGATTGGGGATGATCAGCCATGATCACATTGAATGGCGGTGCTGGCTCGACGGGCCGAATGGCCTACTCCTGCACCTATTGCCTATTGGCCATTGTCTATTGTTATATGGTATCAGAGGTACCATATATGGTATATGGTATTATATGGCACCAGACTGATTCCTGGGATGTCAGGACTTTCATATGAGGAAAGATTGGATAGACTCGGCTTGTACTCGCTGGAATTTAGAAGATTGAGGGGGGATCTTATAGAAACTTACAAAATTCTTAAGGGGTTGGACAAGCTAGATGCTGGAAGATTGTTCCCGATGTTGGGGGAGTCCAGAACAAGGGGTCACAGTCTAAGGATAAGGGGAAATTCCTTTAGGGCCGAGATGAGGAAAACATTCTTTACACAGAGAGTGGTGAGTCTCTGGAATTCTCTGCCACAGAAGGTAGTTGAGGCCAGTTCATTGGCTATATTTAAGAGGGCGTTAGATGTGGCACTTGTGGCTAAAGGGATCAGGGGGTATGGAGAGAAGGCAGGTACGGGATACTGAGTTGGATGATCAGCCATGATCACATTGAATGGCGGTGCAGGCTCGAAGGGCCGAATGGCCTACTCCTGCACCTAGTTTTCTATGTTCTATGTTTCTAACTAAAGTTAAAGTGGCACTTTCTTCCCAATAACCCTCTCTGGCTAAACCTCTCCCTTCACCACCTCCAGTTTAAATTCCAGTTGGAATATTTTGGAGGACCAAGTAACCAAGAACCAAGAACCAAGTGCAAAGCATCAAAGTTCATAAGTGATAGTAGCAGAATTAGGCCATTCGGCCCATCAAGTCTCCTTTGCAACCCAATCATGGCTGATCTATCTCGCCCTCCTAACCCCATTCTCCTGCCTTCTCCCCATAACCCCTGATGCCCGTACTAATCAAGAATCTATCTCTGCCTTAAAAATATCCACTGACTTGGCCTCCACAGCCTTCGGTATCTGCAGTCCTCAACAAGAAACTAAACTAACCAAACAAAAATGGAATTACAACCAAAAGCCACAGGGAACAGACACATTCAACTACTAACTTTCATGCAGAACACACTGCTGAGAAACAGTCTTCTTTCTCCACAGAGGGTAACCAGGATGTACCAAGCACTGTCGTATGACTAAGGTATTATTGTTCACAGTTCTGTCTAGCTTCCTATCAGCCGTAACCTTGAGTCCACAAGCTGTTCTTTGCCACTCAGTTCAGCAGATCTGTTTTCAATCAGTTCATGTTTTTTTTTTAAATAAACAAATCCCGTCAATTTTAAACTTTCCCCATCCAAACTCCTACAATAACACTCCCACAAGGTATCTACCCTCATTCAGATTCACGCACTTTTCATTAAGATCATGTCTCACTTTTCTGAACTCCAGAATCTTCAACCCAATCCAGGGAATAGTTTTTCATCCCAGCAATTAACCCTGGTAACCCTGTTTCGCATTATTTCCAGACCAAGTGATTCCTCCTTTAATGAGAAGGCTTATGGGCCTGTCCCACTTAGGAGATTTTTTTAGGCAACTACAGGCGACACACGTTTGCCGGGGGGTCGCCGGGAGTAGTCTCGTCCGTCGCGCAAAAAGTCATAGTCTTTCTGGTCACCCCCAAATTTTCAACATGTTGAAAAAGTTTAGGCGACAGTGGGTTTGACGCCAATGAGCGTCGCTTGACTTCTCCTGACGTAGGTGCTGTCGTAGGCTGTCGTTGGTTTTTCAGCGACCGGCTACGACTATGACAGTCACCGGCAGTTGCCTAAAAAATCGCCAAGTGGGACAGGCCCATAACTCTTTCTGCAATTGTCTGAGTGTAGTCTCAGCAAGGATTTGTACAGTTGTATTTTGCACACCACCGTTTTGCATTGCTGATATTGGAAAGATGCTGTCTAGGTAGAAAGGGTACAGAGAAGATTTACGAGGATGTTGCCAGGACTAGAGGGGTGTGAACTATAGGGAGAGGTTGAGTAGGCTGGGACTCTATTCCTTGGAGCGCAGGAGGATGAGGGGTGATCTTGTTGAGGTGTATCAAATCATTAGAGGAATAGATCGGGTACTCTTGCCCAGAGTAGGGGAATGGAGGCCAACGGGACATCGGTTTAAGGTGAAGGGGAAAAGATTTAAAAGGAATCTGAGGGGTAACCTTTTCACACAAAGGGTAGTGGGTGTATGGAACAAGCTGCCAGAGGAGGTAGTTGAGGCTGGGACTATGCCAACGTTTAAGAAATAGTTAGTCAGGTACATGGATAGGACAAGTTTGGAGGGATATGGTCCAAATGCGGGCAGGTGGGACCAGTGTAGCTGGGAAATGTTGACTGACATGGGCAAGTTGGGCCAAAGGGCCTGTTACCACACTGTATCACTCTATGACTCTATCCCTCTCCCCCGTGAGGCTGACACGTATCTTCCAAATTACATACTGCACTTGAATACTGAGTTTGTGTGCGGTTTGTGCCGTCAGATTTTCCCAAAGACTAGGATATATCAGTCCCACATCAGTTAAATAATCGCTGCCCTTTTGTTTTTTTCAGATTAACATTATAACTTTAGAAAAGAGATGAGGAGGAATTTCTTTAGTCAGAGGGTGGTGAATCTGTGGAATTCATTGCCACAGATGGCTGTGGAGACTCGGAAACAGGCCCGTCAGTCCAACTTGAAGTTGAATAAATTTATTCGAGAAGTATTCACATACAAGGAATTTGCCTTGGTGCTCTGTCCGAAAGTGACAACGTGACATACAGTGACAGTTAGGAATGACACATAAAACATTAAACAATAATAAAATATTATCGATTAAAAGCAACTTGTCCACACCAACCAAATTGTCCCATCTAAAGATAATCCCATTTGCCAACAACTGGCTAACTATGAACCATTCCTATCCATGTACCCCTGTCTGAGAGGTCTTCTAAATGTTGTCACAGCACCTGCCTCAACCACCTCCTCTGGCACCTTGTTCCACATACCCACCACTCTCTGAGTGAAAAAGATGCTCTTCAGTTTTCCTCCTCTCACCTTAAACTTAAGGGCCTGTCCCACTGTACCAGCTAATTCCAGAGATCTCCCGAGTTTCCCCTGATTCGAACTCTTCGGAGAATTACGGTAATAGCCGCTCGTAGGTACTTGGGGCTCTCGCAGAGATTTTTCAACGTGTTGAAAAATCTTCACGAGTCTTCACGAGCTTACCGCGTTTCCCCGAGTACCTGCCGTTAACGTTACGAGTCGCTAAGAGACGTCCCGAGCTCCGACGTACCCGCTACGTTCATTCTCCGTGCTCACCACGAGTTTGATTTTTTTTTAAAACTCGGGAGAGCTCTTGGAATGAACTCGTACAGTGGGACAGCCCCTTTCTGACCCCTGGTTCTTGATTCTGCGTGAAAGACTCTGCCGGAATGACTTGTCAAGATGCCCAGCGTCAGCGTGTGTCCCTGACAGTGTAACAGAGATAGATAGCCTGAGCCACTCCACACTGATGCATTCATAAATACACATTGAGGCTACTGGCAGTAAAATGATTGGAAGGATTTCAACCCTTGTCAGATCAAGAACAATGACTAAGTTACAGTTCTGCACGCCCAAGACATGGTGATTACTCAACCACAAAAGCCCATCTCAAGCCTGGCTTTCTCCGAAGATGAAGTGGCATCTGCTGTCCACTAACTTCACATCGACTATCAGTGTTTGCTGCCACTTCTGCCACAGTGCTTCTGCCACAGTTGTCTCACAGACTGTGGGAGCGCAGAGTTGCTGGCAGTGCAGAAGTGGCACTTCTGGCAGTCTATGGAGGCCGGTTCTAACCATCTGGTAGAAACAAGGAACTACAGATGCAGAGTCTGAAGAAGGGTCCAGACCCGAAATGTTGCCTATCCGTGTTCTCCAGGGAAGCTGCCTGGGGTGAAAGATTGCAACCTTCACGTGGTCCGCCCTGTTTCAACAAATGCAACCAACATGGAGTGCACAATCAAATAGAATAAGTTGTCCTGCAACTTTAAGCTGTGCACGCCATACACAAGAAGATGAAGAAGGGAAGCTGCCTGACCCACTGAGTTACTTCAATCCTTCCTGTTTCCAAACATCGATTTCCATCTATGTAAGATCACACAACGTACGCCTTGCCTTGGGTCTTCTGCTGTTCAAACGACCATTTCATTTTTTTAGGACAGAATCACAGCTCGGTTTGGAACAGCTCCATCCAAGGCTGCAGGAAATTGCAGCAAATTGTGGACGCAGCCCAGACCGTCACGCAAACCAATCTCCCTTCCATTGACTCGGTTTACACCTCACACTGACTCGGCAAGAACAGCAGCATAATCAAGGACGAGTCGCACCCTGGCCATCCCCTCTTCTCCCCTCTCCCATTAGGCAAAAGCTATAGAAGTGTGAGAACTCACACCTCCTGATTGTTGGTTGAATGTGTCGATTGCATTTCATGCAACAGCAGCACAGTGGTGCAGCGGGTAGAGCTGCTGCCTCACAACTCATAGAGGTTCCCGGGTCTGATCCCGACCTCGGGTGCTGTCAGTGTGGAGTTTGCACGTTTAACCTGTGATTGCGTGGGTTACCTCCGGGTGCTCCGGTTTCCTCCCACATTCCAAAGACGCGCGGGTTTGTACGTTAATTGGCCCTATGTAAATTACCCCCCGGGAGTGGATTGGAAAGTAGATCAAGGTAGAGCTAATGGCCGGCACAAGACTCGGTGGGCCGAAGGGCCTCTTTCCATGCTGTATGCATCTCTAAAAACGGAAAAGTCTGAAGAAGGGTCTCGACCCGAAACATCACCCATTCCTTCTCTCCAGAGATGCCGCCTGTCCCGCTGAGTTACTCCAGCTTTTTGTCTCTGTCTTCTCTATAAACCAAGGAAGCACATCGCAGACTGCCAATGTGAGTAACTGTCTTTAACCTCACTCTTGTCTTCTGTTTTACAGCCCACTGCTCCCCAATCTGCTGCCTAACCCCTCGAGTGGCTAACGTTGACCTCAGTCAACATCCATCAGCTTCACCGAACACTCTGACTATATTGACTGGAAGCTTTCTATTTGTTGGCGGCATCTGCGAGGTTGGCATGGCTTGACCTGCCCTGTGAACCCTTCGCCACCTCCTCTGTGCCTCTGCTCTGTTTCTGAGCTCCACTGGCTTATTTATGACATTTTTGAGTGAATATTTCAATATCTTTCCCACACTGATGAATGGATGGGTTGCCTGCCTGTGGATTCCTCGACCTGCTTTAGAAACGTATTAGCTGCTGGTGCTGACAAGTCTCCTGTTCCTCAATATGTGTAGGAAGGAACTGCGGATGCTGCTTTAAACTGAAGATAGACACACAATGCTGCAGTAACTCTGTGGGACAGGCAATAGACAGTAGGTGCAGGAGTAGGCCATTCGGCCCTTCGAGCCAGCACCACCATTCAATGTGATCATGGCTGATCATTCCCAATCAGTACCCCGTTCCTGCCTTCTCCCCATATCCCCCGACTCCAATATTGCTAAGAGTCCTTTCAAACTCTCTCTTGAAAGCATCCAGAGAACCGGCCTCCACCGCCCTGTGAGGCAGAGAATTCCACAGACTCACCACTCTCTGTGAGAAAAAGTGTTTCCTCGTCTCCGTTCTAAATGGCTTACTCCTTATTCTTAAACTGTGGCCCCTGGTTCTGGACTCCCCCAACATCGGGAACATGTTTCCTGCCTCCAGCGTGTCCAAACCCTTAACAATCTTATATGTTTCAATAAGATCCCTTCTCATCCTTCTAAACTCCAGAGTGTACAAGCCCAGCTGCTCCATTCTCTCAGAATATGACAATCCCGCCATCCCGGGAATTAACCCTGTAGTTATGCTGGAGTAACTCAGCAGGGTCAGGCAGCATCTCTGCAGAAAAGGAATAGGTGACGTTTCGGGTCGGGACCCTTCTTCAGATTGAGAGTTAGGGGAGAGGGAAACGAGAGATATAGACGGTGATGCAGATCTGTCATCTGTTCTTTAATCTTGTTAAATTATGCAGATGTGATCGACACAGAACAAGGGTTTTATCAGCTCCTTGGCTTATTAATTATCTCCTCCATTTCTAACTAAAATATTTTTACATCCTTTTTTTGATCTTCTAAATTGTTATCGGGTCACTTATAAAGTAACTTTCACAACCCCCACAATTAAAATGTGGATTATGGAGATGTCGGAGACCTTACATTTGGAAAAAAATAGACTTGTCTTAATTGACAAACCAGAACTATTTGCTGGAATATGGTCTCCATTAATTGATTTTCTGAAAGGGGAAATTGGTCCATCACGGAAGCCTGACTGAAACTTGAATCCAGGATTGGATGAATAATTATATTTTATAATCTTTGGACAAAATTGTGTTATTGGTAATTTATCTTATTTTGTAATTTTTTCTCTCTCCCTTCTCTCTATAGCTCTACCGTTCAAAAAAATCTATAAAAGATAAACAGAAGCTGTGTTAATATGTAACTGGTAACCATATCCTGTTTTGGTTATGATATGTATATGCTTCTAATCAAAATATTAAAAATAAAGTAATTTTCAAATATTTCAGCAAAGTCATCCTTATGTCTTGGAATCTTCACTGAGGTTCCTCTCATTCTCACCCCATTCTTTGTGTGTGTAGATTAGAGTGGAGTAGGGCCACTCAGCGGGTAGTACCACTGCCTCTCAATCGCCAAGGGCAGGTTCCATCCCGTGCCCATGAATGACTGAAGAAGGGTCTCGACCTGACACGTCACCCATTGCTTCTCTCCAGACATGCTGCCTGTCCCGCTGAGTTACTCCAGCGTTTCGTGTCTATCTCTGACTAATTCTATTATCGTCCTGATTAAATATTACTGCCTGTATGCCTCCTTGTCACCTTCCCCTCAGCTAAAAATGAACCATTCTCCATTTCCTTATCCACATCTGCTTGGATCTGTCCTTTCCACACCTTACCCTTCCATATCTCTAGACTCCTCTTCACTGACTCTCAGCCTGAAGAAGGGTCTCGACCCGAAACGTCACCCATTCCTTCTCTCCAGAGATGCTGCCTGTCCCGCTGAGTTACTCCAGCATTTTGTGTCTATCAGGTTCTGTGTATGATTATCAGGTTCTGCTGCCAATTTTTCTTCAGCATCTGCTCAAGGTTACACTATTTGCTAGCGCGCTAAATCAAATCCTTCATATTTCACGCGGCAACCACCCTGAGAAACTTATCACAAGCAGTTGTTGGAAACAGAATCCAATGGTCACGCTGCTTTTACTGAAAGCTGTCTTTTATCACTTTAGTTTAACAGACTGGCAAAGCACGTATCCACAATTCCACATCGCCTCTCCCTCACGCAAAGTATCAATACATCTTACAATGGATTAAATCAATTAGATGTAGCTTTAGTGCTGTGTGTACGAAGTTTGTACTTTCTCCCCGGGACCAAGTGGGTTTTCCCCGGGTGCTCCGGTTTCCCCCACACTCCAGCGACGCATAGTTTCGTAGGTTTACAGGTTTGTAGATTAATTGGCTTCGGTAAATTGTGAACTGTCCCTAGCGTCTGTCGGATAGTGTTAGTGTGCGGGGGATCCCTGGTGGGCACAGACCCAATGGGCCGAAGGGCCTGTTCTGTGCTGTATCTACAAACTAAATTAAACAAAACAAAAAATTAACCATTTATTTGGGTGTGTCAAAGGTTCTTCTAAAAGTAATAATCAATAAGATTGCCAAATGAATGGCCAGGGTAAAAATAAATAATGGAAACCAAGGGTCACGAAATTCTTAAAGAATCATCCATCATTTCCAAATTGATATTCTACTAAATAACAGCAATTGTATTTAATTGAATGTGGAGTTGACTTTAATTTACATCAACTCTGACTCATTGATTGAAGTGACCTGTTCGACTAAGTTCCATTTCCTAGATTTCCTTTTTAATCACAGTTAGTAACATTACAATGTTGTCCTTGTTTACTGTGGTAATGCTGGCTCTGACAACTGTGAGCTCGGGTGAAAACAACATCTTTGTACCATTAAAGTACCACGCAGCTTCACATTAAGTAACACATAGTGACCATCCACACATTTATCTCCCGCCTGGATTACTGCAACTCCCTCTACACTGGCATCAGCCAATCTTCCCTGTCCCGCCTGCAACTGGTCCATACGCCGCAACGAGACTCCTGACGAGCACCCGAAAAAGGGACCCCATCAGCCCGATCCTGGCCTCTCTCCACTGGCTCCCTGTGCGATTCCGAATAAATTTCAAGATCCTCCTTTATGCCTACAAAGCCCTTAACGGGCTCGCCCCACCTACATCAAAAGTCTGCTCACCCACCACACCACCCCCAGGTCCCTCAGATCGGCCGACTAGGGGTTGCTGAACATCCCGCGGTCTAGGCATAAGCTCAGGGGCGACCGACCGCGCCTTTGCGGTTGCAGCTCCTAGACTGTGGGACAGCGTCCCTCTCCCCATCAGAACTGCCCCCTCCATCGACTCCTTTAAGTCGAGACTAAAAACTCATCTCTACTCCCAAGACTTTCTTGACGTCCTCTGAGCGAGGGCTATATGTGTGTAGTGATGTTTATATTTAATCTATGAACCACTGTTGTTTGTTATACTATTGTAATACCAATGTGAAGCACTTTGGCCAACGAGAGTTGTTTTTTAAATGTGCTATAGAAATAAAAGTGACTTGATGAACTCTGCTCAGTGTGAGGGTTGAATTACAGTGTCTGATGGGGGGCTCAGTGTCCTGCACTGGGGCAATCAGTAGGTGCTGCTTGTTGAGTCTCATTGTCGGTAGTGAGTCCGGCAACATCCTCTCTTGCTGCTCTCCCTCTGTGATCCCTCCTGCTCTCCGACTCTACCCGTCTTGTTGAGTCTCATTGAGTCGTCTTTGGAGTGTGGGGGGAAACCGGAGCATCCGGTGAAAACCCACGTGGTCCCGGGACGAAAGTACAAACTTCGTACACACAGCACAAAAACGACATCTAATTGATTTAATCCATTGTAAGATGTATTGATACTGCGCGAGAGGGAGAGCAAACAGCTAACAATGGCCTGTTTCCTCTAAAATCGTTACTCTATTGCATACCTATCATTCATTTCTTCCAGTAGACACAGAAAGCTGGAGTAACTCAGCAGGACAGGCAGCATCTCTGGAGAGAAGGAATGGGTGACGTTTCGGATCGAGACTCTTCTTCAGATAACTCTGCATCACCGATTAGATCTCTCGTTTCACTTTCCCCTGACTCCCAGTCTGAAGAAGGGTCTCGAGCTGAAACGTCACCTATTCCTTCTCTCCAAAGACGCTGCCTCGCCCGCTGAGTTACTCTAGCTTTTTGTGTCTATCTCTCCTCCGTCTTTTCGCTGCGTTGACAGGAGCCGTGTGTTTATTTCTTGCCTGAAGATAATTGTCCTTGAATTGAGGGGTTTTCTGGGCCATTTCAGAGGTCATTTAAAAATTGTTGACCACACTCTGTGAGGATTTTAATCATTAAGGGCCTGTCCCACCAGCATGCAACGCTATGCGATGAGCCTAACGTGGTCGCTTGAGCCGTCCGGCGTCGCGGGGCCGGTCCCACTTCGATCGCCGGAGCCGTGCGCAATTGTGCGGAGTTCATCCCGACATCACGCGGGGCTCCGAAAAACTGACCATGTTCAAAAATTCCTTGCGGCAACGGCTTGTCGGCTCGCAGTCGCCTCGACGCATTACACACCGTCTTGACGTCGTGCCTCCGTGACCCTCTCTGTAGGTGCCTCCGTCACCCTCTATGTGTGTGGCTCCGTGGCCCTCTGTGTGTGTGCCTCTGTGCCCCTCTCTGTGTGCCCCTCTCTGTCCTGGCAAACTTACCCTTAAGACTTCGCTCCAAGTTCGCCTCACTTTGCGCCGCGTTGCGCCACTCACCCGACCTCCGCGCGGCCCTCGCTGCCGGTTTGGTCGCGCTTGCTAGGTAGCAGGTAGGAAGAGCAGATTGCTTTTCCTGCAGCATATCAGTTCAACTAATTATATTTTATGGTGGCAACAAGCTCCATGTTGACTGTTACTGAGACTAGTTTCACATCAGAATTATTCAATTGACTGAATTTGAACCGGGTCTCTGGATACTAAAGGGCCTGTCCCACTTACGTGTCCTTGGCAAGCAAATTACACAACCTCGTGGTCGCCTTGAGGCGCACGGGCATCGTATGGCCGCGCGGGGCCGGTCCCACCGAGAAGAGCGGAGGGGTATGAAGTTGTGCGCGACATCGTGCGGGGCTACGAAATTTTTGTAGTAAACAAAATCTTTGCGCGCCAACATCCTGTCGCATAACTGACGGCCAAAATGGGACAGGACCAAGACCCTGGCGCGACGCAACGTCTCGCTTCCAACAGCAGCAGAAGCAGGCAAACAATCGCCGAACTCGGCCTGGGGCTCACGGCCGTTGCGGTCCGGATCCGCCCCGCACTCCTACTCCCAGAACGGGGCCAAGAAAATTGAAGATAGACACAAAATGCAGGAGTAACTCAGCGGGACCAGCAGCATCTCTGGAGAGAAGCAATGGGTGACGTTTCGGGTCAAGATCCTGTTTCAGTCTGAAAGAAGAGTCTCGACACGATACATCACCCGTTCCCTCTCTCCAGAAATGCTGCCGGTCCCGCTGAGTTACTCCAGTTTTGTGTCCATCTTCAAATGACGTCACACGCTCCAGACGGCGGTGCGAGTGCATGAAGTCGCGCGGGACCGTCCTGCCTCAATGCGACCATGAGGTAGTTAATGTGCCAAGGACATGTAAGTGGGACAGGGGCTTAAGTTCATGTTCATCAGTGATAGGAGCAGAATTAGGCCATTCATGCTCAAAGAGCTGCTGAATGGAACAATGCTTCAGGAGGAGCAGTTTGGGCCGAAGGGCCTGTTTCCGCATTGTATCTCCAAACCAAACTAAACTAAACTAAACTAAATCAATATTCATACCACTGGGGTGTAAGCTGCCCAAGCGAAGTATGAGGTGCTGTTCCTCCAATTTGAGTTGGGCCTCATTCTGACAGTTTGGCTCATTGGATCCTCTGCAGCCTTCCCTTCCCTGTCTTTCTCTGCCGCTGATGAAATTACAAGGCGGATAAGACTGCGGGCATTCTGAGTGTGGTCATGAACCAGGAGCAAGCCCAGGGCCGTGTCTCGCTACGGGACAGTAACACTGCGTGAGAGACATGGAGTCGGTACATTTGCTGCACTGTTAATTGGATCTTTCTCAAAGTCTGGGCCGTGGAAACCAGCAGCAGCATCTTAAAGCACATCCCGGTGAAGAACATCATTCTTCTAATGACTTCTTCGGGTCCTTGGTGTAAATGTTGGATGACAAATGCTTCGCAAAATTAGCAGAGTTGGATCTCTGGAATGAAATTCTTTCCCTATTAATTGCTGACAACTTGACTATATCTGAAGGTTATCACTGCACCAGATTTTCCAACTTAGCAGATATGGGAGTGCTGAGGATACTACGCTAACAAGCTGAGGGTTCATGAGTTCAAATCTTGCCATGTCTCGTTATGGAATTAACTAGTACATTTGGGACGTTAAGAAGTTGGCTATACAAAACAAAAAACAAAAAGAAAGTGCTGGAGGAACTCAGCAGACCAAGGGGAAAATGGACAGGTGACATTGGGCCCCAATCCCAAATATCCTTTGCTGAAGCTCAGTCTGAAGGCTGGTCCCAACCCAAAATATCCTCTGTCCATTTCCCTCCTCAGATGCTGTCAGACACTCCGAGTTCCTCCAACACTTGCAGTCTCTTATATCTCTGAGCCATACAAAGGCACGTTAGATTACACCCGTGGTAAAATGTGAGACTCAAAGATATTTGGATCTCTCTTTCGCTAATGGGAATTGATACTGGGTCAATTGTTAATGCTAAATCTAAAGACCTGAAGTGAGTTGAGAATGTGGGGAGAAAATGAACAATATGGGTTTAATGTGAAGTGGTGCTTAATGCCTGACGTAGACTCGATGGGCTGAAGGGCCTGTGTCGGACATGATAATGAATGGCACAAGGACTGGCTCTGAATGACCCCTTTCACTTCCTTTGCTTCTCTGTGGCACGGTGGCGCAGCGGTAGAGTCGCTGCCTCACAGCGCCAGAGACCCGGGTTCCATCCCGACTACGGGTGCTGTCTGTACGGAGTTTGTACGTTCTCCCCGTGACCTGCGTGGGTTTTCTCCGAGATCTTCGGTTTCCTCCCACACTCCAAAGACGTACAGGTTTGTAGGTTAATTGGTTTGGTATAAATGTAAATTGTCCCTAGTGTGTGTAAGATAGTGTAAATATGCGGGGATCGCTGGTCGGCGCGGACTCGGTGGGCCGAAGGGCCTGTTTCCGCGCTGTATCTTTAAACTAAACTAAAACTCTTCCTGTGGCCACTGCCCAGTGCGAGTCGACACATATTCTTGTCTCAACCTGCAGATCCAAAATGATCTGGGAACTCAGGTAAAATGTGACCCTGAGCAAAGACCGAGTCAGTTTGAAGTACTTGACTGGTCATTCCTAATTGCAGTGACTGGACAGTGAAATAATCAGCATTATAAACTCAGATGCCGTTTCACCTCTATGAATCCATGTACTAACGGGTAAATTGAAGTCAATGTGATCGTACAGCAGCTCTGATAGACAGCAAGTGCTGGAGTAACTCAGCGGGCCAGGAGGAAAAAGGAAGGGTGATGTTTCAGGTCGGGACCATTCTTCAGATTGAATGTAGGGGCTGGGGGAGGGCGGGTGAGGGGGGGTGGGGGGTGAAGAGCTGAAGGCGAGAATGGACCATGATCAATTAGGGCCAGCCACAATGACCTCAGGCAGGGTGGTGCCCTGGCTGGTTGGCCCACTGTTGGCCAGGGAAGGTGCGATCTCAAGAGGGATACAATTTGGAGAGTGGTCGCACTGGACTCGCACCCTGCATTCAGTCTGAAGAGAGTCCCGGCCTGAAACGTCGCCCACCCTTGTTCTCCAGAGATGCTGCCTGGCCCGCTGAGTTACTCCAGCACTTTGTGCCCATCTTCGGTATTCGCCGGCACCTGCAGTTCCTTTCCACACACGCAGCGGCTCTGTGCGTCTACGGTGAATCGTGCAGATAGCGCTAACACAGCAGTAAAGAGAGAAGAGCATGTGGGGCGAACATGGGACCTCTTGTCCCACACACTTCAGTCTGAAACGTCACCCATTCCATCTCTCTTGAGATGCCGCCTGTCCCGCTGAGCTACTCCAGCATTTTGTGTCTATCTACACACTTGGACCCGGGTTGGAAGCGAGCATTAACACAGAGCTAACCTGGCAAAACCATATCTCAGAGAGCAAGTGGCCGATCAATGGAACAGATCCCTGACAGAATCCACAAACGGACTTAGCATTGATTCTAACGACAATTAGATAGACAAAAGAGGTGATGACTAAGAGGTGTGTGGGGAAGGTATGTCCTGGCATTGGAGTTCCTCATTTGGAGAGCAGATGGGTGGGTGGTTTGTTACTGGAAAGGTTGGAGTTGCTTTGCTCAATCAGAAAATTGAGTCTGAACTCAATGAATGAAGCATAGCATCTATAGCATCTATGGAGCGAAGGAATGGGTGATGTTTCTTGTCGAGACCCTTCTTCAGACTGATGTGGAAGAAGGGTCTCGACCCGAAACGTCACCCATTCCTTCGCTCCATAGATGCTGCCTCACCCGCTGAGTTTCTCCAGCTTTTTGTCTACCTTTGATTTTTCCAACATCTGCAGTCCTTTCTTAATCATGAGAGCCTGAGGCACGTGTTGCCTATGGGAGATTGGGGAAATATCACAGAAAACTAGCAACGTCTAACTTTAAAATAATTCATGCATGGTTTACAAGCAATACACATGACCTTAGGGTAAACAAATGCAACAGGAAAAACTGGGTGTTGATTAGTCCTAAGTTCACGTTGATAGGAGATAGGAGAACAATTAGGCCATTCGGCCCATCAATTCTACTCCGCCATTCATTCATGGCTTGACGAAGTTCTCTGCGGGTGTCGGGAAGAGTGCAGAGAACTTCACAACTACTCAAGGATAAGGGGGAATTCCTTTAGGACCGAGATGAGGAAAACATTCTTTACACAGAGAGTGGTGAGTCTCTGGAATTCTCTGCCACAGAAGGTAGTTGAGGCCAGTTCATTGGCTATATTTAAGAGGGCGTTAGATGTGGCACTTGTGGCTAAAGGGATCAGGGGGTATGGAGAGAAGGCAGGTACGGGATACTGAGTTGGATGATCAGCCATGATCACATTGAATGGCGGTGTAGGCTCGAAGGGCCGAATGGCCTACTCCTGCACCTATTTTTCTATGTTTCTATGTTTCTATGTTTCAAGCAATGACTCCCCAAGACAAACCAGCCCATTTGATAGTGACAACATCCACCCCCTCGCTCCTCCCTTGATGCAGTGTGGACCTCCTCCAAAATGCACGGCCAAGAACAGGGGCATCAGATGCAAAGGAACACCACCATTTACATGTGTAAGTAGGAACTGCAGATGCTGGTTTAATCCCAAGATAGACACAAAAAGCTGGAGTAACTCAGCGGGACAGACAGCATGTCGAGAGGGAAGGAAGGGGTGATGTTTCGGGTTGGAGAAGGGTCTCGACCCTAAACGTCACCCATTTCTTCTCTCCAGAGATGCTGCCTGTCCCGCTGAGTTACTCCAGCTTTTTATGTCTACCACCATTTACATGTTTCTCTCCAAGTGGCACAACATCTCAACATGGACTCAGTTGCTGTTCCCTTATCCCTGCCTGGTCTAAATCCTGGAGTTCCCAAGCCACAATCCAACGGGCATGGATCACCACGGAACTCGCCGCCAACATCTTCTCAAGGACAATTAGGTATGGGGCAATAAATGGAGGCTTTCTCAGCAAAGCACCTCCCCGAAATAAAAAAACATAAGATGCTGTGGAGGGGACAAAGGTGCTGGAGTAACTCAGCGGGATAGGCAGCCTTTCTGGAGAGAAGGAATGGGTGACGTTTCGGATCGAGACCCTTCTTCCAACACAACAGCTTACATTCCAGGTCGATGATCTTTCACGAGAATATCTCGAAACTGCAGGAAGAAACATTTCCTCTTCTCCATATCATACGACTGAAGCAGGCCCATTACATCCATCGAACTTCAAAGATCTTCCTTTTATGAGATCCCCAACTTTTGAAATTAAGCCCTGTTTTAGTTTTTAGTTCAGAGATACTGCGCGGAAACAGGCCCATCGACCCACCGAGTCCGCATCGACCAGCGATCCCAGCACACTAACACTATCCTACGCACACTAGGGACAATTTACACTTATACTAAGCCAATTTTCCTGCGTACCTGTACGTCTTTGGAACGTGGGAAGAAACTGAAGATCTCGGAGGAAACCCACGCACGCACTAACAGGGAGAACGTGCAAACTCCGTACAGACAGCACCCGTACTCGGGATCGAACCGTTCCTTCCGGCCCTGCAAGTGCTGTGAGGCAGCAACTCTACCGCTGCGCCACCGTGATGCCCTGTTCTGGCACAGGTTTTTCAGAACATCAATGATGGCATTTACAGGAATGACTTTGAACAAATGTAACATTATTGATGAGGATGAACTAAGAACACAACTGTTTGGGAAGGAACTGTAGATGGTAGTTTACACCAAAGATAGGCACAAAATGCTGGAGTAACTCAGCGGGACAGGCAGCATTTTTGGACCATTCCTTCTACCCAGAGATACAGCCCGGTCCACTGAATGACTCCAGCATTTTGAGTCTGGCCCAAATGCCTAATCCAGCTTCAGCCCACAGTGTGACAATATTGTTATAGCACGGAAGGCCATTCGACCTTTTGTGCCTATGCTGGCTCCTTGCATGAAATTCAATCAATAGTGTTCCCCATGGACCTGAATATCAACTTGTGTCCATCGAATTCTCGTTGAAAGACCTGATTGTGTTTCTGTGGCCTCAAGTGAGTCAAAGATCAGAAGCACTCTACATAAAAATGTTTGTATCGCAAACCTTCTTCGTCAAAGAGCTTTTATTCCATCTCAATAAAAGCATTTATTTACACATTTTAAATGACAGGAATGTCCCCGGGGCAAAAACCTTCTTTCTTTTCTAACCCCTTTCTACAACTTGGACACAAGGCACTTTTTCCCGGCACTAATCTCAAAGAGATTTCACGGTCCTCCAAAGTCAGTTCCAAAAGCTCAGAATTTTAACCATTCATGCACAAACATCAAATGCCAAAGATGCCATAGACCCCTACGGTTGACACCAAATGAAGGAGGCCATTCTGCCCATCGTTAATGCTGCTGGGAATCACTGTGACAAGGTGCTGCTCTCAACATCATCACTAGGAAACATCCCCAGTTTCTCCTGCTCTCACTGTTCAATCTCTGCAGCTGACCCCAGCATCGCTCCATTAAGGGCCTGTCCCACCAGCATCCGACTCCATGTGATGAACGCGATCAAACTAGAAGCGGGGGCTGCGCGGAGGCCGGGTGATCCCCTGTACAGGGCCGTTCCC
This sequence comes from Raja brachyura, assembly GCA_963514005.1. The sequence continues at coordinate 3,345,777 of OY740815.1, forward strand.
ACCAGCATGCGCCTGCATGCGGCAAGCGCGACCAAACCGGCAGCGAGGGCCGCGTGGAGGTCGGGTGAGTGGCGCAACGCGGCGCAAAGTGAGGCGAACTTGGAGCGAAGTCTAAGGTAAGTTCGCCAGGACAGAGAGGGGCACACACAGAGGGGCACAGAGGCACACACACACAGAGGTCCATGGAGCCACACACATAGAGGGTCACGGAGGCACCTACAGAGAGGGTCACGGAGGCACGATGTCGGGGCGGTGTGTCATGCGTCGAGGCGACTGCGAGCCGACAAGCCGTTGCCGCGCGGAATATTTGGACATAGTCAGGTTTTCGGAGCCCCGCGCGATGTCGGGACGAACTCCGCACAATTCCACACGGCTCCGGCGATCGAAGTGGGACCGGCCCCGTGACGCCGGACGGCTCAAGCGACCACGCTAGTTAGATCGCGCTAATCGCATAGAGTTGCATGCTGGTGGGACAGGCCCTTTAGTACTTTAGACTGGCAATTGTCCTAAACAGTGCTCAGAGAAGGACAGCACTGTGGCGCAGCGGTAGAGCAGTTGCCTCACAGCGCCGGAGATTCAGGTTCGATCCTGACTATGGGAGTTTAGTTTAATTTAGAGATACAGAGCAGAAACAGGCCCTTCAGCCCACTGAGACCGTACCGACCACACAGCACACTATCCTACACCCATTAGGGACAATTTTACACATACACCAAGCCAATTAACATACAAACCTGTACGTCTTTGAAGTGTGGGAGGAAACTGAAGATCGCGGAGAAAACCCGCGCGGGTCACGGGGAGAACGTGCAAACTCTGTACAGACAAGCACTTGTAGTCGGGATCGAACCTGAATCTCAGGTACTATAAGCGCGGTAAGGCAGGAACTATACCGCTGCGCCACCGTGCTGTCTGGTGCATGTTCTCCCTGAGAACCACATGGGTTTTCTCCAGGTGTGCCGGTCTTCTCCCACATCCCAAAGATGGGCAGGTTTGTAGGTCAATTAGCTTCTGTCTGTTGTCTCTAGTGTGTAGGATCAAACTGGTGTACAGATGATCGCTGGTCAGTGAGGACCCGGCGAGCCTAAGGACCTGTTTCCGCGCTAAACTGTTTTCTCTAAACTAAATTAAGAAAACTCACAATCGCAATTAAGATGTTTGTTTAAATGTGGAACGGGAAAGATTCCATTACAGGAAGGATGTGGAGGCTTTGCAGAGGGTGCAGAGGAGATTTACCAGGATGATGCCTCGATTAGAGGATTTCGGCTACAGGGAGAGGTTGGACAAATGTAGATTGTTTTCTCTGGAACATCGGAGGTCGAGGGGAGAAATGATAGTAGTGTATAACATTGTGAGAGGCATAGATAGGGTAGACAGTCAGAACCTTTTTCCCAGGGTCTTCTTATTTTGTGTGGCATGCACCGCCTAATGCCCCTGTCCCAATTAGGAAACCTGAACGGAAACCTCTGAGGTTTTGGTCAGTCTCCCTAATGGTCGAAAGTGGTCTCCGCTTCTTCGATGTTCCGGCGATTATTCCAAAAAATTCAAAACCGGCCGCGCCCACAACTAAAAATAGGTTGCCGTTTTAAAAATTGTTAATTTTTTAATCGAAGCCGGTTGCGATGCTAGTTGAAGGTGGTTGCCGGAGGTTGCAGGTAGTGGAAGGTAAGACCTCGCTGGTGAAATAAAACCGGGTGAAAAAAAGATCTTACCTTCCGCTACCTGCAATTTTAGAATTTTTTTAAATAATCGCCGGAACATAGAAGTAGCGGAAACCACTTTCGACCATCAGGGAGACTGACGAAAACCTCCGGGAACCGCACGGAAACCTTGGGTGGGGCGCAAAGTCTCCAGAGGTTTCCGTTCAGGTTTCCTAAGTGGGACAGGGGCATAGGGTTGTTGGACAACTTGTTCTATTTGATCTTCCGTTTGTGCACGTCGAGTTGATTGCATTAGTCGAAACAGGGCGGACCTGTGAAGGTTGCAATCTTCCACCCCTTTTCCCAGGTTGGGAATATCCAACACTAGAGGGAATAGCTGGGGGGTTAGAGGGGGAATGTTTAATGGCATATCTTTACACAGAGAGGAGTGGGACTGCCTTGTCAGCTGTGACAATATGCTTGGAAAGGAACTGCAGATGCTGGTATGTGCTGAAGGTAGACACAAAGTGCTGGAGTAACTCAGCATGTCGGGCAGCATCTCTGAAAAAAAGGATGGATGAAGTTACAGGACGGGACCCTCTTCAGACCTAAAGGAGGGTCCCGATCCAAAACGTCACCCATCCTTTTTCTCCAGAGATGCTGCCTGACATGCTGAGTTACTCCAGCACTTTGTGTCTTGCTGTGACAGTAGGTTTGACGCAACTTTCCAGCTTGTTTGCCACCGCTCTTTTGCACCGGTCCCGTGTCGGAACATTTGATGTTCAACCATTAACTCTGCAGCACTACCTTGACAGGGAGAAGTTTGAGTCTCAACATTTGCTAACAACTATTTCCCCAGGTATTCACACTCGCTGCGAGCTACACGTCCAGAGTCATCTTGTTGCTCGTGAAGGGCCTTGTTACTTTGGTGATGTTGTCACATTCCGGGGAGGCAGCAGACAAGCTGTCACTTCAGGAGTTGCTGCTCTTTGTGAAGTTCAGAGTCACTGTGCTTCCAATCACACCCCAGGTGAGAATTACAATTAGCTTACTTTTGGTCCTTTTTTTTGCTTTGCCATGTATTTCGCATCCCTGCTTACAACACCCATGTACAAAGCAGGGATCGAAGGGTAGAACAAGCCCAAAGTGCCTCACGGAGGTGCTCCTGTGTCCTCCCACACTCCAAAGACGTGCGGGTTTGTAGATTAATTGGCCTCGATAAAAATTGGAAATGATCCCTAGTGTGTGGGATAGAGCTAGTGAACAGGATGATCGCTGGTCGGTGTGGACTCAGTGAGCCGAAGGGCTTGTTTCTGCACTGTATCTCTAAAGTTCTTCTTCTTTTCGTGTCCGTCTTGTTACAAATGTTGGCCGCGCTGTCATCGTCCGTCCTGAAAAGGACGCAAGCTTCCGGCGACAATCAGTGGGAGCCATCACTTGTTGCAATAGATGATGCTGGTAGCAGAATTAGCTCGGGATACTTCCAGTTTCCAGCCCCGCGATGTGGACGCTTCTGCTACGGGGCCATCTCTATTGTAAACTAAAGCCTGTCCCACGGTACGAGTTCATTCCAAGAGCTCTACCGAGTTTAAAAGAATCAAACTCGTGGTAAGCACGGAGAATTAATATAGCAGGTACGTCGGAGCTCGGGGACGTCTCTTAGCGCTAACGGCAGGTACTCGGGAAGACTCGCTAATGGCAGGTAATCACGGGAAGACTCGTGAAGATTTATCAACATGGTGAAAAATGTCCACGAGAGCCCCGAGTACCGACGAGCGGCCATTACCGTACATCTACGAGTTCGAATCAGGGCAAACTCGGGAGAACTCTTGGAATGAATTCGTACAGTGGGACAGGGGTTTAAAGATGCCCAAGCATTAAAAGTAGTTCTGACTTTGAAAAAAAGATTCTATTCCTTGATTGTTGTCAAACTCATTTGCCTGCTGCTGTGTGCAAAATCTATTCTGGCCCAGAGCTTGCAGAGAACACTTGGAGCGGGCAATAAAAAATAAATGCTCTTTTTATAAACATTCCTCGATTTATTTAAGAGGGTGGTATTGCAATTTGATTAAATTATCTAAAATGGGTTTGCAGCAAGATCTAAACATTTTTTGTCAGAGTGCTGATCCATCACTTGTAAATAACTGGAGTTTAAATAACTGGCGAATGAGTTAAGGAAGTGACAGGGATCATTAATCACGGGCGTAACGGAAGAGCATAGAGAGGCAGCAAACTTGCATTGAGTCACTAGCATGGATGTGGAACATTTGAGACCATTCAGCCTGTCGTGCCTCTGCTGGCCCATCATTGCCACATCACTGCTTTCTCCCCCCAATAACCCTGCACGTCATAAGGTCATGAGGAATAAGTAAGTAAGTAAGTTTACTGGCCAAGTATTCACATACAAGGAATTTGCCTTGGTGCTCCGCCCACAAGTAACAACATGACGTACAGTGACAGTTACGAATGACTCAGAAAACACTAAACATTAATAATAATAAAACATTAACGATAAAACACCATTGATTAGGCATGTGAACCAACACAATACCAACAAGGAGTAGAATTAGGCCATTTGACCCATAACGTCGACTCTGCCATTCAATCATGGCTGATCTATCTCTCCTTCCTAATCCCATTCTCCCCATAACCTCTGACACCTGTACTAATCAAGAATCTATCTATCTGTGCCTGTTTCATCTACATGGAGAGAAAAAACAGAGTTACGGTAGTTCCCTTATCTTCAATATTGCATCTGCACCTTGCACAGACAGTCAGCAAGGTTTTGTGTGTGGCAGCTCATGTCTTACTAACTTAGCACATCGAACAGTGCAGAAATGAACTGCAGGTGCTGATCTACACTGAAGATAGACACAGAATGCTGGAATAACTCAGTGGGAGACGCAGCATCTGTGGATAGAAGGAATGGGTGACGTTTTAGGACAAGATATCTGAACAAGGGTCTCGACCCGAAACGTCACCCATTCCTTCTATCCAGAGATGATGCTTGTCCCGCAGAGTTACTCCGGCATTTTGTGTCTGTCAGAGAACAGTGTAGCACAGGAACAGGCCCTTCGGCCAGACGTGAAACTGAAAAACTGTCTGCACATGATCTAAATTCCTTCACTCCCTCCAATACTAGAGGGCGAAGTTTTAAGATGAGAGGGGCAAAGTTTGAAGATGTGCAAGGAAGGTAACTTTATTTTACGCAGCGGGCGGCAAGTGCCTAGAACACTTTGCTGAGTTTGACGCAGGAAGGAACTCCAGATGCTGGTTTAAACCGTAGACACAAAAAGCTGGAGTAACTCAGCGGGACGGGCAGCATCTCTGGAGAGAAGGATTGGGGGCCGTTTTGGGGCTTGTCGAAGAAGGGTCTCGATCCAAAACGTTACCCATTCCTTCTCTCCAGAGATGCTGCCTGTCCGGCTGAGTTACTCCAGCATCTTGTGCCGGGTTTGGTGGTTGAGACAGATATGATGGTGACATTGGATAGGCACAAGGATATGCTTGCAATGGAGGGATGCGGACAATGTACAAGCAGATAAGAGTTGGCCTTGGCATCGTGTTTCTGCGACGGCTCCGTGAGCCAAAGGGCCTGTTCCATTTATGTTCTATGTTCTACTCATTTGCCTGCCTAAAAGCCTCTCAAACGCCCCGGTGGTATTGACAGCTACAGATCAAGACTGCAACGACCAGGTTCAGGAATAGCTACTTCCCCACAGCCATCAGGCTATTAAACCTGGCTCAGACAAAACTCTGATCATTAATAGCCCATTATCTGTTATTTGCACTCTATCAGTTTATTTATTCGTGTGTGTATATATTTATATCATGGTATATGGACACACTGATCTGTTCTGTAGTCAATGCCTTCTAGGTTCTGTTGTGCTGAAGCAAAGCAAGAATTTCATTGTCCTATCAGGGACACATGACAATAAACTCACTTGAACTTGAACAATGGCTTATAAATGGAATTTGTGGATGGCTAGCATGGAAGCCGTGGGCCGAAGGGCCTGCTTCCTTGCTGTTTGATACCGTGACGCTATCTGGCCCTCTAGTCATTAACACCTAAACCAAATTAAACAGCCTTTAAATTCAATTCTCTATCTTTAAACTGTATTTAATGACTCCATGATTATAGGTTCCTCCATCTCAGTTTGTTCCCATTTCAGTAACGGAGTTAAGTATTACAGTTGAATGTGTTGAGATGAAGAGACTTGAGAGGTTATTCGAACAGTGGTGTGGGCAACAGGACAAAGGTTGCCCATTGCGCTGATTTAAATCATCACACATGGGGACTGTGGCATCCCACTAATTACAAACTGCTCTCTCCGCACCAGCAGTGCCACAACATACACTTTAATATTTCATGCGTTTCCACTTATTCCGGCAAAAATGAGAAGAATTGATCCAGCATTCACCCCAGACAGACGCAAATAACTGGAGTAACAAAATAGCGGATCGGGCAGCATCTCTGGAGAAAAGGAAGAGGTGACGTTTCGGGTCGAGACCCTTCGTCAGACTGAGAGTCCGGGGAAAACGGCAACGAGAGAGATACAGATGGTGATGCAGAGAGATATAGAACAAAATGAATGGAAGATTTGCAAAAATGTAACGATGATCAAGGAAAATTAAAAATGTTAGCTGTGGGTCATGTGGGTTTGCCTGCTGTTATCCACACTCAAACACATCATTAGTTTCTCGTGACAAGTGCCGTCAAACGTCACCCATTCCTACTATCCAGAGGGACTGAAGAAGGGTCTCGACCCGACAATGTCACCCATTCCTTTTCTCCACAGATGCTGCCTGTCCCGCTGAGTTACTCCAGCATTTTGTGTCTATCTTCGGTGTAAACCAGCATCTGCAGTTCCTTTCCCTGGTTGCCACACTCCCGAAAGGAGTTAGATCCCCACCTCAGCCCGGAGAGGTGACCACGTACTTGCACTGGGACGTCCTGTAACGTTTCAGCATAATTAGTCACACAAGCAGAAAATTATGAATGGTCCTTTAAAAAGGAATGCCTTTCTCTGGAGAGGCACTCCGTTTTAACATGGTGCATGGGTTCACAATCATCTTTCTGTTGCTCGAAGACCAATATAAATCCATCCTTTCCATTAGAGTGGTGGAATTGCTGTTAACAAAATGCAGCCATTGAGGCATTCACAGAGAGCTCTGCACTGTGTCGATCAATATGCCAAGGTCCACACTTCCTACTGTGAATGGTTTTAATAAAAATATGCCCTTAGTGCAACATAAGCACATCCTCTCTCTGGGATTGTCTTTTTGATATGTTACAGATGAAATGCTCTTAAAGCAACGGTATCTTGATAACTTGAAGCTGTAATTCGAGCAAAGCCTGCGGCCGGATCCCAAATCGTGGAAATAAATGGCACAGTGCAAGGCCATTCGGCCCATAGTGACTCTGCTGGCCAAAAGGCAATCCAAACTGACAGGGGAACGATTTAAAAAGAACCCGAGGGGCAACTTTGGTTGCGGGTATATGGAACGAGCTGCCAGAGGAGGTAGACACAAAATGCTGGAATAACCCAGCGCTCCCGGCGGCGTGCCTGGAGAGAAGGAATGGGTGATGTTGTGCATCAATAGACAATAGACAATAGGTACAGGAGTAGGCCATTCGGCCCTTCGAGCCAGCACCGCCATTCAATGTGATCACGGCTGATCATCCCCAATCAGTACCCCGTTCCTGCCTTCTCCCCATATCCCCTGACTCCGCTATTATTAAGAGCCCTATCTAGCTCTCTCTTGAAAGTATCCAGAGAACCGGCCTCCACCGCCCTCTGGGGCAGAGAATTCCACAGACTCACCACTCTCTGTGAGAAAAAGTGTTTCTTCGTCTACGTTCTAAATGGCTTACCCCTTATTCTTAAACTGTGGCCCCTGGTTCTGGACTCCCCCGACATCGGGAACATGTTTCCTGTCTCTAGTGTGTCCAAACCCTTTAACAATCAGATTTTCTCTAATGGATAAACAAGAAGCTTTCATTAGACAAAAAGCTGGAGAAACTCAGCGGGTGCAGCAGCATCTAAGGAGCGAAGGAGATAGGCGACGTTTCGGGTCGAGACCCTTCTTCAGCCTTCGTTAGAATATGGTCTTCTTTCATTGATTACTTAAAAGGGTAGATTGGTTCGGCAAGGAACCCTAACTGAAACGTGGACACAATATTACTAGCATAATATGTGTTTGCTAATGTACTGCTTACCTACTCTAATAAAATATATATATATTAACAAAAAAAACAATCTTATATGTTTCAATCAAGAATGTCGAGACCCTTCTTCAGGGTAGGTATGTACAATAACAGCATTTAAAAGACATTTGGACAGGTACATGGGTAGGCAAGGTTTAGATGGATTTGGGTCAAGTGCAAACGGGTGGGACTAGCGTAATGGACGTGTTGGGCCAAAGGACCTTCTTCTGTGCTGTATAACTCCATGCTAGCCTTATTCCCTGCTTTGAGTCCACAGCCCTGCATCCAATGGTCCACATCAAGTGGCCGTCTCAGTATTTAAATGCTATGAAGGTTTGCACTGATTATTGACAAGATTCATTCATTTAAGATTTGTTGTTTAATTACATGCATAACCTTTTTTTCATCAAGAGTACAAATCGTTCAGAAGGTCGAAAATCGCCGTATCAAATCGCTGTGAAAGAGCAATCATTAAATGTTGACAGATGCTGAACTGTATAGAATGCAAGTCAGAGGACAGTGCTTTGGGTCTATACAATGTGTCCCACTGATTGTCCCGGCATAAGAGGGTTCAGTTTCAGTTTAGTTTATTGTCGCGTGCACCGAGCTACAGTGAAAACCTTTTGTTGCGCGCTAACCAGTTCGCAGAAAGACAATACGTGATTGCAATCGATCAACTGACAGTGTGTAGACACATAGCACATAGAAAATAGTTGCAGGAGGAGGCCATTCAGCCCTTCAACCCTGCACCGCCATTCAAGATGATCATGGCTGATCATAAAACTCAGTATCCTGTACCTGCCTTCTCTCCATACCCCCTGATCCCTTTAGCCACAAGGGCCACATCTAACTCCCTCTTAAATATAGCCAATGAACTGGCCTCAACTACCTTCTGTGGCAGATAATTCCACAGATTCACCACTCTCAGTGTGAAAAATGTTTTTCTCATCTCGGTCCTAAAAGACATCCCCCCTTATCCTTAAACTGTGACCCCTTGTTCTGGACTTCCCCAACATTGGGAACAATCTTCCTGCATCTAGCCTGTCCAACCCTTTAAGAATTTTGTAAGTCTCTATAAGATTCCCCCTCAATCTTCTAAATTCTAATGAGTACAAGCTGAGTCTATCCAGTCTTTCTTCATATGAAAGTCCTGCCATCCCAGGAATCAGTCTGGTGAACCTTCTCTGTACTCCCTCTATGGCAAGAATGTCTTTCCTCAGATTAGGAGACCAAAACTGTACGCAATACTCCAGGTGTGGTCTCACCAAGACCCTGTACAACTGCTGTAGAACCTCCCTGCTCCTATGCTCAAATCCTTTTGCTATGAATGCTAACATACCATTCGCTTTCTTCACTGCCTGCTGCACCAATTAGGAGCAGACGAGGGCATTCGATCCAATTTGTGGTCCCAGCCACAAAGACAGATGTGTACAGCAATTCGTTCTTTCCACACACTATTAAAGCATGGAATAATCTCCACCAAGCCACGGTTGCCCAGCCAGATGCAACTAAATTTAAAGTGGCACTTTCTTCCCAATAACCCTCTCTGGCTAAACCCCTCCCTTCACCACCTCCAGTTTAATATTCCAGTTCAATATTCCAGTTGGAATTTTTTTGAGGACCAAGTAACCAAGAACCAAGAACCAAGAACCTGCATGCCTACTTTCAATGATACTTTACATGATAAGGGATTCACTGGAGGTGGGTCTTGGAGGGGAGGATGCTCCTCAAACTGCGGAGCATCTTGGACAATACAGCTCACCCCCTCCATGACGCACTGGTCAACCTGAGGAGCACTTTCAGAACGCCACAGGAGATCCTTTTTCCCTGTGGCTATCAAACTGTACAACTCCCACTTCTGCCGTGGGGTAGACTTGGACCCCAAGTCCCTCTGTAGGTTTGTGCTGTTACGAAATTCATCAGAATTGCTGGAATCAGTGCCTGGGATAACGCCTGCAGTAATGTCAGTGGTCTGAATCGGAAGGACATAATGACAACAATTCAAATCTAAGGGCGGCCACGGTGGCACAGCGGTAGAGTTGCTGCCTTACAGCGCTTGCAGTGCCTGAGCCCCGGGTTCGATCCCGACTACGGGTGCTGTCTGTTTGGAGTTTGTACGTTCTCCCCGTGACCGCGTGGGTTTTCTCCGAGGTCTTCGGTTTCCTCCCACCCTCCAAAGACATTTGTAGGTTTGTAGGTTAACTGGCTTGGTGTAAGTGTAAATTGTCCCCAGTGTGTGTTGGATAGTGTTAGCGTGCGGGGATCGCTGGTCGGTGCGGACCAGGTGGGCTGAAAGGCCCGTTTCCGCCCTGTATCTCTAAACCATACTGAACCTGCGATGAAGCCACCATCTTTGAGGTACTGTCATGTAGATGATGTTCTTAAGATCATAAGCAATTGGAGCAGAATTAGGCCATTTGGCCCATCCGTCACTCAATCATGGCTGATCTATCTCTCCCTCCTAACCCCATTCTCCTGACCTCTCCCCATAACCCCTGACACCCACACCAATCAATAATCCATCTACCTCTGCCTTTAAAATATCTATTGACGTTCACCACAGCCTTCTGTGGCAATGAATTCCACAGATTCACCGCCCTCTGACTGAAGAAATGAGTCTAATTCCTGACCTATCACACCAAGGCTCCATGCACCATGCATCCTGGTCAATAGTCATTTGGCAAACATCGTATAAGTCTGTTTTTTCTGGTCCTTTGCTTTATCCACTTGGTTGCTTGTGGGAACTTGGTGCAGATCCATCACATTCCCCACCCGATAGCCAGGACCACAATTGCCAAGCCCGTCACTGGTTGTGAAGCACCTTAAGATGTAGGCACAAGGAACTGCAGATGTTGGTTTACAAAAAAAAAGATACAAAGTGCTGGAGTAACTCAGTGGGTCAGGAGGCATCTCTGGAGAACATGCAAAGCTGATGTCTTGGGTTGGGACCCTTCTTCAGACCGATTAAGTAAGTAAGTTTATTGGCCAAGTATTCACATACAAGGAATTTGCCTTGGTGCTCCGCCCACAAGTAACAACATGACATGCAGTGACAGTTACGAATGACTCAGAAAACACTAAACATTAATGATAAAACACGATTGATCAAGCATGTGAACCAACAAAATACCAGATCAAAGGGAGGCTACAGATATTTGGCTGTTGAGTAGAGCAACTACTCGTGGATAAAAACTGTTTTTATGTCCGGCTGTGGCAGCTTTGACAGTCCGGAGTCGCCTTCCAGAGGGAAGTGATTCAAAGAGTTTGTGGCCAGGGTGAGAGGAGTCAGAGATGATCTTGCCCACTCACTTCCTGGCGACGGTTGGGGGGGGGGGGGGGGGGGGGGGGGGGGGAAGCTGGAAGAGAGGAGGAACAGGAGAAACCCTGAAGAAGGGTCTCTACCTGAGAACGTGAACAGCACTGCAAGATATTGGGGGAGGTGCACGTGTCCTGAATTCCCTGCGGAGTTGGCGGCAGAACGGATTGGACTGCCTCGTTGTTTTAGCGTAACTTCGTTGCCATCCCCAGAAGAATTGCTTTGCATCTGCCAGCCTCTTTTATTTCAGCTGTTCCCTTTCATTGAGTCACCGCTGCTAGCCCAGGGCTTCCTGGCTGAGTGGAGACACAATTTTTCCGCTGACTCTGATTCTGCGGCCCTGGGCCTTTCGCTGAGACAGTGGGAGGTCGTTGTGTGAGCGGCATCATCCACTCTGGTTAACGGGCTGAGGATCTATGGCTCAGTGGCTGCCTCTGCCAATGCACTTGTTAAAGGCACTGCAATTTGTTCCTGACGACTTGCTCCAAAAGCCTGCTGCTCCCACTTTGAAACGACTGCTATTTTGCTCTTGTTTCGCTGAAGATTTTTGCCGCTGCTAACGAACACCAAGTAATTTTTTGTGAGGGGCGTCTGGTGCTTTGCGCCATGCTTATGGTCTTGACTTCAAACATTCCTTGCCACAGATGGTCAAAGATGCTGCTGTCACACTGCCGGTGATGGCGGTGAACTTCATCACGCTCTGCCGCAACAGAGAGCTGGCTCTCGATCTGCCAAAAGTGGTCTGCACATGGACACGTATACACACGCACACTCATGTACACACCCACACACACACGCATTCACCCACGCACACATGTATGCCAGCAGACACGCGCACAGAATATATATTTGTGGCCACCCTTGATTCTCGGCATGGGGGCCCACAAATGGGATACTCTGTGTTACAATGGAATATTTTGTATCGTCTGCGCTCTTTATGTAGCGACACTTTGCATACCTTCAGCATTCAAAACAAAGCATCTCACTTTGACTTGTCACATGTACTAATAAAGGATCCATTCATTCTTTCATATATTTATATAGGTTTTTGTACACCTCTGTTAACCACTTATAATTAGAAATTAGCTGCGGCTCACATGATGTTATTTTTGCCTGGACGAATATTGTTATTGGCATTAAATAGCCGAGAATGCTTCCGACCCTGTCCTTTGTGCTTTTGTTTACAAGCAGAGGTGGGTCATCGAAATCTGTTCATCTTAATGCATTGGGCTTGTTAACCAGGCTGCTCCTATCTATTGTAATTAATAGAGATCTGTTAACGAGAGAGCGCACTTGGCTTAATCATGTAATGTTTGTTTCATAAAGGGCACTTGACCTGCTGTGTAATTTAAGCCGTGCCATTGAAAAACAAAAGAGCTGCAAACTGTGAATGAACATTCTGATTGATTGTTGTTATTTAATGCACATCTTTCCCATTCATTAATAATGAAATGTGGGCAAACGACTGAATTAAATCTACAAGTGGCAGAATTGCGGCCCCACAGCCATTGCAGCACCGGAGACCCGGGTTCAATCCCGACTACGGGTGCTGTCTGTACGGAGTTTGTACGTTCTCCCCGTGACCTGCGTGGGTTTTCTCCGAGATCTTCGGTTTCCTCCCACACTCCAAAGACGTACAGGTTTGTAGCATTAATTGGCTTGCAAACGTTATAATTGACCCTAGTGTGTGCAGGATAGCGTTACTATGCGGGGATCACTGGACCCAGTGGGCCGAAGGGCCTGTGTCCGCGCTGTACGCTGATCCAAAAATCTACTGTACTCTGAGTTGTCCATTGACAATGCAAGATATAACCCACATGAACCGCCGCTGAGGAAATTCTGGGCACATGAATGACATGGTCGCAGCAGCGGGTGAGGAATGATCACGTCTGGAGTTTGCTCGTGCCCTGAAGGAGGTGGCCACTGGTACAACCAGACACATGCCGTGAGTAATTGCACGATGTTGGCACTGGGCGGTCAATCGAACTGTAAAAACCGTAAAAACCACGTATGCGCAGATAATCATAAAGCCGCACATGCGTAGGTCAGTCCGGTATGCAATCAGCCGACTTAAAAAAAATATTTTAAAAACGTGCATGCACAGATTGGTCCTCTCCTGTGGGCGTGCGCATGCTGCACCTTGCTCGCAGTTCACGGTGCAAAGGCAGGATTTCAGCAGCCCATATTGCCCGTTGTAAGTGAAGGCTTGAAGCAGCGTCCACGGCACGCGGGTTGAACACAGTTACGCGTATTACACGACTGTGGATGAAAGGCACGGGAGAATTATGCCGAGCCAAGAGCCATTATTAAAATACTAACCATTTAATAATAAATACTGAATTTACTAAATGAATTGGAAATCTTTACTAATTATATTTAATAATTACCTTTTTATAATTTTAGTCAGGGTAGGCACTGCCAACCTTGCCTACTCTGACGGCACGTGCCTGCTTATAACCCAGCGGTATAAATACTGATTTCTCTAACTTCGAGTAACCCCCCTCTTTTAGAGGTACAGATATCCCTCCCCACCCTTGTATGTTTGATACCACCCTTTATATGGTGACTCTTTGAATTTCACTGTGACTTGACAGATGTGACAATTAAGTATTCATTCATTCATTCATTCATTCATTCATTCAGTCAAATGGAATTAGTGTTGATTCACACGGATTCTACTGAATGGTCAGCATGCACATGATGGGCCAAAGGGCCTGTATCTGTGTTCTCCGACTGTGCGTCACTATGTCCCTGAGAGAGCAGCTGCTTTGCTGGGGACATCTGGACAGAAGCTATAGATGCTATAACCAAGGACACCATGCAGCCTACAGCTGGGACGAGGTACCAAGCAACGCTGCTCCTTGTACTTGTATTTGATACTTCAGGACCACGCCAGCATTCTGGATCGCCACTGTCATAGCGGGGCTGTGCACCCACACATGTCAATAACCTATCTAAACACGAAAACATACAGCCCATCCCAACCACCTCTTTCATAGAAACATAGAAACATTCCTTCGCTCCACAGATATTGCCTCACCCGCTGAGCTTCTACAGCATTTAGGTCTACTAAGTGGGTTTAGTATGGATGAAACATAGAAACATAGAAACTAGGTGCAGGAGGAGGCCATTCGCCCCTTCGAGCCAGCACCACCATTAATTGTCACCATGGCTGATCGTCCCCAATCAATAACCCGTGCCTGCCTCCTCTCCATATCCCTTGATTCCACTAGCCCCTAGAGCTCTATTCTCATTCTTCTTCTGTGTGGCGTGCACAACCTAAAGTTGTTGGACAACTTGTTCTATTTGATCTTCCGCTTGTGTGCGTCGAGTTGATTGCATTAGTCAAAACAGGGCGGACCACGTGAAGGTTGCAATCTTCCACCCCTAGAGCTCTATCTAACTCTCTTAAATCCATCCAGTGATTTGGCCTCCACTGCCCTCTGTGGCAGGGAATTCCACAAATTCACAACTCTCTGGGTGAAAACGTTTTTTCTCACCTCAGTCTTAAATGGCCTCCCCTTTATTCTAAGACTGTGGCCCCTGGTTCTGGACTCGCCCAACATTGGGAACATTTTTCCTGCATCTAGCTAGTCCAGTCCTTTCATAATTTTATATGTTTTTATAAAAATTCCCCCTCATCCTTCTAAACTCCAGTGAATACAAGCCTAGTCTTTTCAAGGGTACACAAAAAGCTGGAGAAACTCAGCAGGTGCAGTAGCATCTAAGGAGCGAAGGAGATAGGCGACGTTTCGGGTCGAGACCCTTCCTCAGACTAGTCTTGTCAATCTTTCCTCATATGACAGTCCCGCCATCCCAGGGATCAATCTCGTCAGGTTGACGGCTCACAGTGAGACAGGTGGCTGACTGTAGGAACTGGCAGCTCCAAGCCTCTCAGTAGCTGAACAGAGGTAATTCCACGTTCCAAATGCTGCTTCTAAAATGCATTTTCATTATACATTGGCAACAATGCCCGGCACGAAAGCTACTGAAGATAGAGACAAAATGCTGCGGTAACTCAGCGGGACAAGCAATATAGGTAGAAGAAGTACAAGGGTCTGGATAGAAGATGGGTCTCAACTCGAAACGTTGCCCATTCCATCTCTCCAGAGATGCTGCCTGACCTGCTGAGTTACTCCAGCTTTTTGTGTCTATCTTCGGTTTAAACCAGCATTTACACAACACGTCTCTCCATTTGTTTCTGTCTAAATGCATCTCTATCCATCTGTCTCTCTGTCTATTATCTACCCGTCTACCTGGGAGTGCTCCTTACGACAGATTCACAGCACTCCGATGTGGGTTGAATGTAGAACATGGAGCTTCCTAGTCAGGTACCGTTTGCCTCACGCCAGCTGCCGTGGACTGCTTGTTGAGAGACGAGGTTTCACCTTTGATCGGGATGCTTGTACATGTGGCGTGGTGCTGCTGGAGTAAGCAGCAGCCTCAGTGGTAACAGCTGCCACCCATTATTCCTGGGCACTCATCTCTCTTCCCTCTCCAACTGCTAATGGCTCATTAGACCGTGCCCAATCCTCTGAGGTGACTATTTATCACTGGGTGTTAATTACCCCAAATGTTGTGGACAAATCTGTTGTTCTGCTGCAGGATGTGATCGCTGATCGCCAATGACTTTCACCGTGAAAAAGAGAAAATCAACATTCCGTCGCTGTTAAATTTGCCCAGCCACTTCGCAGAGGATGCAGAATTGCGTTGGATTTTAGTTTTGTTTTGTTTACAGATAACAGCGTGGAAACTGGCCCTTCGGCCCACCGAACCTGTACCGACCCGCCATCCCACCAGCACTATCACACACACACTGGAGATAATTTTACAATGTTACCAAGCCAATTAAACTACACAACTGTATGTCTTTGGAGTGTTGGAGGAATCCGGAGCTCCCGGAGAAAACCCACGTGGTCACTCCACACAGACAGCACCCGTAGTCAAGATCAAACGCAGGTCTCTGGTGCTGTAAGGCAGCGACTCTACCGCTGTTCCACCATGCCGCCCTGCACAAGAATTTGCCCTGAATTTACTGAACAAATCAGGATGTCCAGGCTTCCTCTCTGCCTTGGATCTCTACACCACATCCCGTCGATGGGCCTTTCTTCAGACAGAAGAAGGGTCTCGACCCGAAACGTCGCCTATTCCTTCTCTCCTTCTGCAGTTGTACAGAGCCCTAGTGAGGCCACACCTGGAGTATTGTGTGCAGTTTCGGTCCCCTAATTTGAGGAAGGACATTCTTGCTATTGAGGGAGTGCAGTGTAGGTTTACAAGGTTAATTCCCGGAATGGCGGGACTGTCATATGCTGAGAGAATGGAGAAGCTGGGCTTGTACACTCTGGAGTTTAGAAGGATGAGAAGGGATCTCATTGAAACATATAAGATTGTTAAGGGCTTGGACACGCTGTTTCCTATGTTGGGGAGTCCAGAACCATGGGCCACATATAGTTTAAGAATAAGGAGTAAGCTATTTAGAACGGA
Source organism: Raja brachyura (assembly GCA_963514005.1). The sequence goes on from OY740815.1 coordinate 3,362,422, forward strand.
GACGAGGAAACACTTTTTCTCACAGAGAGTGGTGAGTCTGTGGAAATCTCTGCCTCAGAGGGCGGTGGAGGCAGGTTCTCTGGATGCTTTCAAGAGAGAGCTAGATAGGACTCTTAAAAATAGCGAAGTCAGGGGATATGGGGAGAAGGCAGGAACGGGGTACTGATTGGGGATGATCAACCATGATCACATTGAATGGAGGTGCCAACTCCTGCATCTATTGTCTATTGTCTATTGTCTCCATAGATGCTGCCTCACCCGCTGAGTTTCTCCAGCATTTTTTGTCTACCTTCAGTTTTTCCAGCATCTGCGGTTCTTTCTAACACTAAAGATAATATCATCGCTGAAAAGATTTTTTTAAAAAAAGCTAAACTGGCTCCGTCTAAACACCTTGAGTTCATCTGATTAAAGATGTACATTCTCTGCCAGAATGATTAGTGTGGAAACATTGATAGTGCACCAATCAATATTGAGAATGAAAGTGTGTCTCCCTTGAGTGAAGCGATCCTGATCACCGCGTAGTCGACAATGAGCCTGAGCAGACACCTTGCATTAATAAGTGACTGGCAAGGAGGGAATGATAAATCAGGAAAATATGGTCTGCAGCAACATTGCAGCTAACCAGATGGAGACAGATAGATGATAAAGAAGCTAATTTCTGATTCCACGGGTATAATATATGTTTCTATGGATCAATGCCGTTCTGCCATCAGGGTCCTGCTTAGTTTCTGTCAGGGAAACGTGCAATCATCAGTAAATCGGCTGCATGCAGAGAAATATTTCCTCAGATGCATTCGCAGAGGCAGTTTCACCCTGGCTGAAGAAGGGTCCCGGCCAGAAAGGTCACCCTTCCTTCTTCTGCAGAGGTGCTGAGATGCCCGAACCGCTGAGTTGCACCAGCACTTTGTGTCTATCCATGGTATGGTGGAGACGCCCCTCAAAATAAGGGAAGGTATCCCATACCAGGGGGCCACATGAGTGGCATGGGTGGGGGATCGATTCGCGAAATTTGAGAAATATATATAGACTGTATGGAACAATATGACGAAAATGTCGGATGGATTTTTCGCACGGTTGATGTATTGTATATATTTATTATTTGAATAAAGTCTATTTTGAAATATAAAAAAACTTTGTGTCTATCTTAAATCTAAGCAGGTTGGCTCAGATTATGGAGGGTGGAGGGGGCAGGGATCGAGAGGAGGATGCGAGGTGTGGAGGGGGGAGGTGGGGGAAGGGTGTATTTCTGCCAACCTTTCCACAGGAAGACTCTGGAAAGAAAGCAACGTTTTTATGTTTATTAATCACACATCTCAACCAAATGCCTCCCAACCAGCGAGGTACCTCCTTGTACCGAGGAAGGGTCTCGACTCGAAACGTCACCCATTCCTTCTTTCCAGGGATGCTGCCTGTCCCGCTGAGCAATGCCCCTGTCCCATTTAGGAAACCTGAACAGAAACCTCTGGAGACTTTGCGCCTCACCCAAGGTTTCCGTGCGGTTCCCGGAGGTTCCCGGAGGTTTTTTCAATTTTTTGAAATAATCGCCAGAACATAGAAGAAGGGGAAACCACTTTCGACCATTAGGGAGACTGACAAAAACCTCCGGGAACCACACGGAAACCTTGGGTGGGGCGCAAAGTCTCCAGAGGTTTCCGTTCAGGTTTCCTAAGTGGGGACAGGGGCATTACTCCAGCTTTTAATGTCAATCTTCGGTGTAAACCAGCATCTGCTGTTCCTTCCTGCACATTTCGTCTGGCAGATAGTTAGTTCAGAACAAACACTTTCAAGTGAAGACACAAGAACAGGTGGTTTAAAATATGAGGCATAAAGTGCTGGAGTAACTCAGCGGGTCAGAGCAGCATCTCTGGAGAACATGGATGTTTTGGGGCCGGGACCTTTCTTCAGATTCTTAAAACCATCAGTGTGATTACTACCAGACAATCTCATTCTGTGTAATCAGGGTGACCCACTGCTTAGCATCAAATAGCTGTAGATCGCTGAGAGATACACGGACTCTTAAGGACTTAAGGACATACGCTAGCAATAACTCTCTCTCTCTCTGTCCCTCCCCCACCCTAGTTCTACTAGTTTCACTGTCCTCCTGATTCATTTTACTTGTTGTCACCTTCCCCTCAACCAACAATGAACCATTCAGAGTCTGAAGAAGGGTGTCGATCCGAAACGTTCCTTAGATGCTGCTGCACCCGCTGAGTGTCTCCAGCCTTTTGTTCTATGATCTATAAATACACCCATCAGCTTTTTTTGAGAGAATCTCATCAGTTCTTGTGACCTAGAAACAGAGAGCCCCAGCCAATGTATATCCATCACAGTGATGTAACACACTATTATTTTTCACACAGAGAGTGGTGGGTCTCTGGAACTCTCTGCCACAGAGGGTAGTTGAGGCCAGTTCATTGGATATATTTAAGAGGGAGTTAGATGTGGCCCTTGTGGCTAAGGGGATTAGAGGGTATGGAGAGAAGGCAGGTACGGGATACTGAGTTGGATGATCGAGCCAGCACCGCCATCCAATGTGATCATGGCTGATCATCCCCAATCAGTACCCCGTTCCTGCCTTCTCCCCATATCCCCTGACTCCGCTATTTTTAACAGCCCGATCTAGCTCTCTCTTGAAAGCATCCAGAGAACCTGCATCCACCGCTCTCTGAGGCAGAGAATTCCAAAGGACCTTGATGTCTCTTTGATACGCTGGAAAGCAAAAATGTAACTTTAAATGTTTTTGTCCAAACAATGAAACGAAGAAATCTGCACAAATTGTTGAGGGCACGACTCAAAGATCAGGCAGTTCCGTACTTCAAGTAAACACATTTCAGTGCTCTCCGCTGAAAAGGTTCAATCCCATTTAAACAACCAAGATGTAAGCAATCTTCAGCCAATTCACTAAGGCTGAGCTTTCTACCGACGCACTTTATGAAATCAGCCCCTCATGAGCACTCCAAGCTTACCGAGATGCTTTTTCCCTCTTGGTCTATCAGACTAATTGAGAGATGGAATCTTGTACTTGCTAATCGCTGACAGGTCTGTTAGCAATGATTGCTTGTTTAGATGGGCCATATGCTTTAGTTTCAAAGCACTTGTGGACATTTCTCAATTTGTGTAGTCATTTGAGAATGGCAACTGTTGTTTTTTTTACTGTAATTCAGACACATTTGGCTTGTCTGTTTAATCCTCATCTCCGAACTCCGATTTCAAACTGACGCTGGCTAAAGCACCATGCGTGACTTGCTATCTGTGAACCAGACACTAATTTAAGGTCCCGCATCGCACAAATTCACACTTATTTGATGAACACCAACAGTTACCCAGGCGCAGGGGTGGACAACACAGGGTGGGGGGGGGGGGGGGGGGGGAGAGGGGACACGTCCCCCCCATGTTTTGAGAGGTGGGGGACATCCCCCCCCCAAGTGTTTGTCATCCGGATTTTGAAATCTCCGCTTTCCGCTAGACAGTGGAGACGGGACTGCTGATCCGGGGCGCCGATTGGATGAGAGAGACGTTGGTCAGCAGGCAATGCGGGCGAGACATGATGATTCAGCGCGATGATTGGAGAAGGGGGAGTGGGGGGGGGGGGGGGGGGGGACTGACGATAGGGTGTGGTGATTGGAGGAGGGAGACGTGGCACAGACCTGCGCCTCATCCACAGCCAGGATCGATCCCTGCCGGGTCTCCCAAGCTGTCCCGTCCCCACCCGAGTGCCCCCCCCCCCCCCCCCCCCCCCCCCACGGGTGGCCAGAGAGGTCGGGGGTCAGACGGGCGCGGCGCCCCCAGGCCCACGGCCAGTGCAGAGAAGCAGCGCTCAACCCAGCTCACTCTGCCTGTCCCGCCACCAGGTGAACCTACCTGGGCTTGCGGGAAATATGGCCAGGGCGGAGAAGCAGCGCTGGTGTCCCGTCAGTCCAGTCAGGGCTGTAGTTAACCCGGCGAGACAGGCAGAGTTCTTGGTTCTTGGTTCTTGGTTGCTTGGTCCTCCAAAATATTCCAACTGGAATCTAAACTGGAGGTGGTGAAGGGAGGGGTTTAGCCAGAGAGGGTTATTGGGAAGAAAGTGCCACATTAAATTTAGTTGCATCTGGCTGGGCAACCGTGGCTTGGTGGAGATTATTCCGTGCTTTAATAGTGCGTGGAAAGAACTAATTGCTGTACACATCCGTCTTTGATGCTGGGACCACAAATTGGATCGAATGCCCTCGTCTGCTCCTAATTGGTTTGGGGTTGGTGTAGGTCTTGTGATCTATGTCTAGCTGACCATTTAACATTTTGTAAAAACAGGTCAAACGGTGAGCTTCACGTCTGTCTTGGAGAGGGTTCCACCCCAGAGTTTGGTGACACTCGCTTCTCTCTCGTAGGTGTTAGTAACAAATCGAGCGGCCTGTCTTTGGACACGTTGGATGGATGAAATGTTTTTATCTGTGTATGGGTCCCAAGCTGCAACTGCGTAGTCCAGGTGAGGTCTAACGAGAGTTGAGCTGCATTTAGCGCTGGATTGAGTCTCGGAAGCCTCGCGCATGCGTGCGCTGACGCCAAAAAATAGTGTCCCCTCCATGTTTTGATAGCGAGTTCCATGCCTGCCCAGGCGACTATTGGCGTGCTAGCTACAGAAGCAGTTCTACAATCACATGTTACAATCACTTCACACTCTTAAATCTCTTCACCTACAGCAACATTTCTTACTTGAACTATGATATTCTCTTATATCTTGTCTCTATACCCTGCACATGGCTGGATTGTCATCATGTATTGTCTTCCAACTGACTGGATAGCACGCAACATAAGCTGTTCATTGTACCTCGTTGCACATGACAATAAACAAAACCAAATGAAACTAAAAACTAACTTAAATATATTGTCACTGACGAGACCTGCGCCCCATCCACAGCCAGGATCGATCCCGGCCCGGTTTCCCACGTAGTCCCGCCCACACCCGAGTGCCACCCCCCCCCCCCCCCCCCACCCCATGGTTTCCGTTCAGATTTCCTAAGTGGGACAGGGGCATAAGGCAGCAACTCTACCGCTGCGCCACCCTGACTGCTGATTCTAGACAGCTGAGTGTTCTGATCTTCTGACCAGCACTGAGCACCACAATTAAACACAAGACGAGGGGAAGGAGGCCCCCAGGGGCAACATCTGAGTACATTGATGATGTTAATGGTCACAAAATAATATGGTAAGCAGCAACAAAAATTGGCCTTGCGCCCGCCAATCTCCGCAGCATTCATTGCGAAACAGTCTCGAAATTGCTTTTCTACTCAAGCCTCATCTGTTGAAGTGATGAACAATTGTGCAGAGGCTGCTGACTGCCGCCAACATACTGCACTCGCCTCTCCTGACCTGTTGATATTTCACAGAAATCCCCTTTGTTTTCCACAGCAGAATCATTTTAACAACGGTTCTTCAGACTCTTGCGGGTTCTTGTTCAAACGAGCCGGGCAACAAGTGGGCAGGAGTGGCTGAGGATGAGTCACCCGGTGGGGCGAGGTGATCTACCCCATTGTAGTTTTGTTTAGTACCACCATGTGTACCGAGATACAGTGGGAAGCTTTTTAGTTGCGTGCTATCCAGTCAGTGAAAAGATTATACAATGATTACAATCACGCCGTCCACATTGCAGATACAGGATAAAGTGAAGAACATTTAGTGCAAGGAGAAGTCCAATAAAATCTGATTCAAGTCTCCATTGACAATAGACAATAGGTGCAGGAGTAGGCCATTCGGCCCTTCGAGCCAGAACCACCATTCAATGTGATCATGGCTGATCATCCCCAATCAGTACCCCGTTCCTGCCTTCTCCCCATATCCCCTGACTCCGCTATTTTTAAGAGCCCTATCTAGCTCTCTCTTGAAAGCATCCAGAGAACCGGCCTCCACCGCCCTCTGAGGCAGAGAATTCCACAGACTCGCAACTCTCTGTGAGAAAAAGTGTTTCCTCGTCACCGTTCTAAATGGCTTAAACTGTGGCCCCTGGTTCTGGACTCCCCCAACATCGGGAACATGTTTCCTGCCTCCAGCGTGTCCTTAACAATCTTATATGTTTCAATGAGATCCCCTCTCATCCTTCTAAACTCCAGAGCGTACAAGCCCAGCTGCTCCATTCTCTCAGCATATGACAATCCTGCCATCCCGGGGATTAACCTTGTAAACCTACGCTGCACTTCCTCAATAGCAAGAATGTCAATCCGACCATTCAGGTAGATGGGAGGTTGGGACTGCTCTCTACTTGGTGATGGAATGGTTCAGTTGGGATGAAACTGTCCTGAATCTAGAGATAGTAACGTTTTGTCAAATTTAGCACCTCTCATCTGATGGGAGAGGGGAGAAGAGAGAGTGACCTGGGTGAGAGTGGTCCTCATAAGCTTTAGACCTTAGAGGTGTGAGAGTTTCACCATGGAGGGGGTTGCAGTGTGATTCCACCGTAAAGATGAGCTGACCATTTCTCACAGTCAGGGTGTCCAGATTGACGTCTGACAGATGATGGAATGATAGAGCTTTCGGCAAAGGCTGAGGAACTGTTACTGCACGGGGAATTGAGAAAGCCAGAGAGCGATTGAAATAAAAATAACATTTGAAAGAAAGGTTTGGAAAGGCAATAAAGAGATGCAGTACGGGATCTCACTGAACTTGTGTATGGACTGTGCCCATCAGGATTCAATCATGAAAAGCTGGACGTGATGAAGTGGGAAATAGGGCTGTGGGCTAATGGAGTGGTTGTGTGGGATCCACAGTCTGAAATATAGGGCAGAGTTAAGTGCAAAGGACCAGATGTCCTGGCATTTCTTCATAGGTTTGGAACTGGGACTGTGTACAAAATGTTACATCTTGGAGTTTGAGATCTCTCGCGTGCTTAGCTCCTGACCAAACAAAAACAACTTGCATTTGTGTGGTACCTTTAACCATATAACCATATAACAATTACAGCACGGAAACAGGCCTTCGGGGCCCTTCCAGTCCGTGCCGACCATTTATTTTCCCCTAGTCCCATCTACCTGCACTCAGACCATACCCCTCCATTCCCTTCCCGTCCATATACCTATCCACTTTACTTTTAAATGTTAAAATCGATCCTGCCTCCACCACTTCTGCTGGAAGATCATTCCACACAGCCACCACTCTCTGAGTAAAGAAGTTCCCTCTCATGTTACCCCTAAACTTCTGTCCCTTAATTCTCATGTCATGCCCTCTTGTTTGAATCTTCCCTACCCTCAATGGGAAAAGCTTATCCACGTCAACTCTGTCTATCCCTTTCATCATTTTAAAGACCTCAATCAAGTCCCCCCTTAACCTTCTGCGCTCCAAAGAATAAAGACTTTGATGTGGGAACATGCTTAGTACAGGGATACAGCGTGGAAACAGGCCCTTCAGCCCAGCAATTCCACACAGACCAGCAACCCCAGCACCTTTAATACTATCCTACACACACTGGGGACAATTGACATTTATACCAAGCCAATTAGCCTAAAAACATGTATGTCTTAGGAGTGTGGGAGGAAACCGATGATCTCGGAGAAAACCCCAAGCTGTCAAGGGGCGAACGTGAAAAACTCCATGCAGACAGCGCCCGTAGTCAGGATCGAACCCGGGTCGCAAGCGCTGTAAGGCAACAACTCTACCGCTGGGCCACCATCCCACCCTGATCATAAGGAGATAATAGTATCAAGGATAGGCTCACGTTACAGAAAGATATTGTTCAGCTGGCATGTTGGGCAGGGCAATGACAGATAAAATATCTTACAGAGTAAAACAAACAAAGTCCAAAAAACAAGATATTAGTGCTATACACAATTAGAATAAATATTAAAAATTTGCCAGTTTGTGTATCTATCTGAAAACCCATTAATTGTCACTATTGTATCTGCCTCCATCACATACCCTGGCACCTACCACACTTTTAGCCCCTCTCATCTTAAAGCAATGCCCCTTTGGCCATGTGATAGGAACAGGATTAGGCCATTCGGCCCATCAAGTCTACCCCGCCATTCAACCATGGCTGATCTATCTCTCCCTCCCAACCCCCATTCTCCTGCCTGCTCCCCATAACCCCTGACACCCGGCAACCCCTGACAACGGTCTTTGACATGTCCAACCTGGGAAAAAGGTTCTGACTGTCTACCCTTAATAATAATAATATTAATAATAATATATCTTATTGTCATTGCACATAAGTGCAACGAGATTTGGTTTGCAGCTTCCATCCGATGTCATAACTTAAACAACTAATAAAATTTAGATAAAATTTAGATACCCCAAGAAACATGATTTATAAAATATAGGGCAGAGTTAAGTGCAAAGGACCAGATGTCCTGGCATTTCTTCATAGGTTTGGAACTGGGACTGTGTACAAAATGTTACATCTTGGAGTTTGAGATCTCTCGCGTGCTTAGCTCCTGACCAAAACAAAACAACTTGCATTTGTGTGGTACCTTTAACCATATAACTATATAACAATTACAGCACGGAAACAGGCCCTCTTGGCCCTTCCAGTCCGTGCCGACCATTTATTTTCCCCTAGTCCCATCTACCTGCACTCAGACCATACCCCTCCATTCCCTTCCCGTCCATATACCTATCCACTTTACTTTTAAATGTTACAATCGATCCTGCCTCCACCACTTCTGCTGGAAGATCATTCCACACAGCCACCACTCTCTGAGTAAAGAAGTTCCCCCTCATGTTACCCCTAAACTTCTGTCCCTTAATTCTCATGTCATGCCCTCTTGTTTGAATCTTCCCTACCATGTTTCTCATGTTTTACATAAAAGCTGCCACAGCCAGACATAAAAACAGTTTTTATCCACAATGTTAATTCTACACTGTATTCTACACTGTATTCCAGTTAGTTTGACCTGTCTGAATCACTTTGCAGACACTCTCAGCTCACACAGTATTTCACTTAAACTCACATCTTCCTTTAGAATGTCAGGACACACTCAGGGGAATAAAGGGGCCTGATCCTGTTAAACTATTTAATCTGAGTGACATGATTCAATAGAATGTTTCAAATGGTAAGAATTAGCTGAGCGCGGATTCGCTTCCTTATTTCATTTATACGCTAATATGTTCAGGTCGTTGCCACCAGCACGTGGAATCAGCCTCCGGGATTCTGGTGTCACTCAGCTCTGGAAATTAATTTAAATTGTGTACATTAATCCAGTCGTGTGACAGGATGGAATTGAATATCCACTGTTGAGTCGGTGCCCTTGAACAGGGGAACGGTGTCAATGTTTGTGAGATCGTGGAACGCAACCCTCGATAGCCCCACAGTGTCGCAGGCACTGACACAAGCTACTTGCGATCCTCCGTTACAAAACACTCCACACTCAGGAAGTATGTAGGTACTTGATAAGGGAATAATGTTTAGTGTAAAGTTAAGCCAGTAAAGTCCGATCAAGGATAGTCCGAGGGTCACCAAATAGGAAGATAGTAGTTCAGGACAGCTTTCTGGTTGTGGTAGGATGATTCAGTTGCCTGATAACAGCTGGGAAGAAACTGTCCCTGAATCTAGAGGTGTGCGTTTTTACACTTCTGTACCTTTTGCCTGATGGGAGAGGGGAGAAGAGGGGGTGGCCGGGGTGCGACTGGTCCTTGATGATGCTGCTGGCCTTGCTGAGGCACCGTGGAGTCAATGGAGGGAGGTTGGTTGGTGTGACGGTCTGGGCTGCGCCCACAATTCTCTGCAATTTCTTGCAGTCTTGGAGGAGCTATTCCCAAATCACTTGCATCTGTAGCAGTCGGTGATAGTTGCAGTGGACATGCTGAACCTCCCCAGCCTTCCAGGTAAGTAGAGGCGTCGGTGTGCTTTCTTGGTCGTTGCTTCACTATGAGTGGTCTGGGAGAAGTTGCTGGTGATATTGACTCCGTGGAATTTGAAATTTTCAACCATACACTTTCAATGCAATCTTGTGTATATATGAAACTCTTCCCTTCCTGAGGTCGATCACTTTCTCCTTTGTAACCAACTTTGTAACTCAGTAACTAAGGGGTTGGACAGGCTAGGTGCAGAAAGATTGTTCCTGATGCTGGGGAAGTCCAGAACAAGGGGTCACAGTTTAAGGATAAGCGGGAAGTCTTTTAGGACTGAGATGAGAAAAACATTTTTCACACAGAGAGTGGTGAATCTGTAGAATTCTCTGCCACAGAAGGTAGTTGAGGCCAGTTCATTGGCTATATTTAAGAGGGAGTTAGATGTGGCCCTTTTGGCTAAAGGGGATCAGGGGCTATGGAGAGAAGGCAGGTACGGGATACTGAGTTGGATGATCAGCCATGATCATATTGAATGGCGGTGCAGGCTCGAAGGGCCGAATGGCCTACTCCTGCACCTATTTTCTATGTTTCTATGTTTCTATGCCCCACACTCAGGTGTCTGCATCTGCAGTTTGATCTGAAACTCGGCTGAAAGATGCTGGAAGGAGATGCAACGGGAGGCGTCAACACATCGGGAGTAGATGCTTGTAAAAGTACTGCTGATTGGGGAAAGCTCTGGGGAATGGAATAATCCATGGTTCCTCACGACAGCCAGATGAATATTTGTATTCCAAGCCTCTACATTCACATTGCATCATTAACATGACGTTTTATTCATTTATCACAGCTTGTGGATGCTGCAAAAATCATTGGCTGACAATGTTCACTGCTAGATAGACGTATAGACACAAAATGCTGGAGCAACTCAACGGGACAAGCAGCATCTCTGGAGAGAAGGAACAGGTGACGTTTCAGGTCGAGACCCTTCTTCAGACTGAGGGGGAAGGGTGCAAAGAGCATGTAAAGGGCCTGTCCCACCAGCATGCAACTCTAAGCGATGAACGCGATCAAACTAGAAGCGGGGGCCGTGCGGAGGTCGGGTGATCCCCTATACAGGGCCGTTCCCACCAGCATGCGCCTGCATGCGGCAAGCGCAACCAAACCGGCAGTAGGGGCCGCACGGAAGTCGGGTGAGTGGCGCAACGTGGCGCAAAGTGAGGCGAACTTGGAGCGAAGTCCAAGGTAAGTTCACCAGGACAGAGAGGGGCACACAGAGAGGGGCACAGAGGCGCACACACAGAGGGCCATGGAGCCACACACATACAGAGGGTCACGGAGGCACCTACAGATAGGTTCACGGAGGCACGATGTCGGGGCGGTGTGTAAACGTCGAGGCGACTGCGAGCCGACAAGCCGTTGCCGCGCGGAAATTTTGGACATAGTCAGTTTTTCGGAGCCCCGCGCGATGTCGGGACGAACTCCGCACAATTCCGCACGGCTCCGGCGATCGAAGTGGGACTGGCCCCGCGACGCCGGACGGCTCAAGCGACTACGTTAGGTCGCGCTAATCGCATGCTGGTAGGACTGGCCCTTTTGGTGTGAAAAGGACAGGTCAAAGCAGAAATGTAGAATGGTTCATTGTTGGCTGAGTGGAAGGTGACTACGAAGAGGTGAAGTTAATCAGGAGGACAGTGAAACGAGTCGGAGAACTAGGGTGGGAGAGGGACGGAGAGAGAGGGTTACTTGAAGTTAGAGAAATCAATATTCATATTAATAGTAAGATTAAACGAGAACTTACCAGTTTGAAGTTTGATCTTTATTTTATGAGGTGTTACGATGAGGGATTACGTGAAGACCCCGCCAGCACGCATGCGCGACATTCTTCAAAGCAGTGGTGTGAAATCACAGAACAAACAGTCACAATGACTGACATAGTAAGAGAAAAAGAGAACTTTCATACCAGGTGATCTTTATAATAGAGGGTCGGGAGCGGAGGGCACGTAATCCCTCATCGTAACACCTCATAAAATAAAGATCAAACTTCAAACTGGTAAGTTCTCGTTTAATCTTACTATTTTACTTCAGAGTCACGTGAGTGACTACGTGAAGATTTCAAAGCTCTGTGATTTCATGCCCTGGAAGCTCCATGCTCACACACTGCTAAAGCTGGGATAAGAGGATGGACGTGATTCAGACAAGACACTGGCTGAAAAACAAAACAGGTATTTATTAATACCAAACACAATATTGTGTCCCATAAGGGTTATTTATCTGGCAGCACTTAAAATCCTCCCTGCATAATTGCCAGGGGAGGTCACGGGTTTGTTGTAAAAGCGGTGGAAGGTTTTCTCATTGTTCCAACCCGCTGTGGCCAGGATGTGATCCAGTGGTACCTCCATCCTTCTAGCCGCCGAGGTGGATGCTGCCCTGGTGGAGTGAGATTTATACACATTAGTATCCACCCCCGCCGCATCCAGTACCACCCTTAACCATCTGGAAATGGTTTGCACCGTGACCCTGTGATGAGGCTTCTTGTGACTGACAAGCAAAGCTGTTTCCGTGCCTCTTAGATCTTTAGTGACTGAAATGTATCGCAGAATCAATGTAACGATACAAAGACGGGTGTCCGCTGGGTAAGCCAGGAACTCCAACGTATGTCCAGACACTCCGGGTCGATCTTGCTTCAGTAGTCCCTGCACCTGGAATGTGATCTTCCCACTGGTAATTGCCATGGCATCCAGACTGAGTTTGTGCAGGGACTGGACCCGTTGCGCCGTGATCAGTGCCATAATCATGACCATTTTGTAGGTTAATTTGGCCAAAGGGAGTCCCGTGTTCGGTGTCCATCCTCTCAGCATCGTCAATACCGTGCTGATGTCCCAGGTATGGCTATATCTGGGCCTGGGGGGATTGGAATTAAATATTCCCCTCATAAATTTGGATACTAGGGGATGTGACCCAATTCCCAATTGGTCACTCCCCTTGCCCAAGTAAGACGATAGGGCACTCCTGGCACAGTTAATGGTGCTGTAGCTTAGACCCTCATCGTAATGAAGGGTAGCCAGAAACTCCAGCACTTCCGTGATGGTGGCGGTTTCGTATGTTGTTTTGGTAGTCACGCAGAATCCTTCCCATTTCCTGATGTAGGTCAGGTACTGCTTCCTTGTGGACTCTCTGCAGGCTGCCGTGATAGTATCAATGGTCCTGTTGGAGAGTCCGAATCCATGAAGTGGCCGTTTTAAAATCTGCAAATTAATAATCCCATGCGGTCATGACATGGATGACATTCTCCTGTAACAGGATGAACAAGCAGGCTAGGTCTTTTATTCACCCTGATACAGGGTTCTGTGGCCATCTTCTGTACCAGAGGGAACCATGGTTGAGTAGGCCAGTCGGGCACTACCAAGATACCCGATGCGGAGTCTTGCTTGATTTTTTGCAAGACCCGACTGATGAGGCAGAAAGGGGGGAAAGCGTAGCAAAATAAATCCCCCCAGTGTAGCGAGAAAGCATCCATCGCTACTGCCCCCGGGTCTGGCTCCCAAGCAACATACGTTGGTAGTTGGTGATTTAGCCTGGACGCGAAAAGGTCGATATCTGGTGTCCCATAACGTTCTACAATATCTGCGAACACATTCCGATCCAACATCCATTCTATGTTGTCGTTGAATTTCCGTGACCTGGTGTCTGCCACTGTGTTTAATTTACCTGGAAGGTAAGTTGCGGAGATCCAAATTTCTCTTTGCAGACACCAGTGCCAGATATTGTTGGCCAATTCATCACACGATATCGACTTTACACCGCCCATGTGGTTAATATAGGCTACCACCGTGGTGTTGTCAATCTGTATTCTAACATGAACTTTGTGCATGTTAGTGCAGTATGCCTTAAGGCCATGAAATGCTGCCAGCATTTCTGAATAGTTAATCCCTAAGTTTTTAAATAGGGTTAACTCTGGTGCACTCCATCTACCTCCACAGCTAGAGGTAGTGTTAGTAGCTCCCCACCCTATGGCACTGGCATCCGTTTGTAAGGTGATCGAGGGATTGGTGATAGTAATGGGTTTGGAACAATTTTGGGCATTACCCATCCACCAATATAATTCGGCTTTTGCCTTTTCTGGAATTTTCATGGGCCTATCAAAATGGCCAGCATGATTTTTGAGCGCTGTAATTTTGGCTCTTTGTAAGTTTTGGTAATGTAAGGGCCCATATTGTGCTGCAGGAAATGCAGCTACTATCTTCCCAATCACCCTGGGCACCTGCCGAATGGATGGGACCTTAATGCCAATGAGGCTCCTGCAAGCCTCTATCAGGTCTTCCACCTTGCTTGGTGGTAACGTGACAGACATTTGCACTGAGTCAATAATGAACCCCAAATATTTCATGGTGGTAGAGGGTTCCAATATTGATTTATCTGGATGTATCGTAAACCCCAGTTTCTGAAAAAGATGTTTCGTGGTTGTGACTGCCAAGGTAGCCATTTCCAAATTCTCCCCCACTATGAGGATGTCATCAAGATAGGCCATAACAGTATGATTCTGTTTCCTTAAATAGGCCAAAGCTGGTTTCAATATCTTGGTAAACAATCTGGGTGCTGACGATAACCCATTAGGCAAAGCTTTATATTGCCATAATTGTCCCATCCAGATAAATTTTAAGTATTTCCTATGATCCTTGTGTATGGGTACTGAATAGTATGCATCTTTGAGGTCAACGCATGCCATGTAGTACCCATTGGCTATAAGCTGTATAGCAGTGTCGAAGGTGTCCATTTTAAAATGAATATACTGGACAGAAGTATTCAGGTCGGTCAAATCTATGATGATGCGGCAACCGCCATCTTTTTTGTTTTTAGTGAATATATTAGACACAAACTCCTGAGGTTCTTTAATGGCCTTCTCAATTACCCCTTTTTCTCTCAACCTCTGTAGTTCAGCATGCCCTGCTGCCTTATCTCTATGAGAAAGGACGAATTTCTGACTAGGTGCATGCTGTACCGGGGTAGGGAGTTCGTGAATAAATTCAATTTTGTAGCCCTGAATACTCCTGAGTATATAAGGATCAGAGGTAAAAGTGAGCCAATTCTCGAGGAACATGTGCAACCTGCCCCCTATGCAAAGTGAATTTGGGCCAGTAGTGTTCCTGGGGATCCCAGACCCACCTACCTCCATGGTTACTGCCGGTGTGGTGGTTTCTGGCCTTGCTTCCTCGGCTGGTTGTAGGTGTTCTGGGAGTGGCGCATCTTCCAAGGAGGCCGGCCTGGGCCTTGGCCTAAAAAAGACCGCTGAGCAGGTATGCCGGCCTTCGAGCTTTCACCACCGGCAGACCTGTTAGGGTAACTCTGCCCGGTGGGTGCGTAGGGGTGCGTTCTGTGTGGGTGATGAGGCTTAGTGTACCCAGGTACTTTAATAAGGCCCAAAGCCTTAGCCTCCTCGTCCAGATCTTTAACCTGTTTGGGGAGATCTTCCCCGAATAGCAGGCTTGGAGGCTGCGTCTTCCCAGGCTTACACAACCCCGCGAACTTGGGGTTAAGCGCCGGCTTTATAATGCTTTTCCTGAAATTATTTATTTCATACTGTGTGTTGCACAGTAAGGCCAAAGCATCTTGTAGTTCTTCCGGCATATCCACTCCCACTGCTGTTCTGGCTACTGCAGTAATCCCTGCGGTTAGGAGCTTCAGGATCTTCTGAAGTTTCATCTCCTGCCCTCTACTCGAGGGGCTCATGTTTCCCCATATCGGGTTGTTTACCGCGGGTACATTTAATGACTTGCAGTTTTCTGGCGCCATATATTTGTCTGCTGTGGCATTGATGGCCTGTTCCTGAAGTTGGTTAGTGGCCATATAATCAATGCTGGCAGCCAGCTTGGGGTGGATGGGTAGGCCCTTCTGGTTGGGCATGGCATGTTTGCTCACCACATCCATATAATCTTCACACACCCCTGACGCTGCAGGTGCTTCAGCCAACTCCCCTTCTTCTGGGTCAGCCCAGTTCTGACCCTCAATGCTCCCCTGTATAGAAGGGGATACATTTGGCAGTCCTCTAAGGGAACTTGCCGTGGGCCTACTAGGGGTCCCACTGTGATCCTGCCCCTGCTTTAGCAGGTCACGTTGGAGCAGCTGCTCCATCATCCGCTCAATGCGGTCAAGGCGACCTCCGTCGCTGCCTGCGAGCGGGGTGCCCTCGGGACCGGACTCCGCTGAGTCGGCCCCGGCCGACTTCCGGGTAGTTTTCCCCGACCGTGGCGTACCAACGGTCTCAAAGTCCGAAAAGTCGGGAGCTGCAGGTAGAACCTGTAGCTCTGGAGAGGCGGTTCTCCGTTGGCTGCTGTCCTTAGCCGCTGATTTGGCCGCCGCTCTCTTAGATTTTCTCCCTTCCATAATGGTCGACTCACTCCTTCGGTGAGACTTACCTGGCGTGAGCTTTTTAAACTCACGCTGGAGGAGCCCCGCTCCTCCCGACCGTCGCTTCCGCATGCGTACGACGATATGTCGCGCATGCGTGCTGGCGGGGTCTTCACGTAGTCACTCACGTGACTCCGAAGTAAAATTAATATTCATATTAGTATTCATATTATATTGATGACATTGATTTTAAGTAACCCTTGATTGTCTTATGAAGTATTACTCCTCGCTACGTGTGTGTGTGTCCATTGAACCAAACGGCATGGACGCAGGCCCTTCAGCCCAACTTGGTCCTTCTGATCAAAAACAGATCAGGATTTCAGATCAGAATGAGATTTGTTTGTTTGTTTGTTTATTTATTTGCACCATGTTTTAAAAGAAGACAAATGCTCAATTTATAATACCATACAGTGCTGGAAGGGAAGGGAAGCCCAGAGGGCTTATACAAAGTCCGCTCCCATCTGAAAATGAGCGTTAATGGCAAATCAGGGGGGTAGGAGAAATAAAAAAGACAATAATAAACAATAATAGTTTAAGAATGAAAATTAAAAATATGAAATTAAAAATATGAAAATAAATAAAATAATAAGGTATAGCATGAGATAAGAGTCAACAGAAGTAGTTTGAGCTCATAAATAGCAGTACAAAAAGCTGGAGGTCGGAACTCAGGACATGATGAGAAACTTTTTAAACTCAATCTTAAAGGTGGCTAAGGAGGTGTGAGACTTTAATGACAGAGGCAGGGTATTCCAAAATTTCTGATCAGGACCAAGATTTCAGATCAGAGTGAGATTTCTGATCGGAAGGATCGAGATTTCTGATCGGAAGGAGAGAGATTTCTGATTGAGTCTTGTAGCTGGCAGGAAAAGACTTTGAGTGACGGCCTGTTTGACAATGTATAAATTCAATTTTGTTTAACTGTCACAAAGGTTGTTCCCTGCATCTCCTGCCTTTCAACATTTCTCTGCAGTAAACAGCGGAACACACAGTGTGACACCCGTATCACCAGGAGATAATAGGATCTCTCTTGAAGAATTTGTGATTGAAAAGCTGCACAAAAATACATATATTTATATTCAGAACCTTTAATCAATTGTCGCAAGCAGTTGTCCTTCTGTCAATTAAAATGTTGTTGCACGATTAATCTCTGGTGAAATACTTTCCACATCTCCACCGTAGATATTTTGCCGTGGAGTTACTGTGCTGTTCCCTGTTTCATGAATATCGACTTCTCTAACTTCAAGGAACCCTTGCTTTATCTCTCTCTATCCCTCCCCCATCCTAGTTCTCCCAACAGTCTGACTGTCCTGATTAGATTTTATCTTTGTATGCTCCGTTGTATGCTACCAGACTGATTCCTGGGATGTCAGGACTTTCATATGAGGAAAGACTGGATAGACTCGGCTTGTACTCGCTGGAATTTAGAAGATTGCGGGGGGATCTTATAGAAACGTACAAAATTCTTAAGGGGTTGGACAAGCTAGATGCTGGAAGATTGTTCCCGATGTTGGGGGAGTCCAGAACAAGGGGTCACAGTCTAAGGATAAGGGGGAATTCCTTTAGGACTGAGATGAGGAAAACATTTTTTACACAGAGAGTGGTGAGTCTCTGGAATTCTCTGCCACAGAAGGTAGTTGAGGCCAGTTCATTGGCTATATTTAAGAGGGTGTTAGATGTGGCACTTGTGACTAAAGGGATCAGGGGGTATGGAGAGAAGGCAGGTAGAGGATACTGAGTTGGATGATCAGCCATGATCATATTGAATGGCGGTGCAGGCTCGAAGGGCCGAATGGCCTCCTCCTGCACCTATTTTTCTATGTTTCTATGTTTTTATGTTGTCACCTTTCCCTAACTAACAATGATTTATTTGGACTGGGATGAGAAAAATGTAGAAATATAGAAACATAGAAAATAGGTGCAGGGGTAGGCCATTCGGCCCTTCGAGCCATCATTATTATTGTTGAAAACATTAGCGACGCAGCTCCTTTTTAATCTCTACACACGCGTCATCTATCAACGTCTTCAGATTCGCCTTGATTGGCCCGTCCCTGGTCACGTCTTCCATGAGTGCGTTCCCACAGCTCAACCTTGTTTGCTGGCATTTCTGGGTGGCGGTGGCAGTGACCAGCGAGCCTCCTCCATCTCCACCTGACCTTCTCCATCAGAGGTGGAATCCCCCCATAGAGCAGGGGCGTCGGTGATGTGGTCCCTCCAACTGACATTTTGAACTTTTCTGAGCATTCGGGTGTGGGTACCATCGCGAGACCTGGACATTGCTCGAGTGCGAGTCCATGCCTCACGCCTGTACAATATGAGCCAGCACCGCCATTCAATACGATCATGGCTAATCATCCAGAATCAGTACCCCGTTCCTGCTTTCTCCCCATATCCCTTGTTTCCGTTAACCCTACGAGGTATACGTTCAGTCTGAAGAAGGGTTTCAGCCTGAAACGTTGCCTATTTCCTTCGCTGCATAGAAGCTGCCTCACCCGCTAAGATTCTCCAGCATTTGTGTCTACCCCCGAGCTATATCCAACTCTCTCTTGAAAACATCCAGTGAATTGGCCTCCACTGCCGTCTGTGGCAGAGAATTCGACAGATTCACAACTCTCTGGGAGAAAAAGTTTTTCCTCATCTCAGTCCAAATAAATCATTGTTAGTTAGGGGAAGGTGGCAACTGAGCTTACAAAGATAAAATCTAATCAGGAGGACAGTCAGACTGTTGGGAGAACTAGGATGGGGGAGGGATAGAGAGAGATAAAGCAAAGGTTCCTTGAAGTTAGAGAAGTCGATATTCATGAAACAGGGAACAGCACAGTAACTCCACGGCAAAATATCTACGGTGGAGATGTGGAAAGTATTTCACCAGAGATTAACCGTGCAACAACATTTTAATTGACAGAAGGACAACTGCTTGCTACAATTCATTAAAGGTTCTGAATATAAATATATGTATTTTTGTGCAGCTTTTCAATCACAAATTCTTCAGGAGAGATCCTATTATCTCCTGGTGATACGGGTGTCACACTGTGTGTTCTGCTGTTTACCGCAGAGAAATGTTGAAAGGCAGGAGATGCAGGGAACAACAGTTGTGACAGTTAAACAAAATTGAATTTATATATTGTCAAACAGGCCGTCACTCAAAGTCTTTTCTCTTCCTGCCAGCTGCAACTCAATCAGAAATCTCGCTCCTTCTGATCAGAATCTCACTCCTGATCAGAAATCTTTCCCCTTTTGATCAGAAATTTTACTCCTTTGATCAGAAATCTCTGATCTGAAATCTTGCACTTTTGATCAGAGATCTGGCTCCTTTGATCAGAAACCCCACCCTGAATTTCACAGCGGAATCGGGCGTGAAGGGAGGTGACAGCGAGTGCGACGAGGCATACCGAGAGGAAATGAAGCTACGAGAGATGCTGAGACGACAATGAGAGCAGCCAGCAATTAAACTTTTCTTTGTAAGGCTGAGAGTCCAGAGCGTTGAACACCTCCGCTCAATCCGCCTAAACCCACCTGATCTCCCGACTGCCAAACATTTTTACTCCCCCTCCCATTCCCACACTGACTTTTCTGTCCTCCACTGTCAGAGTGAGGCCCAGCGCAAATTGGAGGAACAGCACCTCATATTGGCACCCCAGCGGTATGAACATTGGCTTCTCTAACTTCAAGTAACCCTTGCTTTACCTTTCTCTCCATTCCTCCCCGACCCAGTTCTTCAGACCAGACCTATGGTCTCCGACTACATTTTATCTCTGTGTTAAAGAAGGAACTGCAGATGCTGGAGAATCGAGGGTTACACAAAAGGCTGGAGAAACTCAGCGGGTGTAGCAGCATCTAAGGAGCGAAGGAGATAGGCGACGTTTCGGGTCGAGACCCTTCTTCAGGCTGTTAAAGTCTGAAGAAGGGTCTCGACCCGAAACGTCGCCTATCTCCTTCGCTCCTTAGATGCTGCTGCACCCGCTGAGTTTCTCCAGCCTTTTGTGTACCCTACATTTTATCTCTGTTTGCTTTGCTGTTATCATCTCCCAGCTAACAATGATGTTCTACATTTTCCTTGATCTCCATTGCCTTTCTCATATTTTCACACCTCATACTTCCTTATCTTTGTATCTCCCTCTCCCCTGACATCTAGTCTGAAGAAGGGTGTCGACCCAAAACATCACCCATTCCTTCTCCCCAGATGCTGCCTGTCCAGCATTTTGTGTCTATCTTCAGTTTAAACCAGCCTCTGCAGTTCCTGCCCACACAGTCCTGTAACTCATTAGTGTCATTTTTACATGATGCAGCCGAGCTGTGTTTTTAACCTTTTGTTCAAGACATCGTTGAGGCCCCATTAGAATTGAATTGAATTTAATTTAATACGTGATTGTCACATGTGACAAGTCACAGTGAAATTATTTTGCTTGCATACCCATGGTATGTAAATAGTCGCTATATAAAGGGCGGTTCCAAAGTTACTGTGCATTGAGTATTGTGATTTATATGGATCACCCTGCAGAAGGAAGGATGTCGCTAAGCTGGAAAGAGTGCAGAGAAGATTGACGAGGATATTGCTAGGACTCAAGGACCTGAACTGCAGAGTTCGGGCAGACTAGGACTTTATTCCTTGGAGCGCAGGAGGCTGAGGCGTATCTTAAAGAGATGTATAACACCATAAGGGAGATAGATCGGGTGAATACATGTGTAGGAAAGAACTGCAGACCTGGTTTAAATCAAAGGTAGACACAAAATACTGGAGTAACTCAGCGGGACAGGCAGCATCTCTGGAGAGAAGGAATGGGTGACATTTTGGGTCCAGACCCTTCTTCAGACTGATTCAGTCACCCGTTCCTTTTCTCCAGAGATACCGCCTGTCCCGCTGAGTTACTCCAGCATTTTGTATCTACTGAAGGTGAGTACATAGTCTTTTACCCAGAGTAGGGGAATTAATAACCAGGGGACAGAAGTTTAAGGTGAGAGGGGAAAGATTTTATAGGAACACTTTGTCACACAGTGGGTGGTAGGTATGTGGAACAAGCTGCTAGAGGAGGTAGTTGAGGTAGACCCTCTAACAACATTTAAATGACATTTGTACAGGTACATGCATAGGAAAGGTTTAGAGGTATATTATAACCATATAACATAATAACCGTATAACAATTACAGCACGGAAACAGGCCTTCTCGGCCCTTCCAGTCCGTGCCGACCATTTATTTTCCCCTAGTCCCATCTACCTGCACTCAGACCATACCCCTCCATTCCCTTCCCGTCCATATACCTATCCACTTTACTTTCAAATGTTAAAATCGATCCTGCCTCCACCACTTCTGCTGGAAGCTCATTCCACACAGCCACCACTCTATGAATAAAGAAGTTCCCCCTCATGTTACCCCTAAACTTCTGTCCCTTAATTCTCATGTCATGCCCTCTTGTTTGAATCTTCCCTACCCTCAATGGGAAAAGCTTATCCACGTCTATCCCTTTCATCATTTTAAAGACCTCAATCAAGTCCCCCCTTAACCTTCTGCGCTCCAAAGAATAAAGACCCAACTTGTTCAACCTTTCTCTGTAACTTAGTTGCTGGAACCCAGGCACCATTCTAGTAAATCTCCTCTGTACTCTCTCTATTTTGTTGACAAACGCAGGTAGGTGGGACTAGCATAGATGGGGCATCTTGGTCAGCATGGCCAGGAGGGGGTGAAGGGCCTGTGTCCATGCCCATTTTGCAGGAATATTCCAACATTGCCACTGGGAATTCTTACATGACGTGAGGTGGATTGCAATGGGGCCAGCGTCTCACTATCGCCCTCTCAAGGGCAGTCAGGGTAAGACAATAGACACAAAATGCTGGGGTAACTCAGTGGGACAGGCAGCATCTCTGGATAGAAGGAATACATGACGTTTCGGATTGAGACCCTTCTTCAGAGTCAGGGGAGAGGAAGACACAGAGATATGGAAGGGTAAGATGTGAACAGCACCTTATATTTCCCTTGGGCAGCTTCCAACCCAGCGGTATGAATATTAACCTCCAACTTCAAGTAACCGTTGCTTCCCCTCTCTCTCCATCCCTCCCCAATCTTATTTCTCCGACCAGTCTGACTATTATCCTCCTGATTACATTTTACCTCTGTACGCTTCGTTGTCACCTTCCCCTAGCTAACAATGATCCACTCTGCTTTTTCCTTGAGCCCCATCCCCTTTGATATCACCTTTTCACACCTTAACCCTCCTTATCTCTTCTTCTTCTTCTGTCGCATGTCTTTTAGACCTGCAGCTCCGTTGAGGTGAGCCCGACCAACGTGTCATTGTCCAGGTCAATCAGACCTAGTTCACCATTCGGTGGCCGGTGTTTGGGGCAACTGGTAACTCTGTGCTACATTGTCTTCCTTGTCTCTGTGTCTGCCTCTTCCCAGAATCTCAGTCTGAAGAAGGGGACGTCCCCGAAACATCACCCATCCCTTTTCTCCAAATATGCTGCCTGCCCCTCCACAGTTCCTCCCCACACAGGGAAAGGCAATACTCGCTGGCATACCAGTGCTGCCCGTATTCCACGAATGTACAGAGAAAACAGCTGATTGGCACAGACCTCTCACAAATCTGATCATAATTACAATCTGCCTGCATACTGCCAACCTATGAAGGCTTGACAACCTTTCACCGCCTTGCTGTACACAAATTTATCTACCCCGACTATAAAAATGTTCAGGCTCTCTCGCCAGCACCCTATCTGCCTTAAGTCTGCAAATTCTTCATTTGCACCAAAAAAATTAAAACTCCTGGTTCTAGATTCTCCAATAAAATGAAAACATTTTTTTCTGCATCACCCTGTCAAAACCTTCAGGATTTTAAATGTCTCAAGGAATTATTTTGAAGAATGTCGGCAAGCGAGTAGGACTGCCACTTCAATCTGAATGCCACATTATCAACCTAACTCACCTCTGCGATTCTGGAGAAGTCTCGACCCGAAACGTCACCAATTCTTTCTATCCAGAGATGCTGCCTGTCCCGCTGAGTTATTCCAGCATTTTGTGTTTACCAGCATCTGCAGTTCCTTCTTACACAACCTCTGCGATTTCCGCATTGCTCCAGTTCATAGCCATAGAGTGATGCAGTGTGGAAACAGGCCCTTTGGCCCAACTTGACAACACTGGCCAACAATATTCCAGCTACCCTAGTCCCACCTGCCTGTGTTTGGTCATTATCCCTCCAAACCTGTCCTATCCATGTACCTGTTCCTTGCCTTTGCTGACCGTAACTGTTTCACCAAGGGCAACTGTGCCTTCACCGCCAAAGCCGGGAGATCGGGAATTCCCTCCCTAAACCTCCCTAACTCTGAAACTATTTTAAGATCATAACCCTCTCTAGTTCCCTTCTCCACTGACTCTCAGTCTGAAGAAGCGTCTCGACCTGAAACATCACCTGTTCCTTCTCACCAGAGATGCTGCCTGTCCCGCTGAGTTACTCCAGCCTTTTGTGTCTATACGGTTATCTAGCAGTGAACATTGTCAGCCAATGACTTTTGCAGCATCCACAAGCTGTGATAAATGAATAAAACGTCATGTTAATTATGCAATGAGAATGTAGAGGCTTATTCATCTGGCCGTCGTGAGGAACCATGAATTATTCCATTCACCGGAGCTTTCCCCAAGCAGTAGTACTTTTACAAGCATCTACTTCCGATGTGTTGATGCCTCCCGTTGCATCTCCTTCCAGCATCTTTCAGCCGAGTTTCAGATCAAACCGCAGACGCAGGCACCTCAGTGTGGGGCATTTAGTTACTGAGTTACAAAGTTGGTTACAAAGGAGTAAGTGATCAACCTCAGGAAGGGAAGAGGTTCACATACACAAGATTGCATTGACGGCACCAAAGTAGATGGTTGAAAACTTCTAATTCCACGGAGTCAATATCACCAACAACTTCTCCCAGACCACTCATATTGAAGCAACGGCCAGGAAAGCACACCAACGCCTCTACTTCCTTGGAAGGCTTAGGAGGTTCGGCATGTCCCCACCAACTCACCAGCTTCTGCAGATGCGCCATAGAAAGGTATCTTATGGGATCTTATGGGATGCAACACATCTTGGTTTGGGAACAGTTCCATTCAAGACTGCAAGAAATTGCAGCAAATTGTGGACGCAGCCCAGACCATCACGAGAAAACAACCTCCCTCCATTTACTGTTGATACCTCACGCTGCCTCGGCAAGGCCAGCAGCACAATCAAGGACCAGTCGCACCCCGGCCATTCCCTCTTCCCCCCCTCTCCCATCGGGCAAGAGGTACAGAAGTGTGAAAACGCACCATCTTCCAGATTCAAGGACAGTTTCTTCCCAGCTGTTATCAGGCAACTGAACCATCCTACCTCAACCAGAGAGCAGTGCTGAACTACTATCTACCTTTTGGTGACCCTCGAACTGTCCTTGATCGTAAATTACTGGCTTTATTTTGCACTGAACATTATTCCCTTGTCATGAATCTACACACTGTAAATGGCTCGTTTGTAATTATACATTGTCTTTCCACTGAAGTTAGACACAAAGTGCTGAAGTAATTCAGCGGGACAGGCAGCATAGCTGGATAGAAGGAATAGATGACGTTCCAGGTCGAGTCCCTTCTTCAGACTGATTGTCTTTCCACTCCCTGGTTAGCATGCAATAAAAAAATTTCACTCTATTTCAGTACGTGCAACAATAAACTTAAAGGGCCTGTCCCACTTGGCCATCATATGCGCATCACGTAGATGGCGAGCGAAGATTTTGTACATCACAAAATCCTGCGATGCCACGCGCCACTGCCTATGTCATCGCGCACCTTGCACGCATCACGTGCGTGTGACGATGCCTGCGTCGTGATGCGTACATCATGTTGCGTAAATGACGCGCAAATGACGGAACATGCAACTCTATGCGATGAACGCGATCAAACTAGAAGCGGGGGCCGCGTGGAGGTCGGGTGATCCCCTGTACAGGGCCGTTCCCACCAGCATGTGCCTGCATGCGGCAAGTGCGACCAAACCGACAGTAGGGGCCGCGCGGACGTCGGGCGAGTGGCGCAACGCGGCGCAAAGTGAGGCGAACTTGGAGCGAAGTCTAAGGTAAGTTCGCCAGGACAGAGAGGGGCACACAGAGAGGGGCATCGAGGCACACACACACACAGGGCCATGGAGCCACACACATAGAGGGTCACGGAGGCACCTACAGAGAGGGTCACGGAGGCACGATGTCGGGGCAGTGTGTAAATGTCGAGGCGACTGCAAGCCGACAAGCCGTTGCCGCGCGGAATTTTTGGACATAGTCAGTTTTTCGGAGCCCCGCGCGATGTCGGGACGAACTCCGCACAATTCCGCACAGCTCCGGCGATCAAAGTGGGACCGGCCCCGCGACGCCGGACGGTTCAAGCAACCACGTTAGGTCGCGCTAATCGCATAGAGTTGCATGCTGGTGGGACAGGCCCTTAAGTAACCAACTAACCAACTAAATAACTGAGGCTTCCCTGTGTCTTGTATCGGTCGCAGATACAGAACGGGACAGTTCATTTTTGCAGTCAATAAATCACGGCAAACTAGTGACGGACCAATGAGCCTCCCCTCAATCACTAGCAAAGTGATGCAGGCTGTGGACAACATCAAAGTTAAGTGGTGCATTTATTCATAAACTAGCTGTGGTTTAGGATTAACTAGTCCCACGACTGAACACCGCCCAAGCAGTAGATATCACTGCAGCGTTCTTCAGTCTGCAATATGAATAACATGGGATTGTTCCCACACCTCACCTGGGAGGGTCCTCAACTATGTCGGGAATGTTGCAGAAAGCTGGAGTAACTCAGCAGGACAGGCAGCATCTCTGGAGAGAAGGAATGGGCGATGTGCCAAGTTATGTACCAAGTCTTTTAGGACCGAGATGAGAAGATCATTTTTCACATCGAGAGTGGTGAGTCTGTGGAATTCTCTGCCACAGAAGGTAGTTGAGGCCAGTTCATTGGCTATATTTAAGAGGGAGTTAGATGTGGCCCTTGTGGCTAAAGGGTTCAGGGGGTATGGAGAGAAGGCAGGTACAGGATACTGAGTTGGATGATCAGCCATGATCATATTGAATGGCGATGCAGGCTTGAAGGGCCGAATGGCCTACTCCTGCACCTATTGTCTATGATTCTATGAGAATAACACCAAGTAGTTTAGCTTCATGATAACTTTTTTATTAGCCTCGAGGCAACAGGCTATTGACAAACCCTCCACGTCCCTGTCTGAACTGTCCCTGGATGGCATGCCCTATCACGCATCAGCTGGTACCCTTTGATTCACCTCTAACCCATTGCGGACATTGGACTTTGTCTGTGGAACTGATGCGCTACAATGCTGAGAACTATATTCTGCACTCTGTATCTTCCCCTTTGCTCTACCCGTTGTCTTGTGTTTGAGGATTATATTTATGTACAGTATTATCTCATCTGTTTGGATAGCGTGCAAAACAAAGCTGTTCACAGTACTCGGTACACATGACAATTGTAAACCTAAATCTTAATGAAGAGTCCCATTGGCTTTCTTTAGCACCCTATCCTCCTATACCCACCACTCATTGTGTGCCCTAACCTTATCCAAACCTTCCAAAATGTACCCCTGTAAGATAGTTTATCTGCCTTTGCCCTGCCCAACATGCCAGCTGAACAATATCTTTCTGTAACGTGAGCCTATCCTTGATACTATTATCTCCTTATGACCAGGGCAGCACGGTGGCGCAGCGGTAGAGTTGTTGCCTTACAGCCAATGCAGCGCCGGAGACCCGGGTTCGATCCTGACCACGAGCGCTGTCTGTACGGAGTTTGTACGTTCTCGCTGTGACCGCATGGGTTTTCTCCGAGATCTTCTGTTTCCCCCCACGCTCCAAAGAAGTACATGTTTTTAGGCTAATTAGCTTGGTACAAATGTCAATTGTCCCCAGTGTGTGTGAAAGATACATCTTCTTTAGATGCGCTGGGACACATCCTCAGTGATGTGACCTGGGGTCATCGGGTGTTTCGGGTCTCACAACATCAGACACCCTCGCCCAGGCGACCCAGCCGGGGTTGATCAAGCCCTGACGTGCGCCCCACAGCAACCAACCACCTCTTAATCCAAAGCCACCTAGTGGCTTTCTCTGCGGCTTCACTTGAGGATTGAATGGCCCTCTTCTTTGCCAGCCCCGTAATGCCCAACTGGTTGAGGACTTTGCAGAGTGAGCGTCCTGCAAAGCCTCTACAGCCCACCTCTGTGGGCTCATGGTCTGTCTTCTCGCCTCTGTCCTGGCACATCTCCACCAGTTCCAGGTACTTTGCGCGCTTCCTCTCATTAGCCTCTTCAATACGCTCTTCCCAGGGCACTGTCAGTTCCAGAATGATCAGCTGTTTTGTCACTTCGGAGGTGATGATCATGTCTGGCCGGAGTGATGTTGCTGTGATGTGCTGTGGAAATTTCAGCTGATATTGTGTAGGATAGTATTAAGGTGTTGGGACTGTTCGTCTGCGTGGAATTGCTGGGCTGAACGGCCTGTTTCCGCACTGTATCTCTAAACTAATCGTGTTCCCACATCAAAGGCACCACACAAATGCAAGTTGTTTTGTTTTGGTCAGGAGCTAAGCACACGAGAGATCTCAAACTCCAAGATGTAACATTTTGTACACAGTCCCAGTTCCAAACCTATGAAAAAATGCCAGGACATCTGGTCCTTTGCACTTAACTCTGCCCTATATTTCAGACTGTGGATCCCACACAACCACTCCATTAGCCCACAGCCCTATTTCCCACTTCATCACGTCCAGCTTTTCATGATTGAATCCTGATGGGCACAGTCCATACACAAGTTCAGTGAGATCCCGTACTGCATCTCTTTATTGCCTTTCCAAACCTTTCTTTCAAATGTTATTTTTATTTCAATCGCTCTCTGGCTTTCTCAATTCCCCGTGCAGTAACAGTTCCTCAGCCTTTGCCGAAAGCTCTATCATTCCATCATCTGTCAGACGTCAATCTGGACACCCTGACTGTGAGAAATGGTCAGCTCATCTTTACGGTGGAATCACACTGCAACCCCCTCCATGGTGAAAAAAACCCAAGCCTCCGGCTCTCACACCTTGTGTCAGAAGGAACTGCAGATGCCGACTTAAACCGAAGGGAGACACAAAAAATGCTGGAGTAACTCAACGGGTCAGGCAGCATCTCTGGAGAAAAGGGAATAGGTGGAAACCCTCCTTCAGGCACTTTTCACTCCCCACCCTTCTTTGCTTTGTGGGTTACACAAAAAGCTGGAGAATCTCAGCGGGTGCAGCAGCATCTAAGGAGCGAAGGAGATAGGC
This sequence comes from Raja brachyura, assembly GCA_963514005.1. The sequence goes on from OY740815.1 coordinate 3,390,885, forward strand.
AACGTTTCCTAAGGAAACGTCGCCTATCTCCTTCGCTCTTTAGATGCTGCTGCACCTGCTGAGTTTCTCCAGCTTTTTGTGTAACCCTCGATTCTCCAGCATCTGCAGTTCCTTCTTTAACACTTCTTTGCTTTGTATTTGTATTAGCCATGATCATATTGAATAACAGTGCTGGCTAAAAGGGCCGAATGGTCTACTCCTGCACCTATTTGTCTGTGTTTCGAACCTAATTACCGATGGTTAATAGTGCCTTGCCTGTGACTGGCCCTGCACGCAATACATGTTGCCCCAACTTTGGAAAACATACAGCGATGGGAGTTACGTGTAGAGTAATGAAAGGCAAAGATACAGTTGATATGGAAAGGATGGTTCCACTGGTGGGAGAGACGAGGACCAGAAGTCACAGCCGCAGAATGAAAGGGCCCTCTCCTAGAAAAGAGATGGTTCTTGGTTCTTGGTCACTTGGTCCTCCAAAATATTCCAACTGGAATCTAAACTGGAGGTGGTGAAGGGAGGGGTTCAGCCAGAGAGGGTTATTGGGAAGAAAGTGCCACTTTAAATTTAGTTGCATCTGGCTGGGCAACCGTGGCTTGGTGGAGATTATTCCATGCTTTAGAAACATAGAAACATAGAAATTAGGTGCAGGAGTAGGCCATTCGGCCCTTCGAGCCAGCACCGCCATTCAATATGATCATGGCTGATCATCCAACTCAGTATCCCGTACCTGCCTTCTCTCCATACCCCCTGATTCCCTTAGCCACAAGGGCCACATCTAACTCCCTCTTAAATATAGCCAATGAACTGGCCTCAACTACCCTCCGTGGCAGAGAATTCCAGAGACCCACCACTCTCTGAGTGAAAAAAGTCCTTCTCATCTCGGTCCTAAAGGATTTCCCCCTTATCGTTAAGCTGTGACCCCTTGTCCTGGACCTCCCCAACATCGGGAACAATCTTCCTGCATCTAGCCTGTCCAACCCCTTAAGAATTTTGTAAGTTTCTATAAGATCCCCTCTCAATCTCCTAAATTCTAGAGAGTATAAACCGAGTCTATGCAGTCTTTGTTCATAAGACAGTCCTGACATCCCAGGAATCAGTCTGGTGAACCTTCTCTGCACTCCCTCTATGGCAATAATGTCCTTCCTCAGATTTGGAGACCAGAACTGTACGCAATACTCCAGGTGTGGTCTCACCAAGAACCTATACAACTGAAGTAGAACCTCCCTGCTCCTATACTCAAATCCTTTTGCTATGAAAGCTAACATTTAAGCAGGTGAGGAGGAACTTTAGTCAGAGGGTAGTTAATCTGTGGAACTCATTGCCACAGAGTGCTGTGGAGGCCAAGTCAGTGGATATATTTAAGGCAGAGAGAGACAGATTCTTGATTAGAACGGATGTCAGGGGTTATGGGGAGAAGGCAGGAAAATTTTGATTATGAGGCAGAGATCAGCCATGATTGAATATGAAGGAGTGGGTCGAATGGCCTAATTCTACTGCTGTAACTTGTGAAAGCTGGGCTGATGATGGAATGCCACCGTGTTCAGTCTTGTGTTTGTGGCTGTCAACAGCACGATATGAGTTATGGGCAGCTCTGTGCCACACAGACAGGCAGCTGTTCTGCTGTGTGCATTTAAACCACATCTCATTCCACGTCCAACATTACTTCGACCAGGAAGAACCCAGCACATGCCATGTCCTCATTGCTACCCTTCTCAGGACATCTAGTCTTGTTTAGTTTATTGTCACGTGTACAGTGCATACCATCGAGTTTCCCATTTCACAGTGTATAAATATGGGGTGGAAGATTGCAACCTTCACGTGGATTCGACTAATGCAATCAACTCGACGTGCACAAACGGAAAATCAAATAGAACAAGAAGAAGTGTATAAATACACGACAAGGGAATAACGTTTAGTGCAAGATCAAACCAGTAAAGTTCGATCAAAGATAGTCCGAGGGTCACCAATGAGGTAGATAGTAGTTCAGGACCGCTCTCTGGTTGTGGTGGGATGGTTCAGTTGCCTGATAACAGCTGGGAAGAAACTGTCCCTGAATCTGGGGGTGTGCATTTTCACACTTCTGTACTTTTTGCCCGATGGGAGACGGGGAGAGAAGCGAGTGGCCGGGGTGCGACTCGTCCTTGATTGCGCTGGTGGCCTTGCCGAGGCAGCGCGCGATATAAATGGAGTCAATGGAAGGGAGGTTGGTCTCGACCCGAGGTGTCATCCATTTCTTCTCTCCAGAGATGCTCCAGCATTTTGTGTGTCTGTCTTCGGTTGAGACCAGCATCTGCAGTTCGTTCCTTTGCAGGTTGGGTTGTGTGGTGATCTGGGTTCTCTTCTCCCCTTATGGTCCAGGATGAGCAGATTCGGTGTGACAATGATCCGTGACAGAAAGTTCTCCGTAGAGTCATTCCGCACGGAAACAGGCTCTTCGGCCCCAATTTGGCCATGCTAACCAATGTCAGTGGGGATGCAGTGGTCAACGCACAGCGGGCGGGATCTTACATGGAATAGTTACAATTCACCAAGGAAAGAAAGTGCAGGAAGGAACTGCAGATGCTGGTTTAAACCGAACATAGACACAAAAAGCTGGAGTAACTCAGCGGGACAGACAGCATCTCTGGAGAGAAGGAATGGGTGACGTTTCAGGTCGAGACCCTTCTTCAGACTGATGGGTGATGTTTCGGGTCGAGACCCTTCTCCTGACTTAGGAATCCCTTCAGAGATCAATGAAGAGAGTTACAAATAAAACCAAACATATAGAAATGGGCGATTGTGTTTTCGGGCAGGTGACAGGCTGAACACTGGCCGAATATTAAAGTAAGCAACAAATGGCTAAAAAAGTTTAATAGAGGGAGAAAAAGGCAGGGTACAAAATGAAGCTGCAACAAATGACTGTGGATGCGTGAAGACAGACAAAATAATCAATATTGGCCCCATAAAATATGAATCTGGGGGGGAAGGATTGATAAAAACAAAGAGAAGACAGATTAATCGGTGAGACCAAGCGGAGGCTGGGCGATCGTTTCGCCGGACACCTCCGCTCGGTCCGCAATAACCAACCCGACCTCCCGGTGGCTCAGCACTTCAACTCCCCCTCCCATTCCGTATCCGACCTCCCGGTCCTGGGCCTCCTCCATGGCCAGAGTGAGCAACACCGCAAGTTGGAGGAACAGCACCTCATATTCCGCTTGGGGAGTCTGCATCCTCTGGGCTTAAACATTGAATTTTCTCAATTCTGCTAACCCAGACTGCCACCTCCCCTTCCCACCTCTCCCTCAGCCCTCGGGCCCTGACATTCCTTCTCCATCTCCCCCCCCCCCCCACCCCAGTCGCACTAGCTTCTCATTTTCACACCACAAACAGCTTACAATGGCCTGTTTCCTTTATCATCGATACTTTTTTGCATATCTTTCATTCATTGTTCCTTATCTCTCCACATCACTGTTTATATCTCTCGTTTCCCTGATCCCTGACCAGTCTGAAGAAGGGTCTCGACCCGAAACGTCGCCTAACTCCTTCGCTCCTTAGATGCTGCGGCACCCGCTGACTTTGTCCAGCTTTTTGTGTAACCCCCAGACAGATTAATTAAACAGGTTCATATAAGTAAATGCCAGAAATAGTCCAGGTATTTCCAGGTATCCAGAAATTGTCCAGGTATCCCAGTATTATGCCTGTATCCCAGAATTATCCTGGTATCCCAGTATCATGCCTGTATCCCAGTGTATGGGCTGTTTCCAGAGAAATTAAAGGCAGTCTTGGAGGTCTTCACACTCCACCTCTCTAATTGGCACCATTTGATTCACAATACATTCGTTTGAGCTCAACTTACATCTGTTTTGCTTCCAGGAACCAGAGCAAGTGAACTGTGCAGGAAGGAACTGCAGATGCTGGTTTACATCAAAGATAGACACAAAATGCTGGAGTAACTCAGCGGGCCAGGCAGCATCTCTGGAGAGAAGGAATGGGTGACCTTTCGGGTCGAGCCCCTTCTTCAGACTGAGAATCAGCGGAGAGGGAGACGAGAGATATGGACAGAGGCAGGACGGACTTTGCTGGAAAGGGGGTGATTGTGAAGTGCATTAAGGCAGATTTATATTGTGTAAGTATAAACTGGAAACTAGCCTTTCCACTGGCCCAGTTTCAGCTTGCTCTTTGAGAAGCGCCGATCCATGGACGTTATTTCTTACTTTCATTAACCGCCTCGATGCATCACTGATTAGCCTTTAAATGGACTGGATCTTTGGATCACCAGAAGGGCAGTTTAACCAATCAAAGGCACAAAGAAACTCGGAGCGGCAGGCAGCATCTCTGGAGAACATGTAAAGGTGACGTTTTGGTTCGGGACCCTTCGTCAAATCCAATCACAGTAGGGAAGTCCGAAATCACGTCCAGGCCAGATTTGGTAAAGAGTGGAAAATGTTATTCTCTTCGAGACATGAGTGAACCAGCTGACCAGTTTAATTTGGTTTGTAGATGCAGTGAAGTAATAGTCCCTTTCGGCCCACCAAGCCCGTATTGACCAGTGATCCCATACACTAGCATTATCCTGCACTAGGGACAATTTACAATCTTAACCAAAGCCAATTAACCTGCAAACCTGGTAACTCTGGGACGCAGACCCGGTGGGCAGGGGCTTGCAGGGGGGAAGCTCGGAAGCCGCTGAGCTCGGCCGAGGAGGAGGGAGCCGCTGGCGACAACAGACGCGAACCGTGGGCCGGTGGGAGAGGGATCGGGGTGCTGCCTCCATCGCCTTCAAGGTCGGCTGCAGGAGACCCCTCCAGGACACAGAGGCAGGCAGGTGAGGAAAGAAACCTACACAGGGTACCTGGGGTTTTTGGGAGAAGGCAGGAGAATGGGTTTGAGGGGGAAGGATAGATCAGCCATGATTGAATGGAGGAGTAGACCCAATGGGCCGAAAGGCCTAATTCTGCTCCCATGACAAATGAACTAGGGTGGGGATGGTTTGCAACTGATTTTATTCCAGTTGACTCAACATACAGGCAGTTCTGTGGCACAGGCCGATACAGTGCCCTGTCAGTCTGGCTCAGAGGGAGAGCTTCTGACAATTGGATCGTCACCTCTGGTAGTATTGGCTTTTCAATTCCTCATTTATTTAATTACTTCCATTCACTATCCCTCCTGCCATGGTTCAAAACAAACTCTTGCCCTGGGTCTGAAGAACGGTCTCGACCCGAAACGTCACCCATTCCTTCTCTCCAGAGATGCTGCCTTTCCCGTTGTGTTACTCCAGCTTTTGGTATCGAACCTGTGGCCCTTAAACCAGTAATTATCTATCTGACAATTTCCTCTGTTCAAGAGTCAAGAGTGTTTCATTGTCGTATGTCCCAGATAGAACAATGAAATCCTTACTTGCAGCAGCACAACAGGATATGCAAACATAGTGCACTGTGCACAATACAATAAACGAGAACACATGAGAAATGTGTGAGTGTGTGTGTGTGTGTGTATGTGTGCACGCATACACACACATATATACACACACGCATACGTACACATAAAAAACAGACGATCATCGTGTGATAATAATTTACCTAGTTCAGGGCTTATTTGAGGTTGTAGTGTTTAATAACCTAATGGCTGTAGGGAAGATGCGGTTCCTGCATATTACAGTTTTCATGCTCCTATACCTTCCTCTCTATGGCAGGGCTGAAATGAGTGTGTGGCCAGGATGGTGTGGGTCTCTGATGATGTTGGCTGCCTTTTTGAGGCAGCAACTGTGGTCAATCCCTTTGAATGGTGGCAAGGTCAGAGCCAGTGATGGGCTGGGCAATGGTCACAACTTTTTGCAGTCTTCTTTGCTCCTGGGCGTTCAAGTTGCCGATCTAGGCCGTGATGCAACCAGTCAGCTCTCTACTGTACACCTGCAGAAGTTCAAGAGAATCCTCTATGACATACCGAATCTCCGTAATCTTCTCAGGAAGTAGAGGCGCTGATGTGCTTTCTTTATAATTGCATCAGTGTTCTGGGTCCAGGAACGATCTTTGGAAATATGCACGCCCAGTTTCTGACCCTCTATATCATCGACCTGTTGATATAATCAGGACTGTGGGTCCTCGTCCTTCCTGTTCCAAAGTCCACAATCAGTTCCTTGGTTTTGCTGGTGTTGAGAGCCAGGTTGTTGTGCTGGCACCATTCGGTCAGTCGGTCGATCTCACTTCTATACACTGACTCATCACCATCTGTAATTCGTCCAACAACGGTGATGTCGTTGCCAAACTTGAGGATGGAGTTCGCACTATGTCCGGCTACACAGTCATGAGTATAGAGTGAGTACAGCAGGGGGCTGAACATGTAGCCTTGAGGTGCTCCCCTACTGATTGTTCTTGAGGAAGAAGTGTTTCAGCCAATTCAAACAGACTGTGGTCTGTGGATGAGGAAGTCGAAGGTCCAATTGCAGAGGGATGCGCAGAGACCTAGTTCCGTGAGCTTGGTAACCAACTTTTTTTTGTATCAAAAAATAATTTATTTGATTACGAACATGGCGCAAAAACCCAAAAAATGCAAAACCGTGGTGACATGCTCACCACCATATTACAAAATCACTGAACTAATCAAACATTAAATTCCAAACAACTATGTTACAAATAACACCACCCTCTTTAACACCACCCGTGTACGGACGTAACCCCGGTAAAGGGGCCAGCATCTGTCTCGGGTAAAGTCCTCTTCCGCCAGGCGCCATGACTCGCAGAGGGCCAGCTTGGCCAGGCCTAGGAGCAACCCAACCAGGACATCTTCAACCATGCCCGCTCCCTAGATCCCGTCACCAGAGTAGAACCACTCCTTCCCCTATGGACCTTAGATTTAGTGGGGTTACTTCTTGCCCTCCGGACCTTGCAACCGGTCCCTTGGTAACCAGCTTTGAGGGGATGATGGTATTGATGGCCGAGCTGTAATCTATCATCCACAGCCTGACGTAAGGAGCCACCTCTCTCCACGGATGATGTCTAACCTGCAGATTATTCTTCTCAGCAATGCTCTTATTTTGCATTTGCACGTTGCCTTTCACTGTCTACAGACTTCAAGTTGGGCACAATGCCAGCGCTGAAAGGGTTAAGGTTTTGTCTGAGAGGGTTTGCTGTAGGGGGTCAGCCAGCACAGAACGGAAAGTTGAGTAAATATTACAATTTTGATTTATTTCTTCAATCTCACTTAAACGTTTTTTTATATAGCATGCTGCATCACACGCCTGCTCCATGCATTGAAAGCTGCGGTTGTCATGGAGATAACTTTTCCATTGCATTGGCCACTGTTGACATTTATAATGAGTTTGTCAAGTAGTGAAAGATTTCGGTGTAAGCACAGATGAGTGAAAACTTGCCCGACTAAGCAATTCCATCGCACTGTGTCTATGCAAAGCTGTGATTTAATGGAGGAGAGCGTGATGACTGAGGGCCAGCGTGGCACAGAATGATAATGCATTTCTGTTCAATACATTGATGAAGATAGCATGACCTGCTTTGACTCCTCAATTATTCTTCATTAGTGGAAGTGGGTTCATCCCGCAGTCACTTCATCCCCAAGCATTCATCAGCGATGGTTAGCCGCGGGATGAATCGCTAATTTACATAAACAACACTGGTAACACTCAAACTATTCATCCACCTACTTAACCAAGGAACTAAAAAATACTCATCTCAAGACCGTGGCTCGTTCTACTGGGCGAATACATTGGGAAAACATTGGCCCCTTGTTTTCCACTTGAGTGGAGATGATTTGGAGCAGATTTTATACTGGCTCATTCACTACATTCGTGCGAGTCAAGGAACATTCCATGCTCAGCAGGTACTCATCGCCAGCATACCGTTCCCTCTGTGCCAGGCTCGGGGAGAATTCTTCGCCTGGATCCCACAACCTCCCAGACCTGATGCCCAAGACAGTAGCCACCTACTGATCAGCATCCTGACTTGGAGGTTATGGGGAGAAGGCAGAAGAATTGGGGTTAGGAGGGAGAGATAGGTCCACCATGATTGAATGGCGTAGACCTTTAGTTCAGTTTAGAGATACAGCGCGGAAACAGACCCTTCGGCCCACCGAGCCCGTGCCGACCAGCGATCCCCGCACATTAACACTACGCTGCACACACCTGGGACAATTTACACATATACCAAGCCAATTAACCTACATACCTGCATGTCCATGAACGTACAAACTCCGTACAGACAGCACCCGTAGTTGGGATTGAACCTGCGTCTCCGGCGCTGCAAGCGCTGTAAGGCAGCAACTCTACCACCGCACCAATGTGCCGCCCAACTCGATGGGCCAAACGGCCTTATTCTACTCCAATCACTCAGGACTTTATGACCTGACATAGATATTGGGCTCAAATTTCAACCCAATGATCTGGCCCTGAAGAAGGGTCTCGACCCGAAACGTCGCCTATCTCCTTCGCTCCTTAGATGCTGCTGCACCCGCTGAGTTTTAGAAAATTAGAATTAGATTCTTTATTTGTCATTCAGACCTTTCGGTCCGAACGAAACTCTGTTTCCCTGCAGTCATACATATAATTATAAATAAATAAATAAATGACAGAACACACAATAAACACAAATTTAACATCCACCACAGTGAGTTCACCAAACACCTCCTCACTGTGGTGGAAGGCAAAATCTTAAAGTCTGTGTCTCTTCCCTCTTTTTTTCCCTCTGCGCCGAGGTGACCTAGGCCTCAGATGCCGCGACCGTACTGGGCGATGGTAAGTCAGTCCCGCGGTGCAACCGAGCTCCACGAATGGGCCGGTTCAACTCCGCGGCCTGGGGGGTCCATCGAGCCCGTGGTCGGGCCGCTGCTGCCGCTCCGGGACAAAGTCGGGTCGCCGCCCCGGGACCGAGTCGGGTTTCCGCCGCCGCTGTCGTCGCCGCCGCCGAAACCGCTCCGGGAGTCAGGCCGCTGCTGCCGCGGTCGCCGCCGCCGAAACCGCTGCGGGAGTCGGGCCGCTGCTGCCGCGGTCGCCGCCGCCGCCGCTGGAACCGCTCCGGGCCCGAGGCCGCCAGCTCCGCCATTAGGCCTCGGCGCAGACAGAGACGGGGAACACGACATAAAGTCGCACCCCCCCCCCCCCAGAAGGAAGAGACCCGGACATGTTACTCCCCCCCACCCACATACACAATCCAACAAAACTTACGAACCCAACCAAAAAACAGGACATAAAAATAAAATAACAGACAGACTGCAGGTGGGCCACAGCTGTTAACCCAGCGCCGCCATCTTCAAAAGATCAGAAAAAGTTTCTCCAGCTTTTTGTGTAACCCTCGATTCTCCAGCATCTGCAGTTCCTTCTATAACACATCTGGCCCTGGTAGTTGGAATAATATGGAGAATATGGAGCTGGAATAAGTTCAGGTCAATATTGTCCCCTCTCCTAGTTCATTCATTAGTAAGACGAGCAGAATTTTCGCCCATTGAGTCCACTCTGCTATTCAATCATTGGCCCAACATGCAACTCTAGCCTAATGGTTGCGTGCAGAACTTTAGTCTTCTGAGATACAGTGTGGAAACTGACCCTTCGGCCCACTGTGTCCGTGCCGACCAGCGATCACCCTGTACACCAGCACTGTCCTACACACTTGGAACAATTCACATTTTTTACTGAAGCCAATTAACCTACAAACATGGGAGTGTAGGAAGAAATCAAAACCTACGCGGTCACAGGGAGAATCTGCAAACTCCATACAGACAGCGCCCGAGGTCAGGATCGAACCCGGGTCTCTGGCGCTGTGAGGCAGCAGCTCCACCCACTGCATCACCCTGATGTTTAGACAGATAGGAGAGCGGGATAATGGATGGATTTGAATCCAAGGAGCTGAAATTTCAATTTCACTGCCTCCCTGCTGTTTTGGAATTAATGAAGGAGATTTGTATCTGACGAAGATTTGTTTAAAACCACATCTGAGAAACTTTCGCAGGATATGTAGGGAGTTTAAACAGGAGAAACAAAGGTTGAATTATGCCACACAGGGATGTGTGATTTATTTACACGTAAAGATGAATTTGGGATTACAAACCCAGAAGGTAGAATAACATGCACAGATGAATAACTACAAAATGTAATTACATATTTCACCAAAATAGTAATCTGTTATCAATAGAGAGTTTCAGAAGCATTGTTATACCACACATATTTAATATTTGCTCAGTTGGATTGAAATTCAACTGATTCATCTGAACATTATTAGCTACACGCAGCAGATGGATTAGTAATTATTTATTTGTGCCTCTCCGAAAGGAACTTAATCGCTATATTTTACTTCCTAGTTTTCCAGCCTGGTGGTGTGGCTCCTCAATGAAGACCTGAATAACTCCAGCATTCTCACATCTCTGTCCGGATGCTCGATGGCACCTTGCACCCAATGACGCATTGGCAGGAAACACCACCGTCAATATGTACAGTGAGCTCCCCCAGTCTCCGACTGTGTGCGGCATGGTGGTGCAGCGGTGGAGTTGCTGCCTTAAGGGCCTGTCCTACCAGCATCTGGCTCCATGCGATGAGCGCGATCAAACTAGAAGCGGGGGCCGCGCGGAGGTCGGGTGATCCCTGTACAGGGCCGTTCCCACCAGCATGCGCCTGCACGCGGCAAGCGCGACCAAACCGGCAGCGAGGGCCGCGTGGAGGTCGGGTGAGTGGCGCAACACGGCGCAAAGTGAGGCGAACTTGGAACGAAGTCTTAAGGTAAGTTTGCCAGGACAGAGAGGGGCACACATAGAGGGTCACGGAGGCATGACGTGGACACGGTGTGTAATGCGTCGAGGCGACTGCGAGCCGACATGCCGTTGCCGTGCGGAACTTTCAAACATAGTTTTTCGGAGCCCCGCGCGATGCCGGGATGAACTCCTCACAATTCCGCACGGCTCCGGCGATCGAAGTGGGACTGGCCCCGCGAAGCCAGACGGCTCAAGCGACCACGTTAGGTCACGCTCATCGCGTGGAGTTGCACACTTTACAAGGCCAGAGACCCAGGTTCGATCCTGGCTAGAGGGCACAGTCTCTACAGTGTTTCATGTTCTCCCTATGACCCGTATGGGTTTTCTCCGGGAGCTCCGGTTTTCTCCCACACACCAAAGATGTGCAGGTTTGCAGGCTAATTGGCTTTCATATGTTAAATGGCGTTCTCTAAAAATGGCAAATTTTCTCTCGTGCGTAGGATAGTGTTAGTGCATGGAGTCATCGCTGGTTGGCACGGACTCAGTGGGCCGAAGGGCACCTTTCCGCGCTGTATCTCGAAACTAAAACTAAAAAGTGTCACCTACTCCTTCTGAAGAAGGGTTTCGGCCCAAAACGTTGCCTAGTTCCTTTGCTCCGTAGATGCTGCTGCACCCGCTGAGTTTCTCCAGCACTTTTGTGTACCTTTGATTTTCCAGCATCTGCAGTTCCTTCTTAACCACCTACTCCTTTTCTCCAGAGATGCCGCCTGACCCGCTGAGTTACTACAGCCTTTTGTGTCTATCTTTGGTTTAAACTAATCTAAACGTGGCTACAAGCGGATCAGCTGTCAAGAATGAGAATGTTGACCCCAAGTCATCCAGAACAACTCCGTACAACTGGAATTATTACGTGCAGCTGACAGGGAAGACAAGATTCAGCTTAGAGTCACGTTGGTACAATGGCCCCTCCAACACAGAAGTTTCCTCAGCATTGAACTGTGTCCCCTTGGCCAGGGGGTTCATCTCTGGAAGGTACACATAAATGCTGGAGAAACTCAGCGGGTGCAGCAGCATCTATGGAACGAAGGAAACTTCGCTCCATAGATGCTGCTGCACCCGCTGAGTTTCTCCAGCATTTTTGTCAACCTTCGATTTTCCAGCATCTGCAGTTCCTTCTTAAACAAAAACGTTTCATCTCTGGAGTTGGACTTGATCTTGCAGCAGGCTTGAACGGTCAAAGTGTGACCCGCATGCATTAAATGAACCACTGCATGAAAGATCAGCTTCTACAAGGATACCACACCGGTGTGGACTCACTCTAACTTCTACAGGTGCACAGTAGAGAGCTTGCTGACCGGTTGCATCGTGGCTTGGTTCAGCAACTTCAGCGCCCTGGAGAGGAAAAGACTACAAAAAGTAGTAAACACTGCCCAGTCCGTCATCGGCTCTGACTTTCCTTCAATCGAGGGGATTTATCGCAATCGCTGCCTCAAAAAGGCTGGCAGCATCATCAAGGACCCACACCATCCTGGCCACACACTCATCTCCCCGCTATCTTCAGGTAAAAGGTACAGGAGCCTGAAGACTGCAACGACCAGGTTCAGGAATAGCTACTTCCCCACAGACATCAGGTTATTAAACTTGACTCAGACAAAACTCTGAACATTAATAGCCCATTATCTGTTATTTGCATTTTATCAGTTTATTTATTCATGTGTGTATATATTTATATAATGGTATATGGACACACTGATCTGTTCTGTAGTCAATGCCTACTATGTTCTGTTGTGGTGAAGCAAAGCAAGAATGTCATTGTCCTATCTGGGACACATGACAATAAACTCTCTTGAATCTTGACGTCTCTGGACTGGAGCTTCAATTACCACTGAATCTGAGGCAAGTTTTCCACCCCCGAGAAGAATAAGGAAACATTTATCCGAGCTGCAAACACAATTCACCAACCTCACCATCTTCCTTTGTTTCCCCTCTTCCCCTCTCTGAATCAATGGGATTTATTGAATGGCACAAGGTGTGTTCTCGTCGGAGGTAAATATGATTTATTTAGGAATTATTCCAAAAAAAAAGGATTTTCTCCGCTTCAAAGTTTTTTGCCAGGCTAATTTATAATTCACTGCGGCACATTTGATTAGTACATTGCATGTCTCAAAAAACATAAATAATAGTCAATTCAACCATGTAAACAGAAAAATGTGTTGTTCATTGTTGATGTAGTGTGTGGAATGAACATTGAGAAACCAACGGTACACAAAAGGCTGGAGAAACTCAGCGGGTGCAGCAGCATCTAAGGAGCGAAGGAGATAGGCGACGTTTCGGGTTGAGACCCTTCTTCAGACGAAGGGTCTGAGAAAGCAACCATGGAGTAACATTTCATCTATACTGCACCCAATCTGCGCTCCTTCACACATCTGACCAAATATCCTGTAGCGAGCAAGATAGTCCACTCGATGAAAAAGACGTAGTACGGTCATGGGCAGATTCATGGGTAATTTTCGGCCCCATTTCTGTAACCGGCTTCCGTCCCCGCACCAAAGATCCCGTAGCGGAGCAAAGATACTAGTGCGGAGACGGAAGTCGGTTACGGAAACATCCTTGTAAAAATAAACGTTTCTTGGTAAAAATCTTCTCCTCATTTTCAGAATTACAATTTATGAACACAAAGTGTTCCCCTGTAACGTTGATTACACTGCAAGTCGGGTCGGGTCGGGTCGGGTTACGGAAATGGATGAAAAAAAGGCCCACGTTCCGCTCCGTTGCGTACTACACGTCAGCCCATTGCATTTAGAAGGAGTGGTCCATCTTGCTTGCTGTAGGATCTTTGCATCTGACTGTGCAGCCGAACCAATCCAACTCAATCCACCAGTTTGCAAAAGACACCACCATCATGGGACAGATATCGAATAATGATGAGGCGGTGTACTGAAAGGAGATTGAGAACCTCGGAACCTGGTGCCAACACACCACCCTCTCTGTTTATTTCACAATGTCAACAAGATAGAAGAGATTGAGATCGATTTCAGGAAACAAAGTGGTACACACACACATCCCCGTATACGTTGATGAAACTGACGTGGAGATGGTGGAAAGTCCGTGGGAATAAATATTGCCGGCAACTTGGCTTGGACCAGCCACGTCGAAGCAATGGCTGAGAAAAACACACCAATGCCTCTACTTCCTCAGAGGCTGAGGAAGTTCAAAAAGTCCCCAACAACCCTCACCAACTTCTACAGATGCGCCGCAGAAAGCATTTTTATCCGGGATGCAAGAAATTGGAGAGAGTTATGGACATCGCCCAGACCTTCACGCAAACCAACCTCCCACCCATTGACTCCATTTACACTTCATGCAAAGCCAGCAGCATAATCAAGGACCAGTCTCACCCCAGCCACCCCCTTTTCTCCCCCTCTCCCATCAGGCAAGAGGCATAGGTTTGAAAACGCACAGCTCCAGATTGAGGAACAGTTTCTTCCCAGCTGCTATCAGGCTACTAAACCATCGTCTCAGAGTGTAGTCCTGACTCCAATCTATGTCATTGGAGGCCTTTGAGATACATTTAATTGGAATTTATCAGACTTCAATGTTATATCTTTGCACTAAATGTTGTGCCCTGTATCTGTGCACTGTGGATGTGTATTCATGTTAGTCTCTTCTCTGACTGGATAACACTCAAACTAAAGCTTTTCGCTGCACCCTGGTATAAGTGCCAATAATAAACTAAATATCAAGGCATTGAGAACTCAATCTTCAGAGGATGTACAACTCTGTGTGGAATAGTTTGCTTTGTAGAATTTCAAGGACAACTCCCACAGCCTCCAAATGCCCCACAGTGTTACCGGGACCAAAATTGGCTGCTTGGTACAAAGTGTTTGGTTGGACGAGTTCCCAGTGTTTACGCTCATCTCAAGCTTCTGAGAATCTTCTCTCATTTTAATCTATTGATATTCCCTTTTCCCTCATGCGTTGTTGTCAGCTCTTAAATTAATTTGTAATATTGTACCCATGACAGCGAGTTCTGATTTCTCACTGTTCTCTGGTTAAGTTCGATCCATCTGAATTCCCTATTGCATTTCTCAGCAGATATTCCGCATGGCTTCAAGTTATGCTCTTTCCCGATCACACTTTCACCGTCTCAAATACCACCACCAAATCATCTCTGAGCTTTTGTTCTCAAGAGATAAGAGACTCTGTCTGGTGATTAAGAGTCAGCTTTGCAGTCAAAGAGCATTTTAAAGTGTTGTCAAACATGGAAGAACTAATGAGGGACCGAGAGAGAGAGAAAATTGGGTTGCATGTGTAGCTATAGCTCAATAGAGACTAGTTTGACCACACTAGGAGCAGTTTAGCGATACAGCGCGGAAACAGGCCATTCGGCCCACCGAGTCCATACCAACCAGCAATCTCTGCACATTAGCACTACGCTATAAACACCATGGACAATTTACACTTATAACAAGCCAATTAACCTCCAAACCAGTGCATCATTGGGGTGTGGGAGGAAACCGAAGATCGGAGCAAACCTGTGCGGTCACAGAAAGAATGTACAGACTCCATACAGGGGGGAGAGGGGGAGAGGGGGAGAGGTTTCGGGTCTGAAGAAGGGTCTCAACCTGAAACGTCACCCACTCCTCCTCTCCAGAGATGCTGCCTGTCCCGCTGAGTTAAGGGCCAGTCCCACTTACGCGACCTTGGCTCGCAAATTACGCGACCTCATGTTCGCTTGAGGCGTACGGGCACCGTATGGCCGAGCGGGGCCGGTCCCACTTAGAAGCGCGGAGGGGTATGGCGTTGTGTGGGGCTGGTCCCGACATCGCGCGGGGCTCCGAAATTCCTGCAGTGACCGAAATCGTCGCGCGCCAACGGCCTGTCAGCACGCAGGCACATTGCGGTCGTACGCAGCATCTTGATGTCGTACGCAGCATCTTGTCGGCGTAGGCCTAGCGCGTGGCGTTGCGTGATGATGTCACCGCCCGTCGCCCAAATTTAGTCGGCCCGTCTGCTGCCCAGCTGATTTGATTAATATGCGTAAATTACATCACGCGCAAACTTCGCTTCCGTGTGGTCACGCCAAACGCACGCAATCGCATACAAGTGGGACAGGCCCTTTACTCCAGCATTTTGTATCAACCCACCATTCTAATCCTGGCTCTCGTTATTAATTCAACTAGAGATTCTGTTTGTCACCGAGCTTAAGTTTTTATCCAGAGACACAAGAGATTGCAGATGCTGTAATCTTGAGCAAAAAAAAAACAAATTGCTGGAGGGACTCAGCAGGGCAGGCAGCATGCTGACTTCCTCCAGCAATTTGCTTCTTAATTCTTCATCCATGCTGCTTCATCCCCTTTTTATTTCACAACTCTAATTGTGATGACATGTGAATTATACGGCACATTGTCATGGACCTTTTAGAAGCCTAATCACACGTCAATTGCATTTGCCTCATCGAACGGACGGGAAGAATGTAATGCGGAAGCAAGGAACTGCAGATGTTGGATAATACACCAAAGGTTACAAAGTGCTGGAGTAACTCAGCGGGTCAGGCAGCATCACTGGAGAACATGGATAGGTGATGTTTTGGGTCAAGAACCCTTACGTCTGAGGAGATCCGAAATGTCACTTATCCATGTTCTCCCGAGATGCTGTCTGACCTTCTGAGTTACTGGGTGAGAAAGAACTGCAGATGCTGGAAAAATCCAAGATAGACAAAAATGCTGGAGAAACTCAGCGGGTGAGGCAGCATCTAGATGCTGCCTCACCTGCTGAGTTTCTCCAGCATTTTTGTCTACCTTCTGAGTTAGAATAAAATTTAGAAGGATGAGGGGGAATCTTATAGATGCAAGGTGTAAGCTGCCCAAGCGAAATATGAGGTGCTGTTCCTCCAATTTGCGTTGGGCCTCACTCACTGTCAGATCCTTCCTGTGAAGTGCGGATCAGAAATATACACACATTCCAGCTGTAACTGAAGTCATACGTTACACTGTTCTTGCATGAATCCTATGCTTCATATCTCTTTGGCTTTGCCAATTGATATCAGGTACGCTTTTGCAATCATTTTCCTAAACTTTCATCGATCTGCAGATATGCACTTGAAGGTCTCTCAGTTGTTGCCTGATCCTGGAGTATGAAACGGTGAGGACGGAGGTTTTTATCATTAATCCACAGTGGTTTATCCTGAAGGGAAGCTCAGACTTTTGGAGGAACTCGGCAGGTCAGGCAGCATTGTTGGTGGGAATGGACAGACAATGTTTCCAGTCAGGACCCTTCTCCAAATACAGTTCTTCAAGGCAATCTCATCAGAAATTTGCAGATAATTGTGGACACAGCCCAGACCCTCACACAAACCAACCTCCGTTCCATTGAGGGTACACAAAAGGCTGGAGAAACTCAGCGGGTGCAGCAGCATCCTAAGGAGCGAAGGAGATAGGTGACGTTTCGGGCCGAAACTCTTCTTCAGACCCATCCATTGATTCCATTTATACCTCGCGCTGCCTCGGCAAGGCCAGCAGCGTCATCGAGGTCGATCACACCCCGGCCACTCCCTCTTCTCCCCTCTCCCATCAGGGAAAAGGTACAGAAGTGTGAAAACGCACACCTCCAGATTCAGGGGCAGTTTCTTCCCAACTGTTATCAGGCAACTGGACTATCCTACCACAACCAGAGAGACAGTCCTGAAACATTATCCACCTCATTGGAGACCCTTGGAGTATCTTTGAGGAGACTTTGCTGGCTTTATCTTGCACTAAACATCATTCACGCTATTCCCGTTATCATGTATCTGTACACAGCGAATGGCTCAATTGTAATCATTTATTGTCTTTCCGCTGACTGGTTAGCAGGCAACAAAAGCTGTTCACTGTGCTTCGGTACACGTGACAATAAACTAAACTCAACGCCGACCTGAAAAGTTGTTGGTCCATTCTCTCCACAGATGCTGCCTGACCCACTGAGTTCCTCCAGCACTTTGTGTTTTACTCAAGGTGGCAGCACCTGCAGTTCCACGAGTTTCCAGTTTATCTTGCGGCACGACAGAGAAGACAGATACACCCTCCCTCAGCCCAACAGGCGCTGCAATCCCGATTGGATTTATTCGTGGCCATCCTAACCCATTGTATTTTCTACATTAATATATTGAGAAGTTATTTTCAGAGCGTGAGAGAGAAATTTGGATTAAGTTCACAGCTACAACTGCTCTTCTTCTTCTTGCGTATGGCGTGCACAGCCTAAAGTTGGAGGACAACTTGTTAGCCACAACTAAATCCAGCCTTTTTCTCCCAAAACAGAGCAGTTCTAACCCAAAAGGACATTTTCTGGCATGAGAATATTTCAAAAATTGTCATTGGATTTGCAGACAACTGATGTCTTGGGTTTTCGTTGTACAATAATTTTAATTCTAGCTCATTATCATGTCAAGTCACTTTTATTTCTATTGTCCATTTAAAAAACAACTCTCGTTGGCCAAAGTGCTTCACATTGGTGGAGGTACTAACGTTATACAACAGTGGTTCATAGATTAAGTACAAACATAAATACATACATACAGCCCTCCCTCAGAGGACGTCAGAGTAACGATGAGTTTTAAGTCTCGACTTGAGAGTCGATGGAGGGGCGGTTCTGATGGGAAGAGGGATGCTGCTGTTCCACAGTCTAGGAGCTGCAACCGCAAAGGCGCGGTCACCCCTGAGCTTATGCCTAGACATCCACGGGATGTTCAGCAACCCCAAGTCGGCCGATCTGAGGGACCTGGAGGTGGTGCGGTGGGTGAGCAAACTTCTAATGTAGGTGGGGGCAAGCCCATTGAGGGCTTTGTAGACACAAAGGAGGATCTTGAAATTTATTCGGGGCACTATGGGGTTGAACTTTGTTGGTGATTAATAGAAACAGTTTGCTCTCGTGGGCATTCCTAAAATATCCCAGGGGATGTCATCACAGAGTGATACAGCGCAGGAACGGGCCTCTCAACCCAACTTGTCGGTGTGGGTACCATAGAGTTGCTGCCTTAGAGCGCCAGGGACCCAGCTTTGATCGTGACTACACATGCTATCTGTACGGAGTTTGCACGTTCTCCCTGTGACTGTGTGGGTTTTCTCCGGGTGCTCTCCCTCAGCTGTGGTGGGTGCGTCGGGCCAGCTCATCAAGAGTATCGCGGCCCAATACTCACCGGGGGCACCTCATATTTATATATAGCACCGCTGCACCTCATATTTCGCTTGGGCAGCGGTATGAATATTCACTTCTCTAACTTCGTAACCCTTGCTTCCTGGAGTACAGCTATTTACAATATACATTAATGATCTGGATGAAGGAATTGAAGGCAATATCTCCAAGTTTGCGGATGACACTAAGCTGGGGGGCAGTGTTAGCTGTGAGGAGGATGCTAGGAGACTTTAAGGTGACTTGGATAGGCTGGGTGAGTGGGCAAATGTTTGGCAGATGCAGTATAATGTAGATAAATGTGGGGTTATCCACTTTGGTGGCAAAAACAGGAGAGCAGACTATTATCTAAATGGTGGCCGGTTAGGAAAAGGGGAGATGCAGTGCCCTGGGTGTCATGGTACACCAGTCATTGAAAGTAGGCATGCAGGTGCAGCAGGCAGTGAAGAAAGCGAATGGTATGTTAGCTTTCATAGCAAAAGGATTTGAGTATAGGAGCAGGGAGGTTCTACTTCAGTTGTATAGGGTCTTGGTGAGACCACACCTGGGGTATTGCGTACAGTTCTGGTCTCCAAATCTGAGGAAGGACATTATTGCCATAGAGGGAGTACAGAGAAGGTTCACCAGACTGATTCCTGGGATGTCAGGACTGTCTTATGAAGAAAGACTGGATAGACACGGCTTGTACTCACTGGAATTTAGAAGATTGAGAGGGGATCTTATAGAAACTTACAAAATTCTTAAGGGGTTGGACAAGCTAGATGCAGGAAGATTGTTCCCGATGTTGGGGGAGTCCAGAACAAGGGGTCACAGTCTAAGGATAAGGGGGAATTCCTTTAGGACCGAGATGAGGAACACATTCTTTACACAGAGAGTGGTGAGTCTCTGGAATTCTCTGCCACAGAAGGTCGTTGAGGCCAGTTCATTGGCTATATTCAAGAGGGAGTTGGATGTGGCTCTTGTGGCTAAAGGGATCAGGGGGTATGGAGAGAAGGCAGGTACGGGATACTAAGTTGGCTGATCAGCCATGATCATATTGAATGGCGGTGCAGGCTCGAAGGGCCGAATGGCCTACTCCTGCACCTATTTTTCTATGTTCTATGTTTCTATGTTTCCCCTATCTCTCCAACCCCCCCTAACCCCAGTTCTCCAACCAGACTCACTGTCCTCCCAATTAAATTTTACCTGGTCACTTCGTTGTCGCCTTCTCCTCGCTAACAATGATCCATTCTATATTTTCCTCGAGCTTCATCTCTTTTGATCTGTTACCCTTCCCTATCTCTATAAATCCCTCGCCCCCGACGCTCAATCCGAAGAAAGGTCTCGACCTGAAACGTCGCCCGTTCCTGCCATCCAGAGCCGCTGCCTGTCCCACTGAGTTAACTCCAGCATTTTGTGTCTATCTTTAGAGAATGCTATTAGTCCACGGATGCATCTCAGTTTCACATCATTATAAAAAAATAAACATCTTGGCCATAAGGAAATGAGCTGTCCCTTGCACATTCCATTAATGACACTGGAGATAAAAAACAGTTCTTCTTCATCCAGAATCAACCTCAAAGATGCTGTGTCGTGGAAAAGGTTTGCTTGTTTTGACAACTGCAAGCAAAGCTCAATACTTTATTACCAAATTAATTTAAATCTCACTACTGCATGTAAATGTGATTCAACTGATTACAGATATATTCTCCCGTCTTTTCTTTCTGCAGTGGAAGCTGTTTTATCTTTTAATTTGATGCCCAATTAATCTTCTGAGCAGCGACAAAAATAATTTTCACGTTTTTCCAATATTTCACCATTACTTCCAAATGATTTTCATTTCAAAACATCACTTGTTAAAATTACCGAAATCAAATGCACGATATTGTCTCTCCATTCGAGAGGAGGATTTAATGTTGTTAATATAATGACATATTAAAATTCTACCTCATGACAAGACTACTTCTTCTTCTTCCCCCAACAAGTGGAGAACGAGAGCAGGAAATTAATAAATTGCGGGGGTTTGGTTGAGTTGCGATGGATTGTCAATTGAAGAAGTTCAACTGGGTGAAAGGAATGCACCATTTGTTTCAAGAGAGAGATTGACCTCAACTACACCAGCAAGTCCCTTGGGTTATAAAGCTATTTGAAGAATAAATTGCATTTTTATATAAATATTTATGTAGCAGGCAAAAAGTTTAGATCTTAAACAATGTTCAATTTATTAAAAGTTACAACTTCACGTTAACTGCAGGGCCTTTTCCCCAATGTCGAAGTTAGTTCCACTTCTGTGACGTTCAGGCACATTAGAAACTGGCCACCAGCTAAAGAGGATTAGTATTTGTTCTGAGCATCTCTGGAGAGTTAACTCCTGATGCGGCTCTAGTCATCGCAGCTGGAAGTAAGGGTAAGCAAGCTAAGCGAATGATAGTTCCACGACCAGACATAACACCGTTCTCACCCATTCCCCTCGCCTCACCGAGAGAACAGGTCATAGATCACCGATCGTGGCACAACTCCCACAGGTTCTAGAGAGCGCTGGAACTCACGGCTGCTACCCTGTCACACGTTCTGTCACTTGGAAGCGGTTTTATATGTTGACTGAATCATTTTTCTCAAATGATGCAGAGTGTCACGTTGTGGTTGATGTGAACTTCCACCTCATTTTATTCCTAAATGCCAAACACCTTATCCCAAGGCCATCTCCCCAGCTAGCATAGCAGTAAGTTTACGTTCCTCAGTTGGATTAGACTCAAGGTTCCAGTAATGTAACCAACAAACCCTCTACATGCAAATGTGTCCAATTGCAAGGCCAAAGTGTTAGAGTTGCTGCTTCACAGCGCCAGAGACCCAGGTTCCATCCTGGCTACAGGTACCTGTACGTACAGAGTTTGTACGTTCTCCCCGTGACCTGCGTGGGTTTCCTCCACGAACTTCGGTTTCCTCCCACACTTCAAAGACGTACAGGCATGTAGGTTAATCGGCTTGGTATACTGTGTGTGAGTGTGAGTGTGAGTGTGTGAGTGTGAGAGTGTGAGTGTGTGAGTGTGTGAGTGTTAGTGTGTGAGTGTTAGTGTGCGAGTGTGTGAGTGTGAGTGTTAAACCCCTGTCCCACGAGTTCATTCCAAGAGCTCTCCCAAGTTTGCCCTGATTCGAACTCGGAGATTTACGGTAATGGCCGCTCGTCGGTACTCGGGGCTCACGTGGACATTTTGCAACATGTTGAAAAACCTTCACGAGTCTTCCCGAGCTTACCTGCCGTTAGCGAGTCTTCCCGAGTACCTGCCGTTAGCGTTACGAGCCGCTAAGAGACGTCTCCGAGCTCCGACGTACCCGCTACGTTCATTCTCCGTGCTTACCACGAGTTTGATTTTTTTTTAAACTCGGGAGAGCTCTTGGAATGAACTCGTACAGTGGGACAGGGCTGTTAGTGCGAGTGTGAGTGGGAGTGTGAGTGTGAGTGTTAATGTTAATGTACAAGGATCGCTGGCCGGTGTGGACTCGGTGGGTGGGCCGAGGTGCCCGTTTCCACACTGTATCTCAAAACTAAACTATGCAAAAATGATCACTGGCTTGCACACCTGGTTTCTGCAATTCCAGAAACATTAGTTGAGTTTTGCAGGAAACACAGCCCTACAGTTTGTGTTAGACTTTGTGTTCACTGAAGAAATTCCTCCCGATTACAAGAAACACCCAAAGCATCAACAAGGTCAGGGAGGGCAACGTATTTGCACTCAAATTATTGCAAGTTGCTTTTCCTTTTCTTCAAGTTTAAAACAAGAAGTGGTACATGAAGCATATTATATTATTTTTGGCTTATACTACTGTAATGTGCATTACTTCTAATAAAAGGAAATATTTTTAAAAAATAATAAATTATTGCAAGCTGGAGTCTACAACGCCACATCTGGCAAAGAATGTCATTTTAGACAAATTCACAAACACTGCAGGTTCTCAGGAAAGGATCATGTTGTCTCACAATGGACATTGAGGTTACATTTCATCAAAGGATCAATTACCAATTTCACTCCACAACAGGAAGATGTCCACATCTATTCCTCAGATAGACACAAGAAGCTGGAGTAACTCAGTGGGTCATGCAGCATTTCTGGAGAGAGGCATCCAGAGATGCTGTCTGACCCGCTGAGTCATCCCAGCTTTTTGTGTCTATCTGCAGTTTAAACCAGCATCTGCAGTTCCTTCCTAATTAGGATTAGAATGGTTCTATACCTGCACAGGTCCAGCAGCTCACAGCATGCTAACAAATTGCTCGTAGCAAACAAAGTATGTGCGTGTGGTGTGTGTGTGTGAAGTGAAGGTGAAGTCGTGGTTAATGAGGCATCGGGTTTTAGACAGGCACAGTAAGCCTTTGCCCACTGACTTCCAGCAGCCGCTTACATGGGGTTAAGATAGATCAGCCATGATTGTATGGTGGAATAGAAGATGGGCCAAATGGTCTGATTCTGTTCCTATCAGTTATGGACTCATTTTATTCTCACCACCTCCCCACCACTCACCGACACACGAAGAGCAATTTACAGCAGGAATTTATTCTTTACAATGGTGGGGGGCCAGGACTAGAGCACCCAGAGTGGTCACAGGGAGAGCATGCAAACTCCACATAGACAGAATTGAAGCCAGGTCTCTGGCACTGCGAGGCAGCAGCTCTACCAGCTGCGACAAGTCTGCTGCCTTTAAAAAAATTCTAGACATTTTACGTTTAATTAAATGTTAGATCTAGTCTGGCAACTCTGCCAGTCGATGTACAGACAACAAACCTGCAGGCCCACTGTGAATGTTTAAGACACGGTGGCGCAGCGGTAGAGTTGCTGCGTTACAACGTTGCAGCGCCAGAGACCCGGGTTCGATCCCAACTACGGGTGCTGTTGCTACAGAGTTTGTACGTTTTCCCTGAGACTGCATGGGTTTTCTACGAGATCTTCAGTTTCCTCCCATGCTGCAAAGACGTACAGGTTTGGACGTTAATTGGCTTGGTCCAAGTGCAAATTGGTGGGGTGTGTATGTGTGTGTGTGTGTAGTGTGTGTATATATGTGTGTGTGTGTGTGTGTGTGTGTGTGTGTGTGTGTGTGTGTGTGTGTGTGTGTGTGTGTCTGTGTGTGTGTGTGCCTGTCTGTGTCTGTCTGTCTGTGTGTGTCTGTCTGTGTGTGTCTGTCTGTGTGTGTCTGTCTGTGTGTGTCTGTCTGTGTGTGTGTGTGTGTGTGTGTGTGCGTGTGTATGTGTGTGTGTATATGTGTGCGTGTGTGTGTCTGTGTGTGTGCGTGTGTGTATATGTGTGTGTCTGTGTGTGTGTGTGTGTGTATGTGTGTATGTGTGTGTATATGTGTGTGTCTGTGTGTGTGTGTCTGTGTGTGTGTGTATGTGTGTGTGTGTGTGTGTGTATATGTGTGTGTGTGTATATGTGTGTGTGTGTGTATGTGTGTGTCTGTGTGTGTCTGTGTCTGTATGTGCGTGTGTGTGTATATGTGTGTGTCTGTGTGTGTGTGTCTGTGTGTGTGCGTGTGTGTGTGTGTGTGTGTGTGTGTGTGTGTGTGTGTATATATGTGTGCGTGTGCATGCGTGTGCGTGTGTGTGTGTGTGTGTGTGTGTGTGTGTGTGTGTATATATGTGTGCGTGTGCATGCGTGTGCGTGTGTGTGTGTGTGTGTGTGTGTGTATATATGTGTGCGTGTGCATGCGTGTGTGTGTGTGTGTGTGTGTGTGTGTGTATATGTGTGCGTGTGCATGCGTGTGTGTGTGTGTGCGTGTGTGTGTGTATATGTGTGCGTGTGCATGCGTGTGTGTGTGTGTGCGTGTGTGTGTGTATATGTGTGCGTGTGCATGCGTGTGTGTGTGTGTGTGTGTGTGTGTGTGATAGTTATAGAGTGATACAGCGTGGAAACAGGCCCAACACATCCCAGCTACGCTAGCCTCACCTTCCTGCACCATATCCCTCCAAACTTGTCCTATCCATGTACCCGTTAATGTGCGGGGATCGCTGATCGGCGCGGGCTCGGTGGGCCGGAGGACCCGTCTCCGCGCTGTATCTCCAAATTAAACTAAAGGAGAAGGAGGAAAAGAAAAAAAAATGACGGCTCTTCAAAGAGAGAACAAGTGGGAATGGACAGCTTATCCACAGACCCAACGCGGGCACAAGTTACAAGACGGCCTCCACCCTGCTGCACGATTCCATGCCACTGCTAGGACGTGCATTGCCATCTAGAACCTTGCAAAGTGGGAAAGGTTTGAACGCTTGAAGATTTCCCAGTTCATAAACCCTTTTCTTCAATGAAACACTCACAAATGGATCCACCATCATCCCTCAAACATTTTATTGGACACACTTTTAAAGCTCACATTAGCACTGTCTCTCTACGCAAATATATTATGAATATTAGTGAATTATTTGTAGACAAGCGCACAATGGAAAGATTAACTTGACAACGATTGAGTTTTGTGTGCCAGCCTTTGTCCTCGGGTGATAGATATTAATTTTTTCCAAGGCGACAGAGATAATTTATCTAATGTAAAACAGGCCTTAGGAAATGTAGGACAGGAAATGAAATCAAGCATTAGCATTTTAACTGATCCGATTTCTCAGCTTTTGGTTTATGAGAGTCCCTTCACGAAAATCTAGCACATCTTACATCATCTATAGGTACCAAGCTAAACTGCACTTGCGGAACGAGAGATATGATGATCCTCCACATCACCGTCTATATCTCTCGTTTCCCTGATCCCTGACCAGTCTGAAGAAGGGTCTCGACCCGAAACGTCGCCTATCTCCTTTGCTCCTTAGATGCTGCTGCACCCGCTGAGTTTCTCCAGCTTTTTGTGTAACCCTCGATTCTCCAGCATCTGCAGTTCCTTCTTTATCACAACAGAGGATACTGTGGCTGATTGGTAAAATGGCGGCACCTACAGTCCGTCAGTCCTTTTTTAACATTTTTGTCCCTTTCAATCTGCTGTGGTTTTTATATTGTTTTTAATTGTGTATATGTGGGGGGCGGGGAAACTTTTAATCTCTTCCCTGCACGGGAGACCTGACCTTTTCCCTGTCGGGTCTCAGTTGTCGTTGGGGCCTAGCACCGTGGAGCCAGCGGCCTCCAGCCGGAGCGACCTGGGGGCTCCAGTGGTGGAGCCAGCAGACCTACCGTCGTGGGCTGGCTGTCCTCGGAGTGTGGGGAGCTGCGGTGGCGCGCTGCTGCCACCGGACCTCGGAGGCTCCAGCTGCAGGCCTGTGGACGGTGACATTGGGAGCTCGCAGGTCCCTGGTGGGCGACCGAAATCCAGAGCTCCTGTGGCAGCAGTTTCTCCCGCCCGAGTTGCGGGGCAGTAAACGACCCAGAGCGGGGTCTGACATCGCCCGGCGCGGCTTTAACGACCGTGGGACTTGCCATCGCCCGCCGGGGGCTCCAACATCAAGACCCAGAGCAGAGCCTTACATCGCCCGGTGCGGCTTTAACGACCGTGGGACTTACCATCGCCCATCGGGGGCTGTAACATCAGGAGAGGATGGAGAGCGAGGAGAGACAAGACTTTGTCTTCCATCACAGTGAGGAGGAGATTCACTGTGATGGATGTTTGTGTGAATTGAGTTGGTTGTGTGTCTTGTAAAAAGAATTCTTCTAGTTGTACGGCTGCAGAAACTAAAGTTCCTAACGGAAAAATAAAGTTCATTGGAATTGAAATTGAATTCACTTGGAGATATTTACACCGATGTTTTGCTTTGTTACTTTAGTTCAGAGCTGATAGGATGGAAACAGTCCCTTCGGCCCACCAAGTCCATGCTGACCATCGATCACCTGCTTATACTAGTTCTATCCCACTTTCCCTTCCCCTCCCTACACACTTGAGACAATTTACCTACAAACCCGCACGTCTTTGGGATGTGGGAGGAAATGGAACACTCAGAGGAAACCTATGAGGTCACAGGGAGAACGTGCAAACTCCACACAGACAGCATCTGAGAAGGTGATGGATTGAAGTCGGGTCTCTGGCGCTGGGAGGCAGCAACTCTACCAGCTTCGATAGTCTGCTGCATTTTGAAAAATTCCAGATATTTTACGTTTAATTAAATATTAGATCTAGTCATGAATGTAGGAATGTAGAAGAAAGTCTGCACATAGAAAAAGATCTACCATGGAGTTCTTTGTCCTTGGGTCATAAGTGACGGGAGCAGAATTAGGCCATTCAGCCCATCAAGTCTACTCTGCCATTCAATCATGGCTGATCTATCTCTCCCACCTAACCCCATTCACCTGCCTTCTCCCCATAACCCTCAACGCTGGCACTAATCAAGAATCGATCTATCTCAGCCTTAAAAAAAACATTGACTTGGCCTCCACAGCCTTCTGTGGCAATGAATTCCACGTGCACTAATGTCTTTTTTTACGCAGCCTGTTTCCAGAATTAATGTGCAATTTATTTATAATTGACATTGTTATGTGTCGTCTGAGTAGATGTCCCCAGAATGCTGCCACAATCAAGATTCCCATTGTATCTGTCTATGTGCCATGCCAATACATTTGACTTGACTTGTGCATGTACTCCCAGCAAGCATTCAAAGGTAAATTGAGGGCGGGACAGTGGAGCAGGCTGCGGTAGAGTTGCTGCCTTGCAGCACCAGAGAACCAGGTTCGATCCCGACTACGGGTGCTGTCTGTATGGAGTTAGTACCTTCTCCCCCTGGCTGCATGGGTTTTCTCCAAAATCTTCGGTTTCCTCCCACACTCCAAAGGCGTACAGGTTTGTAGGTTAATTGGCTTGGTATTAATGTAAATTGTCCCTAGTGTGCGTAGTAAGTTTATTGGCCAAGTATTCACATACAAGGAATTTGCCTTGGTGCTCCGCCCACAAGTAACAACATGACATACAGTGACAGATACGAATGACTCAGAAAACACTAAACATTAATAATAATAAAACATTAATGATAAAACACCATTGATCAAGCATGTGAACCAACAAAATACCAGGTCAAAGGGAGGCTACAGATTTTTGGCTGTTGAGTAGAGCAACTACTCGTGGATAAAAACTGTTTTTATGTCTGGCTGTGGCAGCTTTGACAGTCCGGAGTCGCCTTCCAGAGGGAAGTGATTCAAAGAGTTTGTGGCCAGGGTGAGAGGGGTCAGAGATGATCTTGCCCGCTCGCTTCCTGGCCCTTGCAGTGTACAGTTCATCAATGGAGGGAAGGTTGCAGCCAATAACCTTCTCTGCTGATCGAACAATTCGCTGCAGCCTCCAGGTGTTGTGCTTGGTGGCTGAGCCAAACCAGACCATGATGGAGAAGGTGAGAACAGACTCTAGGATGGCCGTGTAGAATTGGACCATCATTGCCTGTGGCAGATTGTGCTTCCTCAGCTGCCGTAGGAAGTACATCCTCTGTTGTGCGTGGGATAGTGTTAATGAGCTTGGATCGCTGGTCGGTGCTGGCTCGGTGGGCCGAAGGGCGTTCTTCTGTGCTGTATCTCTAATGTACCATGAGAGCCTTCGCAGTGTATGTGGAACCACTGTTACAATGCAGTAAGCAGGAGAACCAGTTCAGGCAATGCTCGATGATGCCCCATGGAGAGAACCTGTTCAGTGTAATCATCCAAATAATGCATGTTGCATGTACACTTATGTATAAATATTTCAGCTACTTTCAAGGGAATATACCTAGACCTTGCAAGATGTGATTTCAAGCAATATTTTGAGACTGCACATTGCAGTGGACCTCAATATTTTTCAAGGGGTGGGGGAGGAACTTTGGAAAGAAAAATCAATGCGAGTCCAAGTAATGTCCCCAAAGATATGGAATTAGTGCGAATTGTGCAAATCAGTCTGCTGGCCACAGGTAATGAACGGGTTCTGACTTTACAGATATTCATCGGTCAATTTGCTCTGCACGTCAGAAAATGCACAAGAACTGCTCGATAAAGTGATTACGTCGTCAGAGTGTTGTAGTGAGCTGCAGCAAACACACACACACAAGGCTGATAAGGAAGAACGATGACTAAAAGCGGAGAGAAAGAGGAAGCTAGCTCTGCTATTTGGAGCAACAAATATTTGCACACACATCTGATTTAAGCATTTAATAATAATATGCGTGCTTGTTTATGTGCAGGGCTGTTCACATGCTGGAGGTTTGTAACACAGGATTATTACATCAGCCTTAAGGGCTTGTCCCACTTACGCGACTGCCACGGACTCGTTTTAATGGACTTCACCAAAGACATCTGGCGACAGCCTACGACAGCAAAAATTATCGCCACTATCGGCGAAAATTTTTCAACATGTTGAAAATTTTGCGGCAGTTGTACTCTGGAACCAGCACTTCATGGGGAGTAGGATGACCTGTACATCTAGGTAGCCTGGACATTGTGCCCAGCATGTCCCCTCCACTCTCGATCTGCAAGTAGACCATTGGGGAGGGTCCTTGCAACAACTTGATGCTTTGGCAATTTGAGCATCCTGGAGAGGAAAAGACTACAAAAAGTAGTAAACACTGCCCAGTCCATCATCGGCTCTGACATTCCTTCCGTCGAGGGGATCTATCGCAGTCGCTGCCTCAAAAAGGCTGGCAGCATCATCAAGGACCCACACCATCCTGGCCACACACTCATCTCCCCGTTACCTTCAGGAGCCTGAAGACTGCAACGTCCAGGATCAGTAATAGCTACTTCCCCACAGCCATCAGGCTATTAAACTTGGATCAGACACAACTTTGAACATTAATAGCCCATTATCTGTTATTTGCATTTTATCAATTTATTTATTCATGTGTGTATATATTTATATAATGGTATATGGACACTGATCTGTTTTGTAGTCAATGCCTACTATGTTCTGTTGTGCTGAAGCAAAGCAAGAATTTCATTGTCCTGTCAGGGACACATGACAATAAACTCTCTTGAATCTTGAGCTCCAGTCCTGAGGCTTTGAAAAGAACAATTCATAATGACTGATAATGTCAACTGATGATGACTGCCTTACCACAAGCTAAAGTGGGTAGGTGGCCATTCCCCCCCCCCCTCATTTGAGCCTGGTGACCACACTGCTCAAAGCTATGGAGGTTGATTTCATTTGAGATTGATTAATTTTAGGTGCATAATTCTCAGTTCATCGGGATTTTCTGTAGAGCGTACCCTGCTTTTACTTGGAAATTATCTCTTACTTCCTGACGCCTCTTCTTTAGTCGGCTATTTTCTCAGTTAATTCACTTTTGATGGTTTGCGAAGGGTTGTGGCTCCAATTCACTGGGTTGATGCAGATCAGTCTATCGATACTCGGGCATTTTAATGAATCAAATGCTACTGGAACAAGGATTCTCGTGCTCAGCCCAGAATTATTGAATTCTTCCTTCATCTTTGAGCTGCAAGAACGTTGCATTTCTAATTTCTGGCTTCAGCAATGAGACAGCTGGGACTTTGATGATCAATGGTACAAAGAATCCATGGATGTAATTTATATTTTAAGTTTCATTTATCGGTTGGAAATGTCCCAATGTATTTCACAGGAACGCTATCAAACATTGGTGGAGAAGGAAGTATTCAGTGAGATAACCAACACTAAACTGTAGGAAGGAACTGCAGATGCTGGTTTCAACCGTAGACACAAAAAAGCTGGAATAACTCAGCGGGACAGGCAGCATCTCTGGCGAGAAGGAATGGGTGATGTTTCGGGTCGAGACCCTTCTTCAGACTGGTTAGGGATAAGGGAAACGAGAGATATAGACGGTGATGTGGAGAGATAAAGAACAATGAATGAAAGATATGCAAAAAAGTAACAATGATTTAAGGAAACTGGCCATTGTTAGCTGTATGTCGGGTGAAAATGAGAAGCTGGTGCGACTTGGGTTGGGGAGGGATGGAAAGGGAATGCCGGGGCTACCTGAAGTTACAAAATCAATATTCAGGCTACTTAGCTGAAGCAAAATATGAGATGCTGGTCCTCCAATTTGCATTTAGTCTCACTCTGCCAATGGGGGAGACCTAGGAGATCTGTGTGGGTAGGCAAAAGTGCTGGAGAAACTCAGCGGGGGCAGCAGCATCTATGGAGCGAAGGAAATAGGCAATGTTTCGGCCCGAAAAGTTGCCTATCTCCTTCGCTCCATAGATGCTGCTGCCCCCGCTGAGTTTCTCCAGCACTTTTGCCTACCTGCGATTTTCCAGCATCTGCAGTTCCTTCTTAAACAAAGGTGTGTGTGGGAAGGAGAATTGAAGGAGATCAGGTAGGTTCTGGCGACTGAGCGAAGGTGTTTAGCGAAACGATCGCCCAGTCTACGTCTGGTCTCGCCAATGTATAAGTGTTCACAACTTGAACAACAGATACAGTAGCTGAGGTTGGAGGAGGTGCAAGTGGACCTCTGCCTCACCTGAAAGGACTGTCGGGGTTCCTGGACAGAGTCGAGATGTATCTCTGATGCATCGCGACTGTGGCGTGTATCGTCAACACAATGCCTTGCCGCTGCAGACCCAGACCACTCCATCACACCTCCCAAGCTCACAACCTCTCCCGCCACGATGGACAAAGGCAGCAGAGGTCTGAGGAGCTGTGCACCATCCTGATTTGGAAATATATTCTTGACCCTTCCTCGTCACTGAATATAAAATTTCCTCCCACACTCTAAAGACGTGCAGGTAAGTAGGTCATTTGGCTAGGTACGAGTATAAATTGTCCCTATTGTGTGTGGGACAGTGTTCATGTGTGGGGATCGCTGGTCGGTGCGGACACTGTGGGCCGAAGGGCCTGTTTCTGCGCTGTATCTCTAAGGTCAAAAAACGAAACGAAACATGTTGGTTGGTGTGGGCTAGTTGGGGTGAAGGGCCACGGTGGCACAGTGGGTAGAGCCGAGGCATCACAGCACCAGAGACCCAGGTTTGATTCTGCCTTCGGGAACTGTCTGTGTGGAGTTTGCACGTTCTCATTTCCCCCCCACATCCCAAAGACATCCAGGTTTGTCTCCGTATTTGGCCTCTGTCATTTGTCCCCTGGCCTGTAGAGAGTGGATGGGAATGTGGGATAACACAGCTCCTGAAGGAACAGTAAGTCCTTGATTTAAACCTCAGCGTCCATATAATCCACGAAGCACTAGATAACTCAAGCCTATAGAAGGCCATGGATACACAGCCTTCACCATAGAGGATGAGTTCTACTCATAATGAAACATCACCTGTTCCTTTTCTCCAGAGATGCTGGCTGACCCGCTGAGTTGCCCCAGGTTTTTGTGTCTATCTTCGGTTTAAACCAGCATCTGCAGTTCCTTCTTACACATGGGCCATGTTGAAGCAAGGAACTGCAAATGCTAGTTTACAAACAAAAACAAAATACTGGAGTAACTCAGTGAGTCAGGCACATCGATCGTCTCGCCGAACACCTCCGCTCGGTCCGCAATAACCAACCCGACCTCCCGGTGGCTCAGCACTTCAACTCCCCCTCCCATTCTGTATCCGAACTCCCTGTCCTGGGCCTCCTCCACGGCCAGAGTGAGCAACACCGCAAATTGGAGGAACAGCACCTCATATTCCGCTTGGGGAGTCTGCATCCTGGTGGCATGAACATTGAATTTTCTCAATTCTGTTAACCCTTGCTGTCTCCTTCCCCTTCCCACCTCTCCCTCAGCCCTCGGGCTCCTCCTTCTCCTTTTTCCTTTCTTCTCTCCGCCTCCCCCCACCCCTATCAGTCTGAAGAAGGGTTTTGGTCTGAAACGTTGCCTATCTCCATCACTCCATAGATGCTGCTGCACCCGCTGA
The DNA here is from genome assembly GCA_963514005.1 of Raja brachyura. Next base: position 3,423,428 of record OY740815.1, read on the forward strand.
GTTTCTCCAGCATTTTTGTGTACCATCTTGGGAAAACATGGACAGGTGATGTTTCAGATCAGGATCCTTCTTCAGTTTGATTCAGACCCTTCTTCATTCTTCCACCCCCCCCCTTCCCCCCGTGCTGCAACTTGACACACCAATTTCTCCCTTGGCTCCTCCTCACCTGCCCCCTCCACACCCATTCCATCCTCCGACTTCACAATTTGCTACTCTTCAATCCTTTTTGTAAATCTCTGACCTTTGTCCAGCCATCGGTTTATTTAACCCACCCGCCCCCCCAATTCACCCGTGTTCACCTATTGTCCTGCCCTTCCTGGCGTCCAGTTTACAGTTCTCCAGTCTGACGAAGGGTCTCAACCCAAAAATGCCACTTATCCATGTTGTCCAGAGATGCTACCCGACTCGCTGAGTTATTCCAGCACTTTGTGTCACCTCAATCGAGCCACGGCTGTCCTGAAATGAACACAAATCCACATTGTTTTCTTTGTGATATTGGGCCGTTCTAAAAAGCCTAAGAACTGGTTAAGACGTGCAGTCTGAGTAACGTGGAAAGCACAGCAAGGTACCACCAACTGCAAAGAGGTAATGGTCAGAAAATCTGTTTTCCAGTGATGTTGCCAGAGAGATAAAATAACACCCCAGGACATGTAATTCCGTGTAAAAAGAATTCATTAGAGGCAGGGTGTGCTCTCAGCTGGCTTCTGGAGTAAGAAATAACAACATTCCCCTCAAGCCCAGAGTAGTCATTGGCCGTTTATTTTCAGCCTTTGAAGAGAGTGCTGATGGACAAGGTTGAACATTGCCGGTAGCTCGTCGCCACAGTTATCTGCGCACAGCACACTTCAAAACACAAAGGTAATCACCAGCAAAACGACACGGCTGCCAAGAACATCACTTGGCACCGCACGCAGTTCTTGCCATATTCTGCTGTAATTTCTGCAGCTGAACCTTTTAGTAAATTCTCTTTCTGTTTTTTAACTCACAAATGAGTGTGAGAGTGTGAGAGAGAGAGAGAGAGAGAGAATGTGTGAGAGAGAGAATGTGTGAGAGAGAGAATGTGTGAGAGAGAGAATGTGTGAGAGAGACCTGGGGTGGAGAGTGTTGCATGGAGCGGTGGTTTGTAATAAACTTTTGAGTCGGTTCACGGGCTCGTCTGCCGCATGTATTTTCTGCGGAGAGGAGGAGACCGTATTCCATGTGTATATGGAGTGTGTGAGGTTACTGCCCCTGTACCAATATCTGAAGGGGCTGTTCCTCAAATTCTGGCTGCATTTTAGCCCCACAATCCTGGTGTTTGGACTTAAGGCAGGGAGTGGGGAGAGCCGAGTGTGGGGGGGGGGGGAGTTACCTGTCGGTTTGCTCCTCGGCCTGACCAAGATGGCCATTCGTGGGTCCAGGCAGCGGGCGGTCGACGGTCAGGCGAGAGTCGGCTGCCTGCCCCTCTTTCGGGCCTACGTCCGTGCACGTGTGTCCCTGGAGAGGGAACACGCGGTGTTCACGGGGGCTCTGGAGGCCTTCCGTCAGCGCTGGTCAACGCGTGGGGTTGAGGCGATTATAAATGAATGTACTGCTGTACTACAATGATCTGTTCATTATAGTGTGATTTTTGATTGTGTTTTGATGTGTTGTATTTTATGATTTGTGTTGAATAAAGTTTTTGAAATGAAAAAAAATGGGTGAGAGAGAGAATGGGTGAGAGAGAGAATGGGTGAGAGAGACCTGGGGTGGAGAGTGTTGCATGGAGCGGTGGTTTGTAATAAACTTTTGAGCCGGTTCACGGGCTCGTCTGCCGCATGTATTTTCTGCGGAGAGGAGGAGACCGTGTTCCATGTGTATATGGAGTGTGAGAGGTTACTGCCCCTGTACCAATATCTGAAGGGGTTGTTCCTCAAGTTTTGGCTGCATTTTAGCCCCACAATCCTGGTATTCGGACACAAGGCAGGGAGTGGGGAGAGCCGAGTGTGGGGGGGGGACTTACCTGTCGGTTTGCTCCTCGGCCTGGCTAAGATGGCCATTCGCGGGTCCAGGCAGCGGGCGATCGATGGTCAGGCTAGAGGCGGCCGCCTGCCCCTCTTTCGGGCCTACGTTCGTGCACGTGTGTCCCTGGAGAGGGAACATGCGGTGTCCACGGGGACTCTGGAGGCCTTCCGTCAACGCTGGTCACCGCGTGGGGATGAGACTATTATAAATAATGAATGTACTGTTGTACTACAATGATCTGTTCGTTATAGTGTGATTTTGATTATGTTTTGATGTGTTGTATTTTATGTTTGTGTTGAATAAAGTTTTTGGAAAAGGGAAAAAAAAGTGTGAGAGAGAGAATGTGTGAGAGAGAGAGAGAAAGAGTGTGTGTGTGAGAGTGACAGAGAGTGAGAGAGCAAGAGAGTCTTAGAGAGGGTCTTGGAGAGAGCGTTAGAGAACATGCAAACTCCACACAGACAGCATAGAGTTCAGGATTAAACTCAGATCTCTGGAGCTATGAATAAGTAACTCACTAAGCTGCTCAAATATTCCTAAGGAGTCTGACCAGCCTTTGAACAAAGCATGTCAAAACCACAATGTGGACCACCTCGATTACTAGATGCAAGTAAATGGCCAAAGGGGATGTGCGATCTACTGGCCATTAAATAAACTTGTACTTAGCATGTAGGTAAAACAAGTAAAGTCAATATTTAAGAAATATAGATGATGAAATTAGCAAGATTCACAGTTCCAAGATTTGACAGGAATGATTTGACAATCCTAAATTCAGAGTGAAGATCCTTTTTCCTCACGAGGTCGTAAGTGATAGCAGCAGAATTAGGCCATTCAGCCCATCAAGTTTACTCTGACATTCAATCAAGGCTGTTCATGGCCAATCATGGCAACTGTAGCTACTTTAGGCAAATGCAAATTGGAGGAACAGCACCTCATATTTTGCATGACCAGCTTACATCCCAATGGTATGAACATTGATTTCACTAACTTCATGTAAACCTCTGCATCCCCTCTCTTCGTCCCTCCCCCGCCCTAGTTCTCCGACAAGTTTCACTGTCTGATTAATTTCACAGCTTGAATGCCTCCTAGTCACCTTCCCCTCAGTCAACAATGAACCATTCTACATTTCCTTGATCAAGGTCTGCTTCGATCTGTCCTTTTCACACCTGGTACCCATCCACACCTCCAGTTTCCCTCTTCCCCGACTCTCAGTCTGAAGAAGGGTCCCTCCCGACCCAAAATGCCACCCAATCCATCTCTGCGAGAGATGCTGCCTGTCCCGCTGAGTTACTCCAGCATTTTGTGTCCATCTTTACAACAGGTACAAGCTCGTGAAGAGCTGTTACAACCAAAAGCTAACCCTAAAGACCCTGTCCCACTTTCCCGAGCTCCTCATGAGCTCTCCCGAGTTTTCCCCATTATTCGAACTCAGGGAATGTCGGGAGCGAGCTCCTAGGAGGCCGTAAGAGTCCGTAGATGTGTCGTAAGCGGCTCGTAATGCCAGCCGTAGGAACTCGGGGCATCAGGCAAGTCGGGACGTTCTTTCAACATGTTGAAAAATGTCCAGAAGTTAAATAAATAGCCCCGAGTACCTACGAATGGCTATTACCGTAATTCTCCGAGTTCGAATCTCGGGGGGGGGGAAACTTGGGAGAGTTATGGGGCTGTCCCACTGTAGGATCTAATTCAAGAGTTCTCCCTAGTTTCCCCCCCGATTCGAACTCGGAGAATTACGGTAATGGCCGCTCGTAGGTACTCGGGGCTCTCGTGGAAATTTTTCAACATGTTGAAAAATCTTCACGAGTCTTCCCGAGCTTACCGCGTTTCCCCGAGTACCTGCCGTTAGCGTTACGAGCCGCTAAGAGACGTCCCGAGCTCCGACGTACCCGCTATGTACATTCTACGTATTTACCGCAAGTTTGATTTTTTTTTAAAAACTCGGGAGAGCTCTTGAAATTAGCTCGTACAGTGGGACAGGCCCATTAGTGGTGTATCTCGGGGGAAGTGGAACAGGGGCCTTAACCCTTCTACGATCTTTGGTTGCAACATGTGAGGTCCATTTCTAGACCTCTCCACCGCTGCATCATAATCAAGGGTGCCGGCAGAAAAGCATTTGCAGCTAAGTGGAACCAGCTTTATACCCAAAACGACTTAATTTAACATGCCATTTAATATTGCAGGTTTATGCTTGAAAATGCACTATCTGTGGTTCCCAGATTTTAATTACAGAAAGTCAATGGTTCATCTTACATTTCCTAAGAGTCTACAGCATGTCAACAGGTAATCAGGCCTGTGGGATATTTAGCTGACAAAAATCCTTGGCTCGAACAGGCTCATTATCTTTATTAATTCTAACGCATTTTCTCAGGAAAGACACTCCCTGCTGCAAGACAGCGGAAGGTTTAAATGGCGAGGTTAAAATGCCTCCCTTTAATGCCTTCAGATCATCCCCTGAGAGTTAATATGGTTGAGTAACGGTGGCAAATGTCAGCACAAATGCCACCGCATGCGGGGGGGTGGGGGTTAATAAACCAGCGTAATTAACCCCTGGAATTGTAAAGGTGCTTGCTGTAACTAATTGCACCTCAGCTGAAAGTCGTGCATTCACAGAGGCTTCCTTAAGGGTTTGGGCTGGTCGTCACCCTTTGGGAAGGAATTACAGCACTAATTACTTGAGCTAAGAGAAATATTTGAAGAGCGAGAAAGTGGAAAAGCTGGTGAGCAAATTCAACATCTTGCTTTGGGATTTCCCCCATCGACTCTGGCTGCGGGTTAGCCTGTCCTGTGTTTCTGAAGAAGTCTGCAGAAGGGTCTCGACCCGAAGCGTCGCCTATCTCCTTCACTCCTTAAGGCCCTGTCCTACCAGCATGCAACTCTATGCGATGAGCGCGACCTAACGTGGTCGCTTGAGCCGTCCAGCGTCGCGGGGCCGGTCCCACTTCGATCGCCGGAGCCGTGTGGAATTGTGCGGAGTTCGTCCCAACATCACGCGAGGCTCCGAAAAACTGACTATGTTCAAAAATTCCGCGCGGCAACGGCTTGTCGGCTCGCAGTCGCCTCGACGCATTACACACCGCCTCGACGTCGTGCCTCCATGACCCTCTCTGTAGGTGCCTCCGTGACCCTCTATGTGTGTGGCTCCGTGGCCCTCTGTGTGTGTGCCTCTGTGCCCCTCTCTGTGTGCCCCTCTCTGTCCTGGCGAACTTACCTTAGACTTCGCTCCAAGTTCGCCTCACTTTGCGCCGCGTTGCGCCACTCACCTGACCTCCGCGCGGCCCCCGCTTCTAGTTTGATCGCGTTCATCGCATAGAGTTGCATGCTGGTGGGACAGGCCCTTTAGATGCTGCTGCACCCGCTGAGTTTCTCCAGCCTTTTGTTTAACCCTGTGTTTCCTACATCGCCCCGACAGGTGTGGCTTTGAGAATGCGTAACCTGACCTTGTTTTGACGATGCACGAGCCAACCAAAACACGGTCTCGTCCCTCCTTCGACCCGACAACCCTTCGAGATTTACTTTAGTTTGGAGATACAGCGCGGGAACAGACCCCTCAGCTCACCGAGTCCGCACCGACCAGCGATCCCAGCACATTAACACTACCCCTGCACACACTATTATCAAGCCAATTAACCAGCAAACCTGCACATCTTTGGAGATCTTTGCGTTCGTCCAGCATTGCGTTGGTCCCCTCTGCTGCTAAGAGGCGATGGCTCTACCAGCTCACATTGTGCAATTCTGCCTAAACTTGCAGTCACAGACCAAAGGTTATACAAATATCACACAAATTAATGTTTCTATCTCTGATCTTCTTCACCCCCCCAACACCAGCATGATGCCTTCAGCTCCCAGTGCCCTGGAATTCCCTCCCCAACCTTTCCCTGCTCCTCACTTCTTCTAAGATGTCGCTTAAAACTCACCTCTCTGAATCAGCGTATGAATGTTTTATTCATAGAAACATAGAAATCAGGTGCAGGAGTAGGCCATTCGGCCCTTCGAGCCTGCACCACCATTCAACATGATCATGGCTGATCATCCAACTCAGTATCCCGTACCTGCCTTCTCTCCATACCCTCTGATCCCCTTAGCCACAAGGGCCACATCTAACTCCCTCTTAAATATAGCCAATGAACTGGCCTCAACTACCCTCTGTGGCAGAGAGTTCCAGAGACCCACCACTCTCTGTGTGAAAAAAGTCCTTCTCATCTTGGTCCTAAAGGATTTCCCCCTTATCCTTAAGCTGTGACCCCTTGTCCTGGACCTCCCCAACATCGGGAACAATCTTCCTGCATCTAGCCTGTCCAACCCCTTAAGAATTTTGTTAGTTTCTATAAGATCCCCTCTCAATCTCCTAAATTCTAGAGAGTATAAACCGAGTCTATGCAGTCTTTCTTCATAAGACAGTCATGACATCCCAGGAAACAGTCAGATAATAATAAAATTCATGTTTTATTATTATCAATGTTTAGCGTTTTCTGAGTTATTCGTAACTGTCACTGTATGTCGTGTTGTTACTTGTGGGCGGAGCACCAAGGCAAATTCCTTGTATGTGTATATTCGGTCAATAAACTTACTTAAATATATTTCTTACGCAACTCTGTCACGTTTTACTTTGACAACTTGTCTCGGGATGTTAGGTTACATTAACGGCCACAGGCCCATTGTGACGGCTTCACCCAGGGCCCAGGAGACTTCAAAGAAGCCACAGCATCTCCTTCACATTCAACTGGCATCACCATCCAACAGGAGAACTTCCAGAAGATCGAGTCTGTCCTGGAAAGCGCCCTCCAAGAGATGACAACCTACTACAATAACAACCACCTGAAACCCAAACCATCAAAAACCCAACTATGCAGCTTCCATCTTAAAAATCGAGATGCAGGAAAACAACGGAGCGTCTCATGGGATGGCCATAAACTCCCCAACCACTTCCACCCCGTGTACCTCGGAGTCACACTCGACAGGACACTCTCTTTCAAAACCTACCTTCAGAACACCGAAGCCAAGGTCAACACTCGCAACAACATCCTGCGTAAACTGGTAAACTCAAAGTGGGGCGCTGATCCACCAGCCAGCCATCCGTGCAACTGGCCTAGCCCTGTACTTCTCCACAGCTGAATACACACGCGTGCTCAAGCTGAAGCTGCTCCCACCACACCAAACTGGTTGACACAGCCCTCAACGACACCTGCCGCATTATCACGGGATGAATAAAGACAACGCCAGTCCCGTGCCTCTACGCCCTAGCTGGTATTGCCCCCCAGCCCCCATATCAGACGATCCACCGTCGCCCAAGACGAGCGGAGAGCACAGGAGATCGATACCAGGCACCCCCTGCACGGACACACAGCACCTCCACCCCGACTGAAATCCAGAGCCAGTTTCTTGCAGACAGTCCCACCTCTCCAGACAACCAAAGAAACAGCAAGGACCAACATCTGGAAAGATGAATGGAACCAGGTCAACACACGAGCCCACGACTGGATGGAGAGAGGAATCACTCCGACTGAATGCCTCGCCAGCGGGCACGACCTCCCATGGCCAACCTGGAAGACCCTCAACAGATTATGAGTGGAGCAGGGGAGGTGCAAAGCACCTATGAAAGCATGGAACTACCAGGCAGAAGACACATGCAGCTGTGGAGCAGTAGAGACAATGTCCCCCCTACTGGAGTGTGACAACACCCCCCCCCCCCCCCCAAGTGCAGCCCCAGGACCCGGCTGAACCGACCCGACCTGCTGTGACCTGCGCCAGATACTGGCAGAACGACATCTGAGATTGCAACGGACTTGAAGAAGAACTGGTAGCTGCCTGTTTCACAGGGAGATGTGGGAAGCTCCCAGCCTTGGAGGGCAACGAGTATGAGACCCATCGAAGTGGAGCCAATGTCCACAGCCCTCCGCCCCCATGGCCAACATGTTGGAGTAACTCAGCATCTCTGCAGAGAAAGAACAGGTGAGACTTCAGTGGAGAATGTGCAAACTCCACACAGAAAGCAGCCAGAGGTCAAGGTTGAGCCGGGGTCTCTGGTGCCGTGAGGCAGTGGCTCTACCACCTAATACCCAATTGTGCATTGCAACCTAAACCCAAAGCCCCTGTCCCACGTAGGAGACCTAAACAGCAACCTCTGGTGACCCTTGCCCGCCACCCAAGGTTTCCATGAGGTCACCAGAGGTTTTGGTCACTCTCCCTAATGGTCGAAAGTGGTTTCCGCGTGGTCGAGGCTTCATCAAGGTTGCTGCTATTTTTTCATCGTGATTAAAACCGGCCTTGACTAAAAATAGTTTGCCGTTTTAAAAATCCATAATTTTTTAGTCGCAGGTCTAGTTGAAGCCGGTTTTCTTCATAGTCGAGGAAGGTTTTCAACACGTGCGTGGGAGGTGGTAGGAGGTTGCAGGTCACCTCCACCTTGATTTTTTTTTTTTGGGTGGCGGGAAGGTCACCAGAGATTGCTGTTTCGGTCTCCTAAGTGGGACAGGCCCTTAAACCTGCAGCCACGACCCAAGGTTTTATTAAATATCACACAAATTAATATTTCCATGTCTCGTTTCATTTTATTTACAATGCACACTTGCTTCCTCTGTGGTCTCCAGCTAATTTGACACAAGGTAAAATGTCACACCGCCACACAAGATAAATGGTTCACCACTATCTGTGTTTCTTCTTATCGTTCCGGTACACATACCACCCAGGGAATCTGCTGACATTTGAGGGGATTTACTGAAAGATGCAACCGCAACACCGCGGTACTGTTTCCTAAAGAACTCACAGAATATCCCCAGCCTTCCACAAGAGGGAAAACCAGCGCAGCGATTTACTTATCGGGGCACTTCATCTGATCTTTGACCCAACTGACATCCATAAAATACGAAGAGTAATATTTACAATTCAAGCAATGGGGCTTCCTGCAAATATTGGAGGTTTAACTGGGGGTTTATTGCCAAGGGTGAGGATTCTGACATGCCTGTAACAAGAGGGAAAACAAAACTCAGGCCAGATGAGATGTTGCACGCACTCATCTGGTCTATGATCGGCAGTGTAGGAAGGGATTAATGTTTTCGATCAATGCCTTCATCCAAACCCTCTCAAATTTTCATTGATCTGCAACAACCCTTTATTTATATTGAACTTTTAATGCAGTGATTTATCGCATCAGCTGCATCACAGGAACATTAACACACAAGCAAGTCACAACCATGTCATAAATATTGGAGTGGAACACTGCGGGAAGAACCTGGGACATAAGGGAGCCAGATGCATTTGTATAGCAGCTTTCTCATCCTCGGTGGGTGCACCCCCAAATGAATAAAGCAATTCTGATGATTCGTCACTCTGAGGATGGAGGGGGAACACTGTTCACCTACCATGTCGGTTCCCCGCTAGAGGCAAGAAACATGTTCCCGATGTTGGGGGAGTCCAGAACCAGCGGCCACAGTTTAAGAATAAGGGGTAAGCCATTTAGGACGGAGATGAGGAAACACTTTTTCACACAGAGATTTGTGAGTCTGTGGAATTCTCTGCCTCAGAGGCCGGTTCTCTGGATGCTTTCAAGAGGGAGCTAGATGGGGCTCTTAAAGATAGCGGAGTTAGGGGATATGGGGAGAAGGCTGGAATGGGATACTGATTGGGGATGATCAGCCATGATCACGTTGAATGGCGGTGCTGGCTCGAAGGGCTGAATGGCCTATTCCTGCACCCATTGTCTCTGTCTATTTTCATGTCTCAGTCTCCGATGACTACCTCACATAGCATGACTATTTATCTTACAGAGGCAGCAGAAAAAGCCTCGAGATGGCTCTGGATCAGGAGAGGAGGTCCATGGGGAGGAGAGAATGCCACTTGAACACAAGTCGTGGTCTGATCAACCATGACTGGGTCGTCTGGGTGAGGGTGTCTGATGTTGAAAGACCCGAAACACCCAATGACCCCCGGTTACATCACTGATGATGTGTTCAGGAGCATCGAGAGATGTATTTTTATCAATCCACGCCCTCATTTCACAAGTTTGTACATTATAGGAGTAGAATTAGGCCATTCGGCCCATCGAGTCTACTCCGCCATTCAATCATGGCTGATCTCTGCATCCTAATCCCATTTGCCTGCCTTCTTCCCATAACCCTTGACACCCGTTCTAATCAAGAATGTCTATCTCTGCCTTAAAAATATCCACTGACTTGGCCTCCACAGCCCTCTGTGGCAATGTTCCACAGATTAACTACCCTCTGGCTAAAGATAATACATAAAATGTGGTCTCAATAACATCTTGTACAACTGAAATGTGATGTTGCAATTTCCATAGTCAATACTCTGACAAATAAAGACCAAAGTACCAAAAGTCTTCTTCACCACCCTATCTACTTGATACGCCATAATCAAGGACCTGTTCGTGTATCCTAGGTCTAGAACATTCCACAGGAAATTGAGATCCATGCACTAAAACGTATTGGATGAGCCCATGCATTACCAAGGAGTAGAAGGCTACAATCTAAGTGTTAAGGGGCTGTCCCACTGTACGAGGTAAATCAAGAGCTCTCCCGAGTTTAAAAAAAATCAAACTCGTGGTAAGCACGTAGAATGTACGTAGTAGGTACGTCGGAGCCCGGGACGTCTCTTAGCGGCTCGTAACGCTAACGGCAGGTACTTGGGAAACGCAGTAAGCTCGTGAAGATTTTTCAACAATTTGTCCACGAGAGCCCCGAGTACCTAAGGGCGGCTATTACCGTAATTCTCCGAGTTCGAATCCAGGGAAACTCGGGAGAACTCTTGAATTAGCTGGTACAATGGGACAGCCCCATTACTAACTAGAAAGAGTGCAGATAGCAGGCACGTGCCGTCAGGGTAGGCAAGGTAGGCACTGCCTACCCTGACTGAAATTATGACATGGGAATTATTAAATATAAATAGTAAAGGCATGGGAGAATTATGCCTGTGTAAGAGACTGATCTCTTAGGTAGGCATAATTCTCCGTGCCTTTCACCCGCAGCGCTTGTGACACGGGAAGCTCTGTGCAGCCCCCGTGCCGTCAGCGCTGCCTGAAGCCGTCAATTTTAATCGGGGCTGAAGGCAGCAGAAATCCTGCCTTTGTAGCACTGCGCATGCGCAGCATCATACTGCGCATGCGCATCAGTCTACTGCGCATGCGCAGCGCAAGTTTATTGGCGGGGTTTTCAACCATGGTTTGTCGTGTCCCAATGATATGGTAAGTACATTTTGTGATTTATTTTTTTTAATACCGTATTTGCCGGGGTGTGGGAGTCGGAGTGGGGAGAGAGCTCCTTTCACAGCGTTTGGGGAGTCTGGCCCGGGGTAACGTTGCGGGGAGGGCACAAATGTTATGAATGAGGGGTCGGGGGCATCCACTTGCGACGTTCCTTGCAAGGGGGCATGAAATGACACTGCTCTGAGGCCGGGGGGGGGGGGGGTGGGGGGGAGAGAGAGAGAGAAGTAGCTCGAGCGGCCGCCGGGCCGGACAGCGGAACCAGCCGCCACCTTAGCTCCAGAACCACCCGCCCACCTCTGGCAGCTCTCCATCTAAAAACCTCTCTCCTGCCGCTCGCTGGCCTCACTCATGTCCTTAAATTCCAACAGCGCGATTGAGGTTACTCGGCTGTGGGAATTTAAGGATTTGCAGGAAGCCGCTGACATGAGTGAAGTCGGCGAACGGCAGGTGACAGGTGTTCAGACAGAGAGCACTGCCAAAGGTGAGCGGGCCGGCAGAAGGCGCTGAAGTGGTGGCCAGTTCAGCGGTGGCCACTCTCCGAGCTGCTTCTATCCCCAGCTACAGCCCGTGGCTTCGCACCCGGAGAGCTGCGGCAGCGGTGAGGCAGTGAAGATTCAGCACTTTGTGATAAGTCACTGTTTTTAGTTATTTATTTATTTAACGCGGAGAACAATCTGCGCATGCGCGGTTTACATTTTTTTAAAAGCGGACTGAGTGCCTACCCAGAGTAATTACTCACGGCACGTGCCTGGCAGATAGGTACCTGAATATTGGCATGGATGTGATGGGCCAAAGGGCCCATTTCAATGCTATATGATCTGCTAACGTACTGGGAAACAACGAACGATATGCACTATAAATAGAAAAAGGAAAATATTGGCAATACTCAACAGGTAAGACTGCATCTGTGGGGGGAGAATGTTTCATCAGGGGTATGGCCCAATTGTTGAACTCTCTGGGTGATGGCAGAGATAGATAGATTCTTGATTAGTGCGGGTGTCAGAGGTTATGGGGAGAAGGCAGGAGAATGGGGTTAGGAGGGAGAGATATACCAGCCATAATTGAATGGCGGAGCAGCCTTGATGGGCTGAATGGCCTAATTCTACTCCTATCACTTATGACTATATGTTCATACATTTAGAGGAAAGCTGGATGAGTGGATGATGGAGAAAGGAACAGAGGATTGGTGATGGTCAGGAGTGGATGGTAGACACTAACAAATGACTGTTCTGCAATATTCTGTGTAGGTCATGGAAATCGCAGGACCTTGTTCGTTCGTGATTTTTCTACATGTCAAGGCTCAGCGCTCCTTGAATTTATTGATATCAGGCGGGCCGATAATCAGATAAGTAATTCAAAGCCATCGGACCCAATAATCACAAGGATAATCAATTTAATGCGGTTTGCAGTGTAACACATGCATCAAGCGAAGGAATTGTCTGCGTTAATACTCACAAGGTAATCAACCAAATCATCTGCTCCATGGACGATTCTCACAGAATAACTAGCACAAGAGAAACTGAATCAATGCCCATTTTGACCAGCTCACTGAAACACGAATTGAATTGGTCAGTAAGCAATGGAATTGTACACTTCACCCTAGATAGAAACGTAGCAACTTAGAAAATAGGTGCAGGAGGAGGCTGTAGATTGGCTATTTCATACTAGCCAATTATAGTGCTTGTTTGCAGCAATGTTACAAAATTTTGAGATTTTAAAAATCAAGTCTGCAATTTATCCCATCAGATAAAGCATAAAAAGAAGTTTAATTTGACACCTAATTCACTTTCACATCTTCAGTATTAAGAAAGTTATGACGATTTTCATACTCGGAAATTAGCATCTTGTTCCCCATTGCGTTTCAATTGACTTAACTCAAAAGCTGTGATCTGGAACAGTTAAAAGCCCATAACTTTCTTAAAAATTAAGAGAACTCAGTTATTATAGATTGAAGCATTCTGAAACAAATATGAAACAATCTTACTTGGATGACCTGAAATTAAAGCATATAATTAGTTATCTAATTGTAGCTAATTACAAAATTCAATGAGTAGATCTAAACATCTATCAATTTCTTAAGAAAAGATAAACTTTTTTTAAATTGCCTAAGTGTCCAAATAACATTCACACAATAATCCACAATATAACATAATTTTAAAATCTAATTTTCATGAATTTCTAGGCCAAATGGAAGGAATTTAGTGTTTAATGCCTGTAAATTAATGGCCATTTAAATCAACTAGCGAGTGGGTTTTAGTGGAATGCGGTGGATTAGAACGTTGCGGTTTGTGGTGAAGTCGGTATGAAAAATACAGCCAGTTCATTCATTTTTTTTGTCCCCTTTTCGCAACATGAAAATGTGATTAAAGCCTTCCTAAAAACCAAGTTTTTATGTAAAAATAAACTGTGTAGCTTCTTTTATCGCCTACCTTAGGTCCGTTCCGCTGTCACCGTTCAGAGCTTTAGAAGATGATTTTTAAACTACTCTAGTTAATAAATAATCTAGCGTAGTTTAAAAATACCTTTATGAATGAAATGTCGGAGCGATTTCTCTTTAGCGACGAAATCGCCCGACATGGATTGATTTGGACTGCCTAGAAAAAAATCGGCATTTTAAACCCGCCCCCCTCCGAAAAGCGCCAAAGTCACGCACACGGGGAGCGGCAGAACTGCAGCGCTGCTAAAGGTAGGTATTGTAACATACCTATTGTTTGTAGTGACTCCGCCTAATATGTGGTTTATATTATCAAGAGCTTGCCTACGCTAGTTAGTACAAGTAGCTGCTAGGAAATGTAATGTCTTCCAGATCTTTGCTGTAAGTAGATTTAATAAAAAAAGTGTTGTATCGTGTTCGACTCAACTTATTATATAGGCCATTCGGCCCTTCGAGCCAGCACCGCCATTCAGTGGCTGAATATCCAAAATCAGTACTCCGTGCCAGCTTTTCACCCCCCCCCCCCCAATATCCCTTGATTCCCTTAGTACTAAGAGTTAAATCTAACGCTATCTTGAAAACATCCAGTGAATTCGCCTCCACTGCCCACAGTGGCAAAGAAGTCCACAGACTCACCACTCTCTGGGTGAAAAAGTTTTTCCTCATCTCAGTCCTAAATGGCCTACCCCGTATTCGTAAATTATGACACCCTGGTTCTGGACTCCCCCAACATCGGGAAAATTTTTCTTGCATATACCCTGTTCAATCCTCTAAGAATTGTGTGTGTTTCTATAAGATCCCCACTCATTTCAGCGAATACAGGCCCAGTCGACCCATTCTTTCATCAGACGTCAGTCAGTCCCACCATTCCGGGAATTAACTTGGTGAACCTACACTGCACTCCCTCAATAGTAAGAATGTCCTTCTTCAAATTAGGAGACCAAAATTGCACACAATACTCCAGGTGCAGTCTTACCAGGGCCCTGTACAACTGCAGTAAGACCTCCTTGCTCCTAAACTCAAATCCTCTCGCAATGAAGGCCTTCTTCACATTGGCTTTCTGCACTGCCTGCTGGACCTGCACGCTTACTTTCAGCGACTGATGCACAAGCACACCCAGGTCTCATTGCACCGCCCCTTCTCAAAATCTGACACCATTCAGATTCTGAAGAAGGGTCTCGACCCGAAATGTCACCCATTTCTTCTCTCCAGAGATGCTGCCTGACCCGCTGAGTAACTCCAGCATTTTGTGTCTATCTTTTAGCTAATAATCTGCCTTCCAGTTCTTTCCACCAAAGTGGATAACCTCACATTTATCCACATTAAACTGCATGACGTGATTTTGATGGAATGAAACCTTTGCGCCAATCAGCCACAGTGGGCTTGACGCCAATGAGCGTAGCTTGACTTCTCCTGATGTAGGCGTGTCGTAGGTTGTCGCGTGTGCTGACTTCCATTGGCGACTACCTACGTCAAGCGGTGACGGGTACCGGCAACTGAAATGTCTTAAGTTTAAGAAGGAACTGCAAATGCTGGAAAAATCGAAGGTAGATAAAAATGCTGGAGAAACTCAGCGGGTGAGGCAGCATCTATGGAGCGAAGGAATAGGTGACGTTTCGGGACGACAACCTTCTTCAGATTGATGTGGGGTTGGGGGGAGGCAGGAAGAAGAAAGGAAGAGGCGGAGGCAGTGGGCTGTGGGAGAGCTGCGAAGGGGAGGGGAAAGAGGGAGAAAGCAGGGACTACCTGAAATTGGAGAAGTCAATGTTCATACCACCGGGGTGCAGACTACCCAAGGTAAATATGAGGTGCTGCTCCTCCAATTTACGGTGGGACTCACTCTGACCATGGAGGAGGCCCAGGACAGAAAGGTCAGGTTTGAAATGGGAGGGGGAGTTGAAGTGCTGAGCCACCAGGAGATCAGGTTGGTTAGTGCGAACTGAGCAGAGGTTGTCGCTGAGAGGGTCATAGCTTGTCGCGGGTGGGCGTAGGTTGTCGGCGTAGGTGGTAGCTTGTTGGAGCTTATCGTAAACATTGCCGTAGGGGGGGGTCCAGCCACCGTTTTTTTGGCAACCTGCTACAACTATGACAGTCCAAGTGGGACAGGCCCATTATACCACAATCCCATCAGTTGATTGACCAGTTCCACTTTCCTGCATCTCATGTCAAATATCTTCATCTTTATTGATTCCATACCTCCACGAATGCAGTCCATTGGCACCCACATGCAATCATTCCTACCCCATTCCCCACAGACCATAGACCATAGAATAGGTATGTTACAAAACTTACCTTTAGCCATGCTGCAGTTCTGTCACTGGCCGTGTGCGCGACTTTGGCGCCTTTAAGGGGGGGGGCACAACGTTAAAATGCGGTTTTCCCCTTGCCATCCTTGCCTTCCTGTTGTCGGAGTGCGATCTATTTCTGGAGATGCGTTCCGACTGCCGGTAAGTCCGTTTTTTTTTTATAAATAGCCCGACTACTTCATCGCTGCAGTAAAATAAAAATTAGCTCCTAATGCCGTGAACGTCGACAACGGGGACCGATTTTACGTAGGGGACAGGTAAGTGAAAGCTGTTTATTTTTACATATGAACTTGCTTTTTTAGGGGACTTTAATCAATATTTCATGTTGCGAAACGGTGATTTAGTCCCCATACGAACCGGCAGAAAATTTCCTGCCGATATTGGGTTTAAATTCACCGCAACCGCAACGTTCCAATCCACCACGTTACAGAAAATCCCACTCGCAAGCTGTTTAAAATGCCCATTAATTTACAGGCATTAAACACTGAATTCCTTCAATTTGGCCTATAAATTAATGACAATTAGATTTAAAAATCATGTTATATTGTGAGTTATTGTGTGACTGTTAATTGGACACTTAGGCTTTACATTTTTTTAATTTTTTCTTAAGAAATGGATAGATGTTTAGATCTAGTAATTGAATTTTGTAATTGGCTACAATTGGGTAGCTAACTAATTATATGCTTTAATTGCAGGTCATCCAAGTAAGATTCTTTCATGTTAAAGAAGGAACTGCAGATGCTGGAGAATCGAGGGTTACACAAAAAGCTGGAGAAACTCAGCGGGTGCAGCAGCATCTAAGGAGCGAAGGAGATAGGCGACGTTTCGGGTCGAGACCCTTCTTCAGACTGGTCAGGGATCAGGGAAACGAGAGATATAAACAGTGATATGGAGAGATAAAGCAAGAACAATGAGTGAAAGATATGCAAAAAAGTATTGGTGATAAGGGAAGCAAGCCATTGTAAGCTGTTTCTGGTGTGAAAATGAGAAGCTAGTGCGACTTGGGGGGGGGGGGGGGGGAGATGGAGAAGGAATGTCAGGGCCCGAGGGCTGAGGGAGAGGTGGGGGGGGTGGGGGGAAAGGAGCAGTCTGGGTTAACAGAATTGAGAAAATTCAATGTTTAAGCCCAGAGGATGCAGACTCCCCAAGCGGAATATGAGATGTTGTTCCTCAAACTTGCGGTGTTGTTCACTCTGGTCAGTGGATGGGGGGTTACACAAAAAGCTGGAGAAACTCAGCGGGTGCAGCAGCATCTAAAGAGCGAAGGAGATAGGCGACGTTTCGGGTCGGTATGGGTTGCTCCTCTGGTCGAGGAAGTACCGGAGGGCTTTGAGACCACTTTGAGCCCTCCGGTACTTCCTCGACCAGAGGAGCAACCCATACCCATCCACTGACACCCTCCTCCGCCTAGCGGAGTTGGTCCTTACCCTAAACAACTTCTCTTTTGACTCCTCCCATTTCCTCCAAACACAAGGCGTAGCTATGGGCACACGCATGGGCCCTAGCTACGCCTGCCTCTTTGTCGGGTACGTCGAACAATCTTTGTTCTCCGGCGTACCAGGGCCCCACCCCCGACCTTTACCTCCGTTACATTGACGACTGCTTTGGTGTCACCTCCTGCACCCACGCAGAACTGACTGACTTTATCCATTTCACCACCAACTTCCATCCGGCACTCAAATATACTTGGACCATTTCCGACATTTCCCTACCATTCCTTGACCTCACCATCTCTATTGCAGGTGACACACTCCTGACTGACATCCACTACAAACCAACTGACTCCCACAGCCCCCCCCCCCCCCACCTCTCCCTCAGCCCTCAGGCCCTGACATTCCTTCTCCATCTCCCCCCCCCCCAAGTCGCACTAGCTTCTCATTTTCACACCAGAAACAGCTTACAATGGCTTGCTTCCCTTATCACCAATACTTTTTTGCATATCTTTCACTCATTGTTCTTGCTTTATCTCTCCATATCACTGTTTATATCTCTCGTTTCCCTGATCCCTGACCAGTCTGAAGAAGGGTCTCGACCCGAAACGTCGCCTATCTCCTTCGCTCCTTAGATGCTGCTGCACCCGCTGAGTTTCTCCAGCTTTTTGTGTAACCCTAAGATTCTTTCATATTTGTTTCAGAATACTTCAACCTATAATAACTACACATTTATTTAAGTTCTCTTAATTTTTAAGAAAGTTATGGGCTTTTGACTGTCCTCGATCACAACTTTTGTGTTAAGTCAATAGAAAAGCAATAGGAAGCAAGTTGCTAATTTCCGAGAATGAAAATGGCCATAACTTATTTAATACTGAAGATATGAAAGTGAATTAGGTGTCAAATTAAACTTATGTTTATGCTTTATCTGATGGGATAAATTGCAGACTTGATTTTTAAAATCTCAAAATTCTGTAACATTGCTACATAGAACAGTACAGCAAACGGACCAGCCCTTCGGCCCAAAATGTTTGTGCTAAATATGATGCAAAGACCAAGTCTTATCTACCTGATGTGATGACAAGTCTTCCCTAAGTTCTGGTCTGCTCTGATTCGATTCGATTCAATCTGCTCCACTCCCTGTTCCCGGTAGACCAGACCAGAAATAGCCCACTAACAGATCCTAGTTTCAGGAAGACACCGGCACTCTGTACTGATCTGAGGCCCCAGTCTAGTGAACTGCAGCTGGGCCCAATTAGTGGTTATTGCATCAACTGATCTACACCTGGTCTGCCCAAGTCATTAACACAGGAGGTCCAGCGAGAGGGGGAAAAGGAGAGGGAGAGAAAAAGAAAGAGAGAAAAAAAGAAGAGAGAGAGAAGGAGGGGGGAGAGAGAGAGAGAGAAGGGGGGGGGGAGAGAGAGAGAGAGAAGGGGGGGGGAGAGAGAGAGAGAGAAGGGGGGGGGGAGAGAGAGAGAGAGAAGGGGGGGGGAGAGAGAGAGAAGGGGGGGAGAGAGAGAAGGGGAGAGAGAGGAGAGAGAGAGAGAGAGAGAGGAGGGGAGAGAGAGAGGGATGGAAGGGGAGAGAGAGAAGGGGAAGGGGAGAGAGAGAAGGGGGAGAGGGAGGGAAGGGGAGAGAGAGAAGGGGAGAGAGAGGAAGGGGAGAGAGAGGAAGGGGAGAGAGAGAGAGAGAAAAAAAGGAGGGGAGAGTGAGAGAGAGAGAGAAGGAGGGGGTTAGTTTTGGCTGCATTTTAGCCCCACAATCCTGGTATTCGGACACAAGGCAGGGAGTGGGGAGAGCCGAGTGTGGTGGGGTGGGGTGGGGTGGGGGGGGGGACTTACCTGTCGGTTTGCTCCTCGGCCTGGCTAAGATGGCCATTCGCGGGTCCAGGCAGCGGGCGGTCGACGGTCAGGCTAGAGGCGGCTGCCTGCCCCTCTTTCGGGCCTACGTCCATGCACGTGTGTCCCTGGAGAGGGAACATGCGGTGTCCACGGGGACTCTGGAGGCTTTCCGTCAACGCTGGTCACCGCGTGGGGTTGAGGCTATTATAAACAATTAATGTACTGTTGTACTACAATGATCTGTTCGTTATAGTGTGATTTTGATTATGTTTTGATGTGTTGTATTTTATGATTGTGTTGAATAAAGTTTTTGAAATGGAAAAAAAAAGAGAGGAGAGAGGGAGGGAAGGGGAGAGAGAAGGAGGGGAGAGAGAGAGGGGGGGAGAGATGGAGAGAGGGAGAGAGAATGGGGAGAGAGAGGGAGATAAGGAAGGGGGAGAGTGGATGGGGAGAGTGGAGAGGGGACAGGTGGAGAGGAATAGCCCTTATTAATTGTACCTCCTCAGTGAAGATGAAGTCTTACTCCCCTGTGCAGACCAGGACCAGGAGGAAGAGAAGTCAATAACTCCGACAAGACTATCGAACAAGATCATGGGTCCCTTGCCTCGGCTCCCCAGCAGGAAGAGGCAGGAGAATGGGGTTAAGAGGGAGAGATAGATCAGCCTTGATTGAATGGCGGAGTAGACTTGATGGGCTGAATGGCCAAATTCTACTCCTATCCCTTAAGACCTTATGATCTACCCAATCTTCTGAATTCAAAATAGAAATTTGAAAGACATGTCGAGAAAAATATAGTTCACAAAGTCCCTGCCTTGTAAATGATTGAATGCAGCAGAAACAATTCTGGTTGAACGGTGCATCACAATGATGAGAAAGGACACTGGACAAATGACCTGTCATAACTTCACATGTTTTGATTTTAGTGTGAGACACATATTGCATTCGTGGCACATTTGAGAATCAACAGATTTCCTTTGCTGCACTTCAAGTGGAGGTGAATCTGGGGGAGTTCCTCCAACAAGATGCCACAAGCAACAAACGTGAGGAATGACTAATTCATAAGTTATAGGAGCAGTAGCAAATATAGTTTTGACCCTACCTCGTCACTGAATCTAAACCCCAGAACTCCCCTCATCCTCACCATTGCTGGAGAACCTTTACCAGAAGAGTTCTTAAGTTATTAAAGAAGGAACTGCAGATGCTGGAGAATCGAGGGTCACACAAGAAGCTGGAGAAACTCAGCGGGTGCAGCAGCATCTAAGGAGCGAAGGAGATAGGCGACGTTTCGGGTCGAGACCCTTCTTCAGACTGGTCAGGGATCAGGGAAACGAGAGATATAAACAGTGATGTGGAGAGATAAAGCAAGAACAATGAGTGAAAGATATGCAAAAAAGTATTGGTGATAAAGGAAGCAGGCCATTGTAAGCTGTTTGTGGTGTGAAAATGAGAAGCTAGTGCGACTGGGGGGGGGGGGGGGGGAGATGGAGAAGGAATGTCAGGGCCAGAGGGCTGAGGGAGAGGTGGGGGGGAGGCAGTCTGGGTTAACAGAGAAAATTCAATGTTTAAGCCCAGAGGATGCAGACTCCCCAAGCGGAATATGAGGTGCTGTTCCTCCAACTTGCGGTGTTGATCACTCTGGCCGTGGAGGAGGCCCAAGACCGAGAGGTCGGATACGCAGTGGGAGGGGGAGTTGAAGTGCTGAGCCACCGGGAGGTCGGGGTTGGTTATTGCGGACCGAGCGGAGGTGTTCGGCGAAACGATCGCCCAGCCTCCGCTTGGTCTCACCGATGTAGATCAGCTGGCATCTGGAGCAACGGATGCAGTAGATGAGGTTGGAGGAGGTGCAGGTGAACCTCTGTCGGACTTGGAAGGACTGCTTGGGTCCCAGAAGGGAGTGGATGGGGGAGGTGAAGGGACAAGTGTAGCATCTCTTGCGGTTGCAAGGGAAAGTGCCCGGGGAAGGAGTGGAGCGGGAGGGAAGGGAAGAATTGACGAGGGAGTTGCGGAGGGAGCGGTCTTTGCGGAAGGCAGACAGGGGGTGAGATGGGAAGATGTGGCGAGTGGAGGGGTCACGTTGGAGGTGACGAAACTGGCGGAGGACTATCTGTTGTATGCGCTGGCTGGTGGGGTGAAAGGTGAGGACCAGGGGGACTCGGCCCTTGTTGTGAGTGGGGGAATGGGGAGAGAGGGCAGTGTTGCGGGGTATGGAGGAGACCCTGGTGCGAGCCTCATCTATAGTGGGGGAGGGGAAACCCCGTTCTCTGAAGAACGAGGACATTTGCGATGACCTGGTGTGGAACACGTCATCCTGGGAGCAGATGCGGCGTAGACGGAGGAATTGGGAATAGGGGATGGAGTCCTTACAGGAAGCAGGGTGGGAGGAAGAGTAGTCCAGGTAGCTGTGGGAGTCAGTTGGTTTGTAGTGGATGTCAGTCAGGAGTGTATCACCTGCTCTTAAGTTCTTAAGTTATATGAGCAGGAATAGGCCATTCAGCCCATTGAGTCTACTCCACCATTCAATGATGGCAAGATCATGAAGGACCCCCTACCACCCCAGCAACGGACTGTTCCAGCTGCTACGGTCAGGCAACCGCCTCCACTGCCACGCTGCGAAAACAGAGAGGATGAGTTTCTTCCCACAGGCCAATTACTGGTAGACAAAAGTGCTGGAGAAACTCAGTGGGTGCAGCAGCATCTATGGAGCGAAGGAAATATACAACGTTTGGGGCCAAAACCCTTCCTCAGACTAATGTAGGGCGGGGGGGGGTGGGGGTGGGGGTGGGGGGGGGGGAGAAGAAAGGAGAAAGGAAAAGGAGGAGCCCGAGGGCTGAGGGAGAGCTGAGAAGGGGAGGAGACAACAAGGGCTACCGGAATTGGAGAAGTCAATGTTTATGCCACTAGGGTGCAGACTGCCCAAGCGGAATATGAGGTGCTGCTCCTCCAATTTCCAGTGGTGCTCACTCTGGCCATGGAGGAGGCCCAGGACGGAGAGGTCGGATTTGGAATGGGAGGGGGAGTTGAAGTGCTGAGCAACCGGGATGGTTAATGCGGACCGAGCGGAGGTGTTCGGCGAAATGATCGCCAAGCCTACGCTTGGTCTCAGCGACGTAGAACAAGGGCGTAATTACTGTTGTATCTTTTTTTTTTTAAAATGCAAATACTGGTTCTGTTCCGTTGTTTTGCACAATCCTGCAGGCATTGCTACTTTCATTTCACTGTACATCTTGTATGTGTATGTGACAAAGTTGACTTGACTTGACTGATCTATCTTTCCCTCTCAACGTCCTTTTATTCAGATGCAGCTCTTTCTGGTGGTGTTCCATGGAGATTTCACTAAAGCACTTGGGAGACTTGAGTTTGCAAACAGGGATCTTCAGTGGATGCCTCGGAGTAGAAGATACAGCAGCAATGTGGTTAAAATATTATCAAAAACTGCTGGGTCTGAAATAATGACAGAAAGGGCTGCAATCTCTCAGTGGGTCAGGCCACATCTCTGGAAAGAGAAACAGACATTTGAGTTGTTAAGTTGACAAATTAAGTTCAGATGCCAGAACTTCAGAAATCCATGCGGCACGGTGGCGCAGCAGTAGAGGAGCTGCCTTCCAGCACGGGAGACCCCAGTTCGATCCCGACTACAGGTGCTGTCTGTTTGGAGTTTGTATGTTCCCCCCGTGACTGCGTGGGCTTTCTCCGGGTTCTCCAGTTTCCTCCCACACTCCGGGTTTGTACGTTAATTGGCTTCGGTAAAGATTGTAAATCGCCGCTAGTGTGCAGGTTAATGTTAGCGTGCGGGGATCGCTGGTCGGCGGAAGGGCCTGTTTCCTCACTGTATTTCCAAACTAAGCTAAACAAAATCTTTAAACTAAACTAAGTAGAGAGAGTACAGAGGAGATTTACTAGAATGTTGCCTGGGTTCCAGGAACTAAGTTGCAGAGAAAGGTTGAACAAGTTAGGTCTTTATTCTTTGGAGCGCAGAAGGTTAAGGGGGGACTTGATTGAAGTCTTTAAAATGATGAAAGGGATATGATCATATGATCATGGCTGATCGTCCAAAATCTGTACCCCGTTCCGGCTTTTTCCCCATATCCCTTGAATCCCTTAGCCCTAGGAAACAAAATCTAACCATCTTGAAAACTAAACTTTGAAAAGGATTCAGTGTTACAAATGTATATTTATATTTGAACAAAATCTACATAGCATGCCGTCAGTTAAAATCATGGTTTTCTTTTTGCAAACTTGTACGTTAATTCCCTAACATTTCACACTGACAATAGATTCAGTGCATACATTTCTCCAAAGAAAAGGTAGTTTCCTGCACATTTAAACAGGGAAAGAGACGTGGATAAGCTTTTCCATTGAGGGTAGGGAAGATTCAAACAAGAGGGCATGACATGAGAATTAAGGGACAGAAGTTTAGGGGTAACATGAGGGGGAACTTCTTTACTCGGAGAGTGGTGGCTGTGTGGAATGAGCTTCCAGCAGAAGTGGTGGAGGCAGGATCGATTTTAACGAGAGAGTACAGAGGAGATTTACTAGAATGTTGCCTGGGGTTCCAGCAACTAAGTTACAGAGAAAGTGTTAAAGAAGGAACTGCAGATGCTGGAGAATTAAGGGTTACACAAAAAGCTGGAGAAACTCAGCGGGTGCAGCAGCATCTAGGAGCGAAGGAGATAGGCGACGTTTTGTGTCGAGACCCTTCTTCAGACTGAAATCTGAAGAAGAGTTTTGACCCGAAACGTCACCCATTCCTTCTCTCCAGAGAAGCTGCCTGTCCCGCTGAGTTACTCCAGCCTTCTCGAGAAAGGTTGAACAAGTTAGGTCTTTATTCTTTGGAGCACAGAAGGTTAAGGGGGAACTTGATTGAGGTCTTTAAAATGATGAAAGGGATAGACAGAGTTGACGTGGATAAGCTTTTCCCATTGATGGTAGGGAAGATTCAAACAAGAGGGCATGACATGAGAATTAAGGGACAGATGTTTAGGGGTAACATGAGGGGGAACTTCTTTACTCAGAGAGTGGTGGCTGTGTGGAATGATCTTCCAGCAGAAGTGGTGGAGGCAGGATCGATTTTAACATTTAAAAGTAAAGTGGATAGGTATATGGACGGGAAGGGAATGGAGGGGTATGGTCTGAGTGCAGGTAGATGGGACTAGGGGAAAATAAATGGTCGGCACAGACTGGAAGGGCCGAGAAGGCTTGTTTCCGTGCTGTAATTGTTATATGGTTATATGGTTATAAATGCTAGCACTGCGTTTGCCTTCCTTATACCGATCCGACTTGCACGAGTGGAAACTTCCTCTCCACATCAACTCTATCTAGGCTTTTCATCCATCCCGTTAGATCAGGGAACCAGCAATTATGGCCTCTCCTCCTGTTCCCACACTGTACCCAGGAATGTATCAGGCATCTGCTCGGAATGGAGGGGTATGGTCTGAGTGCAGGTAGATGGGACTTGGGGAAAATAAATGTTCGGCACGGACTGGAAGGGCCGAGAGGACCTGTTTCCTTGCTGTAATTGTTAATGGTTATATGTTATATGGTTAAATACCCCGGGAGACAGACACAAAGTGCTGGAGTAACTCAGCGGGACAGGCAGCATCTCTGGAGAGAAGGAATGGGTGACGTTTCGGGTCGAAACTCTTCTTTAGACTCTCCCTGGGAGGCATGAATTCAAATCCTTTCCTGGCAACTTAGGAACGTTAAATTTAAACAAATAAAACTGCACTGAAAAGCAAACATCAGCCACCAACTTTGGAGTAACCCAATTATTGTCAAAACCCATCTGGTTTAATTTATGGAAATGAATCTGCTTTCCTGATCTGGCCTGACCTACAAGTGACTCCACACCAGAGCAATGTGATCAAGTCAGCACAACTCGGCAAGTCCATTTATTCTCTGACAGTTCACAGCAGGTAGTAAAGACAGAGTCTGCAGAGGGAATTTTGTCAATTCCAGACAGATTTGCAGCAACTGCTCCTTCTGCAGTCGAGAGGGGTGGATGTGAGGGAGGAATTTAGAGAGGTGAAGGGCCGACAAGCTCGTCTCTTTACCTCAGAATCCTCCCAGATCATCTTCCGATCCAGGGTCCGCCATGTGGAGCAGGATGAGACGTGCTCACGTTTCTTCTTCCATAAGGTTCACAAGGGGAGCTCTGTGATCAACAGCCTTAAGGGCCTGTCCCACCAGCATGCAACTCTATGCGATGAACGCGATCAAACCGGCAGCGGGGGCCGCGCGGAGGTCGGGTGATCCCCTGTACAGGGCCGCTCCCACCAGCATGCGCCTGCATGCGGCAAGCGCAACCAAACCGGCAGCAGGGGCCGCGCAGAGGTCGGGTGAGTGGCGCAACGCGGCGCAAAGTGAGGCGAACTTGGAGCGAAGTCTAAGGTAAGTTCGCCAGGACAGAGAGGGGCACACAGAGAGGGGTACTGAGGCACACACACACACAGGGCCACGGAGCCACACACATAGAGGGTCACGGAGGCACCTACAGATAGGCTCACGGAGGCACGATGTCGGGGCGGTGTGTAAATGTCGAGGCGACTGTGAGCCGACAAGCTGTTGCCGTGTGGAATTTTTGGACATAGTCGGTTTTTCGGAGCCCCGCGTGGTGTCGGGACGAACGCCGCACAATTCCGCACGGCTCTGGCGATCGAAGTGGGACCGGCCCCGCGACGCCGGACGGCTCAAGCGACCACGTTAGGTCGCGCTAATCGCATAGAGTTGCATGCTGGTGGGACAGGCCCTTTAGGGAGGAGGATGGCTCGGTAACATCCTCACAGACGGACATGCTGAGGATCTGCAAATCCTTTTATACGGATTTGTACGACAGAAAGGCCACAGACAGTACCGCCTCCCAGAACACCCTGTCCTCTATCACGGACGTCTTGGAGAACAGCAAGCGGGAGTGTCTGGACCAACCACTGACCCTAGAGGAGCTGACTGGCTCCATCCGTTCCTTTGACTCGAGTAAAACTCCCGAAGGCAATGGCTTAGCGGCCGAGGTGTATTTGACTGGGTGGGCCCGGACCTGCTGGAAGTGTCAAATTCCATGGTTCTAGCCGGCAGCATGTCAGACTCTATGGGGAAGGGCAGCATCACCCTAATCTACAGCCAGAAGGGGGAGATGAATGATTTAAGGAATTGGAGACCCAACGTCGTCCAACGTCACCCTCACCTTGATGGCCACCTTGGTGTGTGGTTTCATCAGGCAGAGCCTAGAGCCAAGGCACGTGTGCACCAAGTGTCACTATCTGCTGAGCCCTCCCAGTCAGATCCTTCCTGCACCATCGGAACCTCACTACCAGCGCACGCTGCCCACGGGATAGTTGCTATGGAGAGGAGACGGTTGCCCACCTCTTCGCAGAGTGTGGATTTGCAAAGTGAGTCTAGAGAGGTCTGCAAGGGTCCCTGTCACGGTTTATTCCGAACAGCTCCGTCACAGAGGACTCTGTGATTTACGGACTGTTCCCAGGGGCACATTCAGAGACTGACATCGAGTGCTGCTGGAGGGTCATCAACTCGGTGAAAGACGCTCTTTGGTCTGCCCGAGCGTTGTTCACCACCCAGCAGAGTGAGATGTCCGTCGGGGAATGTTGCCGACTGGCCCACTGCAGACTGCAGGAGTACGTGCTGAGGGACGCACTGAAGCTCGGTGCAGCCAACGCCAAGACTCGGTGGGGGAGGACCACGGTCTAGGGCCCTTCCGCTGCTGGACATGGGGGGCACGGTATGGTGGAGACGCCCCTCAAAATAAGAGAAGGGATTCCACACCAGTGGGCGACATGAGTGGTAAGGGTGGGGGGTACAATTTGTGCAAACAGTAGTGAATGTATGCACAGCCTCCGAGAATGTCGGATGGAGTTTGGTAAGGATTATTTATTTCTCGAATAAAATATATTTTGAAATTTAAAAAAAGTAAAAGTTGTGCTGCCTAGGTATTAAATCCTGCAAAAATGACAGAACATCAACTTAACATAATCACACAGCAGGCAACAACTGTAGACGTCGACAAAACAGATGTTCGGTTCTCCTTGGAGATAAGATAAAGTTGTGCTTAGTTTATTGTCACATGTACCGAGTTACGGTGAAAAGCTTTTGTTGCGTGCTAACCAGTCAGCGGAGAGACTATACATGATTACAATGGAGCCATTTAAAGCGTATAGATACATGACAAGGGAATAACGTTTAGTGCGAGGTAAAGCCAGCAAAGTCCAATCTGAAGAAGGGTCTCGACCCGAAACGTCACCTATCTCCTTCGCTCCTTAGATGCTGCTGCACCCGCTGAGTTTCTCCAGCTTTTTGTGTACCCCCAAAGTCCAATCAAAGATAGTTTGAGGGTCACCAATGAGGTAGATGGGAGGTCAGGAACTGCTCTCTGTTTATTGGTCGGAAGATCCAGTTGCCTGCTAACACCTGGGAAGAAACTGCCCCTAAATCTGGAGATTTTCACACTTCTATATATATTTTTTTAATATATTTTTATTAGAAGCAATGCATATTGCCAATGATATAACAGTTTTTTAAATACACATTTAACTTGTTTCAAAAGTGATACAAATATTACGAAATGATTTATGTAAGCTATTTGTTTTAAGAAAGTAAAGAGGTAAAAGAATAGGTCTATAATCAACAAAGATGGAGCTTAAATAATATTGATTATGTAAGAAAAATAAAATAAATTAAAATAAAATAAATTCTATGTTTAATAACCTAATTTCTATGTTTCTATGTTTCTAAATCTCAGAATAGATCATTTCATCTAATCCTACAACTGGGTACTGGGCACTTCTATATCTTTTGACTGAGGGGAGAGGGGAGAGGGGAGAAGAGGGAGCGGTCAGGGTGCGACTCGTCCTTGATTAAACTGCAGGCCTTGCCGAGGCAGCGTCAGGTATACATGGAGTCAATGGAAGGGGAGGTTGGTTTGTGTGATGGTCTGGGCTGCGTCCACAATTCGCTGCAATTTCTTGTGGTCTTGGATGGAGCTGTTCCCAAACCGAGCTGTGATGCTTCCCGATAAAGAATTTCCTGATAGGAACCTTGTGGCTACCTCATAACCTTCTGATATTTATTTGCACTTAAATGTTCAATTCCACAGTTTTGGTTTAGTCAATGTTGCCATTCATTCTGATACAGCTTTATCTGATTCCTTGCAAACTGATGGAGAAATGATACGTGCAAACAAGACAGCAAAGCATGAGTACTTTGTTCCACTAAATCTACAGACATGAAACTTGGCGTTTGCTTCCGTCAAGAATCTCACACATGCCAGCGAAGATGTATTTCCTTTTGCTGGCACCTTTGCCTTGAGAAATAAAATAAGCCCCGAGTTGCTTTGCATACGGAAGAATCTGAGAGTCATTTGCGATGAGATGATTTGATTTGATTTAATTTATTGTCATTGTCTTCAATGAAGAGATAATGAAATTCTTTTTCCCTTACAGTCATACAAAAAATAAAATTAAAAAATCACAAAACACAGTAGTCCGCAACACAAACATCCCCACAGCAGCAGCAAAGTTCCCCACTGTGAGGGAGGGAACCAAAGTCCAGTCAACCTCCTCGCCAATGTTCACCCGTGGACGGGGCCTCCCGAGCTCCCCGTAATCGCCGCTACGGGCAGCCCGATGTTCAGTCCCTCACGCTGGGAGCCTCTCGTCGGCCACCTTCCACCGGAGTCCGCGGCTCCCGATGTCCACAGGCCGCGCTGGAAGGAGATTCGTGCTGGCGACCCCCGGCAAAGGGTCCCAGGACTCCGCGATGTTAACGTCAGCGCTGCCCACGTTGCGAGCTCGGCTCCCACAGCTCCGTGATGATGGAGAAGCGGCCCAGCACTACGGAGCTCTAAGCGGCGATCGCAGGAAGGCCTCGCCCGCTCCGCGATGTTTCCAGCGCCTCGCCGCAGGAAAGGCCGCGCTAATTCAACTGGTAGGCCGCGAGGGGGGGGGGGGGGGCGAGGACACGACTCGCCAGGAAGCAACTGAAGGACGGTTTCCCCCTTACCCTACCCGCTTCCCCCCACAGGAAAAAACTAAAAAAAACATAACAAAATAAAAAAAAGACAGCCAGACCGTGGGCGGAGGCAGCTAGCAACAACGCCACCGGATGTCACTTCATACCTTAGTTACATTGGCCATCCTTTATTTGGACTGGTGCGGGTTTGTACAGTAGGTTGTCTTATGGCTGGCAGAGATAACCACTGGAAAAATAAAGGCCAGAACCCGCAAGGCGTTTTAATTTCAAGTGCTGGTTTACACCAACAATAGACACAAAATGCTGGAGTAACTCAGCGGGACAGGTATCATCTCTATGCAGATAGAATGGATGATGTTTTGGGTAGAGGTCCTTCTTCAGATTTAATTTGCATGATTGGCCAGGTTATCCATTGCCTTGATATCAGATACAGTAAACCCTTGTCATTAGGGACCATTTTATAACAGATTTTGGCTATGTAGGACAGAGCGTCCCCTTAGTAATCAGACACCACTGTCTCTTTGTGCACACAGGCTGTGAGTTAAGGGCCTGTCCTACCAGCATCCGACTCCATGCGATGAGCGCGATCAAACTAGAAGCGGGGGCCGCGCGGAGATCGGGTGATCCCCTGTACAGGGCCGTTTCCACCAGCATGCGCCTGCATGCGGCAAGCGCGACCAAACCGGCAGCGAGGGCCGCGCGGAGGTCGGGTGAGTGGCGCAACGTGGCGCAAAGTGAGGCGAACTTGGAGCGAAGTCTTAAGGTAAGTTCGCCAGGACAGAGAGGGGCACAGAGGCACACACAGAGAGGGCACACACACAGAGGCACACACACACACAGAGGGCCACGGAGCCACACACATAGAGGGTCACAGAGGCACCTACAGATAGGTTCACGGAGGCACGATGTCGAGACGGTGTGTCATGCGTCTAGGCGACTGCGAGCCGACAAGCCGTTGCCGCGCGGAATTTTTGGACATAGTCAGTTTTTCGGAGCCCCGCGCGATGTCGGGACGAACTCCGCACAATTCCGCACGGCTCCGGCGATCGAAGTGGGACCAGCCCCGCGACGCCGGACGACTCAAGCGACCACGTTAGATCGCGCACGTCGCATGGAGTTGCACGCTTGTCGGACAGGCCCTTTACACTGCAGAGGGTCGGATATTGGCAAGCAATTGCATCATCAACAGTTGCGCGGCACAGTGGCGCAGCGGTAGAGTTGCTGCATTGCAGCGCTTGCAGCGCCAGGGACTCCAGTTAGAGCCTGACTACGGGTGCTGTCTGTGCGGAGTTTGTATGTTCTCCCCATGACTGCCTGGGTTTTCTCAGAGTTCTTCGGTTACCACCCACACTCCAAAGACGTACAGGTTTGTAGAGGATGGAGAGAGTGGGAGAGCAAGTGCTACATGAGGTTAGAGAAGTCAATGTTCATACCGCTGGGGTGTAGACTCTAAACTACTCATATTTCCCCAGCACCTCACATTTTACGGTAGTAACATATTTTACAAGTAGTCCTTGCTTTCCCTCTCTCTCCATCCCCTCTCCCTTCCCAGTTGTCTCACCAGTCTTACTGTCTCCGACTACATTTTCTCTCTGTACCAACCACTCCCCTGATATCAGGCTGAAGAAGGGTCTCGACCCGAAACGTCACCCATTCCTTCTCTCCAGAGATGCTGCCTGTCCCGCAGAGTTACTCCAGCATTTTGTGTCTATCTTCGATTCAAACCAGCATCTGCTGTTCTTTCCTACACATTCATGGCCGTGTTCCTCTCTCCGCAGACGCTGCCTGAATTTTCCGACCGGTTCCGGCATTTTTTAGTTCAGTTTTCCAGGATCGAGATCATTCAGAGAGGAATTAGCCTAAATTCAACACATTCTGCCAGGGACAAGCTCGTCTCTTTACCTCCGAATCCTCCAAGATCATTTGCGGCAACAATGACTGTCGATGATGTAGACTCTAAACCTGGGGAATCTGAGCTTTTTGGTAAAACATATATTGATTGTCCTTCAGGTCAAAGAACAACTTTTTGTGTGTGGGAATATTCCCCGAGAGGTGGTTTTATTGATTGTGGTCTTTGCTTATCTGATCTGTTCATCAGAACTGCGATATGTGAGAGACCCACATATCTTTTTTGTTTGTAATAATGAAAAGTGCAGTCAAGCTTAGAGTGAACCAGACTCATGTAATTTTCCAAGTAAAGTGCCACAGGAGATGTGTAATAGAATTGTTGAGATCTGTCCTATCTTCCCTCATCTTTAAAGAGTGTGCGGTAGACATCATCATAAGATCTTTGACATGCCTGGCCAAGTAATCAGCTGTTATATTAACCGAGTGACACACACAATGTGAGGTGAGGGTGGCCACACTGAGTCCCTCAGACAGAATTTGACTTTATTCGAATTGCCGACAGCATTCAGGGCTGAGTGGGAAGGCAGCCGAGAGAGACACTTAGAATAACGGGGAGGCCATTTAAGTCTGAGGTGAGAAAAAACTTTTTCACCCAGAGAGCTGGGAATTTGTGGAATTCCCTGCCACAGAGGGCAGTGGAGGCCAAGTCACTGGATGGATTTAAGAGAGAGTTAGATAGAGCTCTAGGGGCTAGTGGAATCAAGGGATATGGGGAGAAGGCAGGCACGGGTTATTGATAGGGGACGATCAGCGATGATCGCAATGAATGGCGGTGCTGGCTCGAAGGGCCGAATGGCCTCCTCCTGCACCCTTTTTTCTATGTTTCTATGTTTCTAGGTGGAGGTGTGAAAAAGGCCTGCCCTCCTATTGGGCATAGATCTATACATATATATTGCCACATATCTGTTGATGACCTATTTTCTATGTTTCTATGTTTCTATGTGACACAAAATGCTGGAGTAACTCAGCGGGTCAGGCAGTATCTCTGGAGAACGTGGATAGGTGACCAGCATGAAGGAAGGAGCTGCTGATGCTGGTTTACTCTGAAGATAGACACACAATGCTGGAGTAACTCAGCGGGACGGGCAGCATCTCTGGAGAGAAGGAATGGGTGACGTTTCAAGTCCAGACCCTTCTTCAGACTGAGAGTCAGGGGAGAGGGAAACACAGTGATAGGGAAGTGTTTAAAGGCACCCAAACCTGAACTGGACCCCTAAATAGACGAGGTGCTGGATGAGGTTGTCGAGACAGGTACTGTCACAAAGTTTAAAAAACATTTGGACAGGTACATATGGATAGGAAAGGTTTAGTGGGAATATGGGCCAAATGCAGGATTAGTGTAGATGGGGCATGTTGGTCGGCGTGGGCAAGTTGGGCCAAAGGACATATTTCCGTGTCGAAGGACTCTATGACTCTCCAGAGATGCAGGAATCTTGAGTAATAGCCAACTTGCTGGAGGAGCTGGGTAGTAAGCACTACCCAGTCCATCATCGGCTCTGACCTTCCTTCCATCGAAGGGATCTATCGCAGTCACTGCCTCAAAAGGGCTGGCAGTATCATCAAGGACCCACACTATCCTGGCCACACACTCATCTCCCCACTACCTTCAGGTAGAAGGTACAGGAGCCTGAAGACTGCAACGTCCAGGTTCAGGAATAGCTACTTCCCCACAGCCATCAGGCTATTAAACCTGGCTCGGACAAAACTCTGAACATTAATAGCCCATTATCTGTTATTTGCATCGTATCTGTTCATTTATTCATGTGTGTATATATTTATATAATGGTATATGGACACACTGATCTGTTCTGTAGTCAATGCCTACTATGTTCTGTTGTGCTGAAGCAAAGCAAGAATTTCATTGTCCTATCAGGGACACATGACAATAAACTCTCTTGAACTTGAACTTGAACTCAGCAAGACTTCAAATGCGGCCTCACCGACGTCCTGTACAACTGCAACATAACGTCCCACCTTCTACATTCAACGACCTCACTTAAGGGGTTGGACAGGCTAGATGCAGGAAGATTGTTCCTGATGTTGGGGAGGTCCAGAACAAAGGGTCACAGTCTAACGATAAGGGGGAATTCCTTTAGGACCGAGATGAGGAAAACATTTTTCACACAGACAGTGGTGAGTCTGTGGAATTCTCTGCAACAGAAGGTAGTTGAGGCCAGTTCATTGGCTATATTTAAGAGGGAGTTAGATGTGGCCTTTGTGGCTAAAGGGATCAGGGGTTATGGAGAGAAGGCAGGTACAGGATACTGAGTTGGATGATCAGCCATGATCATATTGAATGGCGGTGCAGGCTCGAAGGGCCGAATGGCCTACTCCTGCACCTACTTTCTATGTTTCGATGTTTCTATGAAAGGAAGCGTGCCAAAAGCCTTCTCCAGATACGTCGAGACTCTGGCACAACAGTCCCCAAATCCTGCAACGATTTAACGGCTTAAACCTCAAAATAGTTCAGACCTCGGCAGTGAGCAGCGAGGGCGTCTCATTACTCAGTGGGTGCTTGTTAAATTGCCGAATCCTGGTCGGAATATGTCAGCGTGTGATGATTGGCTTTCTTTCCCACAACTGTGATACATACCTATTTTCCAATGCTTGGCCATGGGTCCCTGCTGGCCCATCTGCCCCACTTCATCGCCTGCCTTAATGTCAAAGCTTTGACACTATTATGAAGTCCTTTGGAACATTTCATTATATCGAAAGGATAATTACAATTTCTAGTTGCTGCTAAATGCAATATCTTTTAACATGGGAGTATATATTATATTTAACAGAATTAAAAAGACATTTAGACAGGTACAAGGATAGGAAAGGTTGAGAGGGTTATGGGCCCACCCGACATTGTGCAGACATCACACGTCACAATTGAACAGAACGACAGCATATTCCCAGTTTCCTGCATCAATATGATATGATATAATATGATATGACAGAGCTTTATTTATCCCAGCAGGGAAATCGATCTGCCAACAGTCACAAAACACAACAAGATATGTGAAACATGAAATACATGAACCAGGATTGGGGATGTGCATAGATTGTGTAGGGGGTTAGGGGGTTGAGGGGGTGGGGAGGGGAGTCACCTCACTCCACGACAGAAGGGGGATGAGTTGTACAGTTTGATAGCCACAGGGAAAAAGGATCTTCTGTGGCGTTCTGTGCAGTATCCTTGTGGAACCAGTCTGTTGCTGAAGGTGCTCCTCAGGTTGACCAGTGTGTTATGGAGGGGGTGAGCTGTATTGGATAGACTCGGCTTGTACTCGCTGGAATTTAGAAGATTGAGGGGGGATCTTATAGAAACTTACAAAATTCTTAAGGGGTTGGACAAGCTAGATGCTGGAAGATTGTTCCTGATGTTAGGGGAGTCCAGAACAAGGGGTCACAGTCTAAGGATAAGGGGGAATTCCTTTAGGACCGAGATGAGGAAAACATTCTTTACACAGAGAGCGGTGAGTTTCTGGAATTCTCTGCCACAGAAGGTAGTTGAGGCCAGTTCATTGGCTATATTTAAGAGGGCGTTAGATGTGGCACTTGTGGCTAAAGGGATCAGGGGGTATGGAGAGAAGGCAGGTACGGGATACTGAGTTGGATGATCAGCCATGATCACATTGAATGGCGGTGCAGGCTCGAAGGGCCAAATGGCCTACTCCTGCACTATTTTTCTATTTTTCTATGTTTCTATGTTTCTATTGTGCAGTATGCTCCGCAGTTTGAGGAGCATCCTCCCCTCCAAGACCATCTCCAGTGAATCCAACTCCACTTCAGGGCGGGGCCAGCCTTCCCGATGAGCTTAGACAGAAAATGATGGAAAAACTCAGCTGGTGAGGCAGCATCTATGGAGGAAAGGAGTAGGCGACATTTGGGGTCGAGACCCTTCTTCAGATGAGCTTCTTCAGTTGATTCTGTTGGCATCCACGGACTAACCTCTGCTGCCCCAGCACATGACAGCGAAGAAGATGGCACTGGCCACCACCGATTGGTAGAACACCTGCAGCATCTTACCGCAGACGTTGAAAGAGCGGAGCCTCCTATTAAAGTACAGATAACTCTGTCCCTTCTTGTACCTCAGCGCCTCAGGGCCTCAGCGCTCCTGGACCAGTCTACAGTAGTTTACTGTCCAGGTAATCACCAAGGTACTTGGTAAACTTCACATCCACACCCTTGATGGAGACAGCGGGCAGGAGTGTTCCTCTCCTTCTAAAGTCCACCACCAACTCCTTATGGGCTTGTCCCACTTTCACGACCTAATTCACGACCTCTGCCGAGTTTGCCCTTGACTCATACTCGCAGCATGGTCGTCACAAGGTTGTAGGAGGTCGCATGTAGGTCGTAGGCGGTCATGATGCTGGTCGTAGGCACTCGTGGCATCAAGTAGGTCGGGACGTTTTTTTCTAGCATGATGAAAATTGTCCACGAGTAAAAAAGGTTGCAAATTAGGTCGTGAAAGTGGGACAGGCCGTTTATAGTCTTGTCGGTGTTGAGCTGCAGGTGATTCAGCCCACACCACTCAACAAAGTCGTTGACCACACCTCTGTATTCAGCTTCTCTCCCCTCACTGATGCAGCCCACAATTGCAGGGTCATCCGAACATTTCTGCAGGTGACAGGAGTTCAGGTTATATCTGAAATCCAAGGTGTAGATGGTGCCAGGAAGGGAGGTAGGACCATCTCCTGTGGGGCCCCTGCGTTGCTCACCACCATGTCCGAGACCTGACATATTGTGGTCGTCCAGTCAGGTAGTTGGTGATCCAGGAGTATCCACACACATCTTCATCAGTTTGCTCCCTGGCAGTGCATCTGAACATCTGCACCATCTGAAATCCTCCTGAACATCTGTCCCATGAGAGGACTAGATAGAACTTTCCCCTGCACAGTCTTTAACCTAGAGCAGGGGAATTAAGAACCAGATGACATAGGTTTAAGGTGAGAGGAGAAACATTTAATAGGAAGTTGAGTGGCAAATCTTTCACACAGAGGGTGTTGGGTGTATGGAACGAGCTGCCAGAGGAAGTAGTTGAGGCAGGTACTATCACAATAAACGACAGATAGGCAGGTACATGGATAGGAAAGGTTAAGAGAAGGTTTAGCATCCTTCGTACAGCAGGGTGACCAAGACTGAACACAAATACTCCAAATGTGGCCTCACCAATATCTTGTACAACTGTGACATAACTTGCCAACATCTAGACCCTGGCTGATGAAGGCCAACGTATCGAAAGCCTCCTTGATCACCTTGTAACGCCCCTTTCAGGGAACTATGTACCTGCCATCCTAGATCCCTCTGCTCTACAACAGTGCCATTCATTCTGAGGATATGACATGGACATCACACGCTGCAGCACTCGTGAGTAAGGCAAGGCAGCGCCTTTACCACCTCAGGCAATTGAGGAAATTCAGAGTGTCTCCGAGGATCCTCCAGTGCTTCTACTCAGCGGCTGTGGAAAGCATCTTGTCCGGGAATATCACGATTTGGTTTGGGAACTGCTCTGCCCAGGACAAGAAGGCTCTGCCAAACGCACTATGGGAACTTCACGCGCCCCTCTGCAGGAAGTAGACATCTGAAGGTGCAACTCCAGAGCCAATAAGATCATGGGAGACCCGTTCCACCCCTGCAACGGACTGTTCCAGCTGCTATGGTCAGGCAAACGCCTCCGCTGCCATGCTATGAGAACGGAGAGGAGTTTCTTCCCAGAGGCTATTAGGACTGTAAACTCCTCTCACCAGGGACTAACTTCACTGGACCATTCTACTGTTTTATTTTTAATTGCTTTTTTATCCCTTTTTCTTTCCTCCCACAATATGTAATATGTAAATATGTCATTCTGTTCCATTCTGTTTGTAGTTTGTTTGTTTTTTGCACAAGGTCCACTTTTCATTTCACTGCACATCTCATGTGTGTATGTGACGAATAAACTTGACTTGACTTGAAGGTCCTGCCCTGGTTTAACACGATCCAACACCTCGCACTTAAGGGCCTGTCCTACCAGCATCCGACTCCATGCGATGAGCGCGACCAAACCGGCAGCGAGGGCCGCGCAGGGGTCGGGTGATCCCTGTACAGGGCCGTTCCCACCAGCGTGCGCCTGCATGCGGCAAGCGCGACCAAACCGGCAGCGAGGGCCGCGCGGAGGTCGGGTGAGTGGCTCAACGCGGCGCGGTGAGGCGAACTTGGAGCAAAGTCTTAAAGGTAAGTTCGCCAGGACAGAGAGGGACACACAGAGAGGGACACAGAGGCACACACACAGAGGGCCACGGAGCCACACACATAGAGGGTCACGGAGGCACCTACAGATAGGTTCACGGAGGCACGACGTCGAGGCGGTGTGTAATGCGTCGAGGCGACTGCGAGCCGACAAGCCGTTGCCGCGCGGAATTTTCGAACATAGTCAGTTTTTCGGAGCCCCGCGCGATGTCGGGACGAACTCCGCACAATTCCGCACGGCTCCGGCGATCGAAGTGGGACCGGCCCCGCGACGCCTGACGGGTCAAGCGACCACGTTAGGTTGCGCTCATCGCATAGATTTGCATGCTGGTGGGACAGGCCCTTTATCTATATTAAACTCCATTAACTAGTTCTCAGACCGGCTTGCCCAACTGATCAAGATCCTGCTGGTGGGATTTCTGACAACCACCTGCACGATCTAAAATAGCGTCATCTACAAACTTGCAAATCTTTTGCATATTCTCATCCAAATCATTGATGTGAACCACAAACAACAATGGGCCCAGCACCGATCGCTGAGGAACACCACTACTTACAGGCCTCCAGTTCGAAAAACAACTTTCCACAATCACCCTCTGCTTCCTTCCATGAAGCCAGTTCTCTATCCAGTCTCTCT
Organism: Raja brachyura; assembly: GCA_963514005.1. The sequence continues at coordinate 3,461,366 of OY740815.1, forward strand.
GGATCCCATGCAATAATGTCTTAAGAGGCGATTGACAGAGGTGTTCATACTTATGAAGATATCAGTGAACTGTTCAAGGACATTATTTGGATTAAAGGTTAAATATAAGAGCTTTTCATGGGATTATAAGATTATGTATTACGCTGCCAGAATAGGTTATGGCAGGGATTCACACGCCAAAGGTACCTTAAATTCACCTTGCAGCCTGGCCTAGTATTTGGGCGTGCGGTTGTCACATGCCAGAACCTACTGATCTGAGTATAGAGTGTTAAAGAAGGAACTGCAGATGCTGGAGAATCGAGGGTTACACAAAAAGGCTGGAGAAACTCAGCGGGTGCAGCAGCATCTAAGGAGCGAAGGAGATAGGCGACGTTTTGGGTCGAGTCACTTCTTCAGACCTGAGAATAGAACCATTGTCTCTTCTAACCAGTCCACGTTAAATTGTTTCCGCCACCGTCTGTGGTGAGAAGCGATAAATGGTCCAAATCCTAGTAAAAATATATACAATGCTACAGTGTAGTACAGAGACCCAGAGCGTGGATCCAGAGGGCAGCTCGGTGGCGCAGCGGTAGAGCAACTGCCTCACAGCGCCAGAGACCCGGGTTCGATCCTGACCTCGGGTGCATGTCTGTACGGAGCTTGTACATTCTCCCCGTGACCTGCGTGGGTTTTCCCCGAGAACTTTTGTTTCCTCCCACAGTACAGGTTTGTAGGCTAATTAGCTTGGTATCAATGTAAAATTGTTCCTGGTGGAGCAGACTCAGGCAGAGCCAGGGACAAATGCAGGAGGTGCAGGAAGGAACTACAGATGCTGGTTGAAATCGAAGATAGACACAAAATGCTGGAGTAACTCAGCGGGACAGGCAGCATCTCTGGAGAGAAGGAACGGGTGACTGAATCAGTCTGAAGAAGGATCTTCACCTGAAAGGTCCTGAATTGTGTTTTTCCTTTGCTAACTTGATGGATAAAAATACTAGAGACACAGCAAAGATAGACACAATATTGGACGACATCGTCGGGAGCTCGCAGGCCACAGGTTGTATGACCTGTTTTTCTGGAGCTCCCCCGGCAACAGCTGCGTCCGCTGGACTGGAGGGCGGCAGCTTCGGCAGCTTCGACCGCCCCGGGCCGCGGAGTTGAACCGGCCTGTTGGCGGAGCGTGGTTCAGCCGCGGGACGTACTTACATCACCCGGTGGGGTCACAACATCGGAGGCCTGGATCGCCTCAGCGCAGAGGAAGAGGAAGAACAAGAAGGAATGAGACAAAGACTTAAGATTTTGCCTTCCATCACAGTGAGGAGGTGTCTGGTGAACTCACTGTGGTGGATGTTAAATTTGTGTTAATTGTGTGTTTTGTTATTTACTATATGCATGACTACAGGGCAACGAAATTTCGTTCTGACCGAAAGGTCTGAATGACAATAAAGTTTCCATGCATATGCTGGAGTAACTCAGCGGGACAGGCAGCATCTCTGGAGAGAAGGAATGGCTGACGTTCCAGGTCGAGACCCTCCTTCAGTGCATGAGGTTTAGTCGAGCGTGGAGCATCACAGGATGAGCGATAGGCGCTCGAGATGGAGACCTTCAGATGATGGGACATGCATTACTGGGATCTGTTACAGATGATGCTGCGGGTGTGTGACAGATTCAGACAGAGTCAGACCACCGTCAGCAAACGCCCATCTGTTGTTATCCCATGAAACTCTGGTGTGCGCTGATGTGTGCGATATAAATGTACTTAAGGCCTAATAAACAACGATACCACCAAATGTGTCTCATATCCTCGGAGCAATGACTTTCACAAAAATGTCTGTGAGACGACACGTACTGAAATGGAGCTATTGCGGATGGAAAAGTTAATTGATAGGGAAAGGCACAGAGCGAGACGGTCACTGTGCCAGCCTTGAGGATCAACTATTTACCAAAGCATCGTCCTTTGTGTTATCTTTGCCCAGCTCGATTTTTTATTTTTTGGGTTGCCAGAAGCCAAAGGCGGACAAGATTAATAAAGATGAATGTGATGATTGATGGCGTGAGACGGGGCCAAATAACCAAGTCAATGACAATCTAATGAAGACACCAAACGCCAACTTCAAGAGGCCAGACCCAGCTGATGCCAGCACAATTAGTTCACCATGTGCATGGAGGCACCAAGGTTGATTTTAGTTTAGAGATACAGTGCAGAAACAGGCCCCTCGGCCCACCGTGTCTGCACCGACCAGCGATCCCTGCACTTAACACTATCCTACACCCACTAGGGACAATTTACATTTACACCAAGCCGATTAACCTACAAACCTGTATGCCTTTGGACTGTGGGAGGAAACTGAGGATCTCGGAGAAAACCCACGCAGATCACAGGGAGAAGGTAAATTGTCCCCAGTGTGTGTAGGATAGTGTTAATCTGCAGGGATCGCTGGTCGTCGAGGGCTCGGTGGGCTGAAGGGCCTGTTTGCGCACTGTATCTCGAAACTAAACTGAAACTAAACTGAGCGTCAGTGAGGCCTTTCTGGGAAAGATAACATTGAATTCTCCAGTTTCAAGTAAAACCCCCAGCCCCAGCCAGCCCCCTTTTCCTGCTCACACATTTCTCCCTCCCTGTTCCTTCCCCTCCTCCTCTCCAAGTCTCCCATTTACTGTATCGCCCCTGTTTCCCCTCCTCCCATCCCCTAACACCCACACGCCTCTCTCCAGCTTTGCAGGTCACTCCTATTCTTTCCATGTCTGAAACCCGTTTCACCTCTAGCCTTTGTCACTTTCTCTACCCATCTGCTAAGCTATCTACCTACGTGTAGGAAAGAACTGCAGATGCTGGTTTAAATCAAAGGTAGACACAAAATGCTGGAATAACACAGCCGGGCAGGCGGCATCTCTGGAGAGAAGGAATGGGTGACTAAAACTGACAAAAACCTCCGGGAACCGCACAGAAACCTTGGGTGGGGCGCAAAGTCTCCAGAGGTTTCCATTCAGGTTTCCTAAGTGGGACAGGGACATTAGATAGAGCTCTTAAAGATAGCGGAGTCATGGGATATGGGGAGAAGGCAGGAACGGCGTACTGACTGTGGATGATCAGCCATGATCACATTGAATGGCGGTGCTGGATCGAAGGGGTGAATGGCCTACTCCTGCACCTATTGTCTATTGTCTATAAATGGGAACAATGTAAAGGGCCTGTCCTACAAGCATGCAACTCTATGCGATGAACGCGATCAAACTAGAAGCGGGGGCCGCGCGGAGGTCGGGTGATCCCCTGTACTGGGCCGTTCCCACCAGCATGCGCCTGCATGCGGCAAGCGCAACCAAACCGGCAGCGAGGGCCGCGCGGAGGTCGGGTGAGTGGCGCAACGCGGCGCAAATTGAGGCGAACTTGGAGCAAAGTCTTAAGGTAAGTTCGCCAGGACAGAGAGGGGCACACAGAGAGGGGCACAGAGGCACACACATAGAGGGTCACAGAGGCACCTACAGATAGGGTCATGGAGGCACGATGTCAAGGCGGTGTGTAATGCGTCGAGGCAACTGCGAGACGACAAGCCGTTGCCGCGCGGAATTTTCTAACATAGTCATTTTTTTGGAGCCCCGCGCGATGTCGGGACGAACTCCGCACAATTCCGCACGGCTCCGGCGATTGAAGTGGGACCGGCCCCGCGACGCCGGACGGCTCAAGCGACCACGTTAGGTCGCGCTCATCGCATAGAATTGCATGCTGGTAGGACAGGCCCTTAACATCAATTACAGTCGGGGCAAGTGTCTTTGTCGAGGTGACATTGATGCAAAAAAATATTCTGAGGACGTGAAAAAACCATTGCTGCGACTGTGCCAGATAGAAACATAGAAACATAGAAAATAGGTGCAGGAGTAGGCCATTCGGCCCTTCGAGCCTGCACCGCCATTCAATGTGATCATGGCTGATCATCCAACTCAGTATCCCGTACCTGCCTTCTCTCCATACCCCCTGATCCCTTTAGCCACAAGTGCCACATCTAACGCCCTCTTAAATATAGCCAATGAACTGGCCTCAACTACCTTCTGTGGCAGAGAATTCCAGAGACTCACCACTCTCTGTGTAAAGAATGTTTTCCTCATTTCGGTCCTAAAGGAATTCCCCCTTATCCTTAGACTGTGACCCCTTGTTCTGGACTCCCCCAACATCGGGAACAATCTTCCAGCATCTAGCTTGTCCAACCCCTTAAGAATTTTGTAGGTTTCTATAAGATCCCCCCTCAATCTTCTAAATTCCATCGAGTACAAACCGAGTCTATCCAATCTTTCCTCATATGAAAGTCCTGACATCCCAGGAATCAGTCTGGTGAATCTTCTCTGTACCCCCTCTATGGCAAGGATGTCTTTCCTCAGATTTGGAGACCAAAACTGTACGCAGTACTCCAGGTGTGGCCTCACCAAAGCCCTGTACAACTGCAGTAGAACCTCCCTGCTCCTATACTCAAATCCTTTCGCTATGAATGCTAACATACCATTTGCTTTCTTCACTGCCTGCTGCACCTGCATGCCTACTTTCAATGACTGGTGTACCATGACACCCAGGTCTCGTTGCATCTCCCCCTTACCTAATCTGCCACCATTCAGATAATAGTCTACCCTCATGTTTTTGCCACCAAAGTGGATAACCTCACATTTATCCACATTGTACTGCATCTGCCATGCATCTGCCCATTCACTCAGCCTATCCAAATCACCCTGCAGCCTCCAAGCATCCTCCTCACACCTAACTATACCCCCCAGCTTGGTATCATCTGCAAATTTGGAGATGTTGCATTGAATTCCCTCGTCCAAATCATTAATATATATTGTAAATAGCTGGGGTCCCAGCACTGAGCCTTGCGGCACCCCACTAGTCACTGCCTGCCATTCTGAAAAGGACCCGTTTACTCCTACCCTTTGCCTCCTGTCTGCTAGCCAGTTCTCTATCCACATCAATACTGAACCCCCAATACCGTGTGCTTTAAGTTTGTATGCTAATCTCTTATGCGGGACCTTGTCGAAAGCCTTCTGAAAGTCTAGATATAACACATCCACTGGTTCTCCCTTATCCACTCTACTAGTTACATCCTCGAAAAATTCTATCAGATTTGTCAGACATGATTTACCTTTCGTAAATCCATGCTGACTTTGTCCAATGATTTCACCACTTTCCAAATGCGCTGCTATCCCATCTTTAATAACTGACTCTAGCAGTTTCCCCACTACCGATGTTAGACTAACTGGTCTGTAATTCCCCGCTTTCTCTCTCCCTCCTTTTTTAAAAAGTGGGGTTACATTAGCTACCCTCCAATCCTCAGGAACTACTCCAGAATCTAAGGAATTTTGAAAAATTATCACTAATGCATCCACTATTTCTGTGGCTACCTCCTTGAGTACTCTGGGATGCAGACTATCTGGCCCTGGGGATTTATCGGCCTTCAATCCGTTCAATTTACCCAACACCACCTCCCGGCTAACCTGGATTTCACTCAGTTCCTCCATCTTATTTGACCCCCGTTCCACTGCTATTTCCGGCAGATTATTTATGTCTTCCTTAGTGAAGACAGAACCAAAGTAGTTATTCAATTGGTCTGCCATGTCCTTGTTCCCCATGATCAATTCACCTGTTTCTGACTGCAAGGGACCAACATTTGTTTTAACTAGTCTCTTTCTCTTTACATATCTATAAAAACTTTTGCAGTCAGTTTTTATGTTCCCTGCCAGTTTCCTTTCATAATCTATTTTCCCTTTCCTAATTAAGCCCTTTGTCCTCCTCTGCTGGATTCTGAATTTCTCCCAGTCCTCCGGTAGGCTGCTTTTTCTGGCAAATTTGTATGCCTCATCTTTTGTTTTTATACTATCCCTGATTTCCCTTGTTATCCATGGATGCACCACCTTCCCCGATTTATTCTTTTGCCAAACTGGTATGAACAACTTTTGTACTTCATCCATGCAGTCTTTAAATACCTTCCATTGCACATCCACTGTCAACCCTTTAAGAATCACCTGCCAGTCTATCTTGGCCAATTCACATCTCATACCTTCAAAGTTACCTTTGTTCAAGTTCAGAACCCTTGTTTCTGACTTAATTTTGTCACTCTCCATCCTAATGAAGAACTCAACCATATTATGGTCACTCTTGCCCAAGGGGCCACGCACAACAAGACTGCTAACTAACCCTTCCTCATTACTCAATACCCAGTCTAGAATAGCCTGCTCTCTCGTTGGTTCCTCCACATGTTGGTTGAGAAAACTATCCCGCATACATTCCAGGAAATCCTCTTCCTCAGCACCCCTGCCAATTTGATTCACCCAATCTACATGCAGATTGAAGTCACCCATTATAACCGTGTTACCCTTGTTGCACGCATTTCTAATTTCCTGTTTGATGCCATCCCCTACTCCAATACTATTGTTAGGTGGCCTGTACACAGTTCCCACTAGCGTTTTCTGCCCCAGAGTTTCGCAGCTCTACCCATATCGATTCCACATCCTCCACGCTAATGTCCTTCCTTTCTATTGCATTAATCTCCTCTCTCACCAGCAACGCTACCCCACCTCCTTTTCCTTTTCGTCTATCCCTCCTGATGAAATATATGTATTTGTTCCACAAGGGTTGATAGATTTTCAGAGACTTGAACTGTATAAATTCAGTCCATTTTTTTTTTACAGCTAAGTGCAATTTTTTTCAAGCAACAATTTTCTTGAGGAAATAATGAAAGTGGCTGCTTCCAATGGTACAGTGCTTTTAGTGCAGTAAAGCTCACCAAGTTGTTCCATAGAGGAGCAGTATCACCCAAATATTAACGCTGTACTGCCTCGGAAGACATTAGAACAAGAGATCGGCTTTAAGGAGCATCGCAGAGATGAGGGAAATCAGCATTGCTTATGTTTTCACAAGGAACTGCAGATGCTGGAACCTTGCATTGAAGCAAAGTGCTGGAGTAACTCAGCGGGTCAGGCAGTATCTCTGGAGGATCTGGACAAGTGACGTTTCAGGTCGAGACCATTCTTCAGACTATTGTTTGTTAGGTGAACCGAGACACAGTGAAAACATTTGTTTGCATGCTATCCAGAAAAACCACTCTGCCCATGAGCACAATCAGGCCATACACTAGTGCACCAGGTAGTGCAAAGAGAATGCCAGAGTGCAGAAGACAGTGTTAAAGAGTGTTACAGCTACAGACAGCATGTTCAGGGTCTGCTGTTTCAATGTGCATGGTCCAAGACTGTCTCCCACACCTCCCCCCTTATCTCCCTTCCCCTTCCCACCCAGGTGCCCCACCTGCACCCTGATCTATTTCTCCCCCCCCCCCAATCCTCCTCTCCCTCCCACCCACCACTTTCCTCCCTCAGGCTTCACAATCTGCAATCCTTAAACCTGTCTCACACCTTCTGTTCTTATCTCTGGAATTTGTTCCAATCATCTGCCTATCAAGCCCCCTCCCCCCCCCCCCCCCCCCTCGCCATCGTCCATCTATACCCTGCCATGTTTTATTCTGCCTTTCTTCTTTTCCAAGTTTCTTCTTCCAATCCCACCCCACCCAACTTCAATCAGTCTGAAGAAGGCATTCAACGCGAAACGTCAGCTTGCCATGTTCTCCAGAGATGCTTCAGCTAGCCATGTTCTCCATAGTTACTTGGGCACTTTCGTGTCCTTTTGTGTATTAGCCAGCATCTCGCAGTTCTTTGTGTGTACAAAATGAAATGAGCTCCAGCCTGAAGCTAGCCGTATTCATGTCGAGACTCAAAAACAGTAGAAAATAACCCTCTGTGTATGATCAGAAAAATAGCTGTACAACCCGAAATAAAAAAACAGATGCCCTTGGCAATTTCATGAACCCCATGAGGTGCCTACGTTTTCTCCTTGCATTTCCTCTCAGCACAATGCAAGTACTTGTGAACAGCGTAGACCCCTTCGTGCCTCAGTGCCAGGTGATTATCATTCTGCTATTCTGAGCTTTCTTTCTGGTGAATTAGGAGGATGCACAAATTGGAGGACGTTGAAGAAACTGCTCGCTGTTTAAACTCCCCACACACACACACACACACATGCCGGCCACTGAACTTCCAAGAATAATTTAAGGGCCTGTCCCACTTGCCGACTTTTTCGGCAACTGCCGGCGTCATATCAGGGTCGCCAAAAGATTTTGAACATTTCAAAATCCAGCGGCGACAAGAAAAACGTTGCGACACTTGAAAAAACACCGCACCTCGTGCATCCCAGACTCCTTCATGCGCCCCAGACTGATTCCTGGGATGGCAGGACTTTCATATGAAGAAAGACTGGATAGACTTGGCTTGTACTCGCTAGAATTTAGAAGATTGAGGGGGGATCTGATAGAGACTTACAAAATTCTTCAGGAATTCTTAAGTCTGAAGAAGGGTCTCGACCCGAAACGTCGCCTATCTCCTTTGCTCCTTAGATGCTGCTGCACCCGCTGAGTTTCTCCAGCTTTTGTGTAACCCTCGATTCTCCAGCATCTGCAGTTCCTTCTTTAACAAAATTCTTAAGGCATTGGACAGGCTAGATGCAGGAAGATTGTTCCCGATGTTGGGGAAGTCCAGAACAAGGGGTCACCGTTTAAGGATAAGGGGGAAGTCTTTTAGGACCGAGATTTTTCACACAGAGAGTGGTGAATCTGTGGAATTCTCTGCCACAGAAGGTAGTTGAGGCCAGTTCAATGGCTATATTTAAGAGGGAGTTAGATGTGGCCCTTGTGGCTAAAGGGATCAGGGGATATGGAGAGAAGGCAGGTACAGGATACTGAGTTGGATGATCAGCCATGATCATATTGAATGGCGGTGCAGGCTCGAAGGGCCGAATGGCCTACTCCTGCACCTATTTTCTATGTTTCTATGTTTCTATGTTTCTATGTCATCACGCAGTGTCACCACCGCATCACGCCACATCGCGCCGTGAATTTTGATACGTCAGTCAATGATGCCGGCAGTCGCTGAAAAAAATCGGCGAGTGGGACAGGCCCTTTACTTTCGCGAGATCGCCAGCACTGGAAGACGGCAAAATGGAAAGGAAGATTTTGTTTAGAAGGAAAATTCAAACCAATGTTTCCGCCTGGTGTTTAAATCACAGCGAGACTGTGATGGATTGAAGGGGCTGCATGCTGAAATAAGTCCAGACTGGCAGAAGCAAAGAATCGACCTTCAATATAGCTCAATCCATCAGAGCACTTTAACACTGTTCAGATATAATATTCCTCGGAGCTTGGTGCCAGTGGATTGTGTCGAGCTCTCAGCAGATGAACGGGTTTTTCTATAAGCCTGTGGAACCGGCTTCACTCCAGGGATATGGGTATGCAGGGAATGGAGGGATGTGGATTATGTGCTGTGTGGCTCCGGTCAAGACCCCAGATCAGCAATGGCGACGCTGGCTCTTGTAGCAAGGTGAACTCACACAACAGGCTTTATTTCCAATGTCAAACAAACAGTGTCAGTAGGTCCTGATCTGTACAGGGGAGTAGTCCTTCATCTTCACTGAGGAGGCACAGTTAATAAGGTGTCTTCCTCTCCCCCTGTCCTCTCTTAGGAGGGAGATAGATCAGCCAAGATTGAATGGCGGAGTGGACTTGATGGGCCGAATGGCATAATTCTACTCCTATCACTTATGACCACAAACAGTGCCGTGCTGTCCCCTGTACTGCTCTACAGGGCCAACCAACTCCCACTTCCTGTATTCGGCCCTTCGAGCCAGCACCGCCATTCAATGTGATCATGGCTGATCATCCACAATCAGTACCCTGTTCCTGCCTGCTCCCCATATCCCCTGACTCCACCATCTTTAAGAGCCCTATCTAGCTCTCTCTTGAAAGTATCCAGAGAACCGGCCTCCACCGCCCTCTAAGGCAGAGGATTGCAACACGAAATGCCCGATGACTGTGAGAACACACCCTTCATCGCACAGCACACACTCCTGAAGAAGTGCAGAATGATTCCTCTGAATCAGTATAATCAGATTGATCGAGGGTCCTTGAACTAATAGACACTATGATCAGACGAGGCGGACTCCACAAGATTACACCCTCTTCTACTCTGTTGTCGACTCTGCCCACTCCCAAACTCGCCTATTCGTTTGTCCAACAGCAGCAGCAAGTTTAGTTTAGTGTAGAGAAACAGGCCCTTCGGCCCAACAAGTCTGCTCCGACCAGCGATCCCCGCTCACTAAAGGGCCTGTCCTACAAGCATGCAACTCTATGCGATGAACGCGATCAAATTAGAAGCGGGGGCCGCGCGGAGGTCGGGTAATCCCTGTACAGGCCGTTCCCACCAGCATGCGCCTGCATGCGGCAAGCGCAACCAAACCGGCAGCAGGGGCCGCGCGGAGGTCGGGTGAGTGGCGCAACGCGGCGCAAAGTGAGGCAAACTTGGAGCGAAGTCTAAGGTAAGTTCGCCAGGACAGAGAGGGGCACACAGAGAGGGGCACAGAGGCACACACACAGAGGGCCACGGAGCCACACACATAGAGGGTCACGGAGGCACCTACAGATAGGTTCACGGAGGCACGATGTCGGGGCGGTGTGTAAAGCGTCGAGATAACTGCCGGACGGCTCAAGCGACCACGTTAGGTCGCGCTCATCGCATGGAGTTGCATGCTGGTTGGACAGGCCCTTAACACTATCCTACACACTAGGAACAATTAGCATTTTTACCAAAGCCAATTAACCTGCTGTCTCTATCGTACACATGCTGGTCCTGTTTGCAGGCCGGTAGTGAAGTATCCAGACTATGTTTGACTTTCCTCCAGTTATTCATTGATTGTTATACATGGCTTACTTAGTGTATTTTTGTTGATTCTTTAAGAGGGGGGATGTAGATCAGTGTCACTCATTTCATGTCACGCTTCTGTGGTTACGCCCACTAGCTTTTCAGTTATCACTGCTTGCTGGATTCCCTTAGGGTAAGTGGAGCGTGCAAGTGTGAAGTCGTACTTGCTACGCAGTTAATAAAGTCTCTGGATGTTTATCCTGGTGTAAGGCTTCTGTTATTGTATGGTCATCACTCAACACCTACAAACCTGTACGTCTTTGGAATATGGGAGAGTAACAGAGTCATGCAACAGTGAAAGCAACAGGTGTCCTAAACTTCCTGAGGCGCAACTTCCATCATTGTTCAGCTTCTGTCAAGGAGAAGCTGTATTTCACCCTCGTTAGACCTCATCTGGACTACGCAGTTGCAGCTTGGGACCCATACACAGATAAAAACATTTCATCCATCGAACGTGTCCAAAGACAGGCCGCTCGATTTGTTACTAACACCTACGAGAGAGAAGCGAGTGTCACCAAACTTCTGAATTCTCTGGGCGGGGCGGAACCCTCTCCAAGACAGACGTGAAGCCCACCGTTTGACCTGCTTTTACAAAATGTTAAATGGTCAGCTAGACATAGGTCACAAGGCCTACACCAACCCCAAACCAATTAGGAGCAGACGAGGGCATTCGATCCAATTTGTGGTCCCAGCCTCAAAGACAGATGTGTTCAGCAATTCGTTCTTTCCACGCACTATTAAAGCATGGAATAATCTCCACCAAGCCACGGTTGCCCAGCCAGATGCAACTAAATTTAAAGTGGCACTTTCTTCCCAATAACCCTCTCTGGCTAAACCCCTCCCTTCACCACCTCCAGTTTAGATTCCAGTTGGAATATTTTGGAGGACCAAGCAACCAAGAACCAAGGACCAAGAAGAGAGAACTGGAACTCCCTGAAAATGCCCACGCAGGTCATGGGGAGAGCGTACAAACTCCGTACAGACAGCACCCGTAGTCAGGATCGAACCTGGGGTCTCTGGCGCTGTGAGGCAGCAACTCTACCGCTGCCCCTTTTATTCCACATGTCTCCGACATTGAGACCAGATTCATTGGGAGCCGTTACATGAAACACGTTTCCTACAAGCTTAAACAGTCGGCTGGGAACTGAAGCGGCAAATTAGGGAAGTCTACAATAGTATAGATCCTTCAAAAAGAAAAATGGCTCATCTGTCCCTGACAAGGCAGACCATTGACATTGCTTACCATGCCTCCACCTCCAGCTCACATTAACTCTTACAGAGAAAGGGGCATTCAGAAGAATCTTATTTGCTTTTGCTAACACATTCTGAATGGCAAATGTAATTAAAAATATAACTTTGCTCACGTTCTTAAAACTCTCTATAAGGGTTTTAATGCCAATCACCAATTTGTTTGCCTTGTTAATAAATTCTGTTTACAGATGTTGTTGAGGTCTGGAAGGTTTGTATTTAACTGGTAGTTTTATTTCTAGGAAGGAACTGTAGATGCTGGTTTACACCGAAGATAGACACAAAGATGACGTCTCGACCCGAAACGTCACCCATTCCTTCTCTCCAGAGATGATGCCTGTCCCGTTGTGTCACTCCAGCATTTTGTGTCTATCCTCCCAGCACACAAAGGGGCGATTTACAGTGGCTAATTAACCTGCAAACCCACACGTCGGTGGGATGTTGCAGGAAGCCGGAGCACCCGGAGGAAACCCACGCCGTCCCAGGGAGAACGAGGATCGAGCCCAGGTCCCTGGCGCTGTGCGGCCACAACTCTACCGCTGTGCCAGATCCAGGGAAGACGGAAACTCGAGATATTAAAGGGTACAAAGAACAAAAGAATGTAAAGTAGGAAAAGAACAAATCAAAGCCAGCCAGATGCAGGAGTAGGCCATTCAGCCCGTCGAGCCAGTACCGCCATTCAATATGGTCATGACTGAGCATCTAAAATCAGTACCCCGTTCCTGCTTTTTCCCCCTTGATCGCTTGATTCCGGTAAGTCTAACTCCCTCTTGACAACACGGAGCTGAATTCCTGAGTGCCTTACCTGCCTGTTTGGAAAATCTCCAGCGGTAAATAAGGATTGCTTTATATAAAGGTTGCTCTGGGGATTAGCTGCATTTCAATCATGATGTACAACCTTATTAAACCGACATGAAGCAAAGGCAGTGGCATTGAACTAAGCAGCCCATGCACATGTATTTGATGCTAAATTAAAATTCAATAAAAGTGATTAATCGGAGAGCATAAGGAGTAGGGTGTATCATGACCCGAAATTGGCTGAATCACTGCGCCTGTAACTCAAACCAGGCAGGAAATATGATTTTAATAAGTCATGAAGCCAGAAACCTTTGCAGAAACCTATTAAGGCCAATTATGACTGGTTGTGCAGCACATCTCATGATAGAGCCTCAGAGTTTAAAAATATTATCAATAATATTCTGCCTTTTTTCTTCTGCAAAGACTTGTTCTCACATTTTTGATTACGGATCGTGGGACTGGAATGTGTGTAATGTGAGTGTCCCCAGGCTTTGGACACTTGTGTTGAATTAAAATGACTTGTGTAATTAAATAAAGTTAATTAAAAAACCTAAAAACCCATGAATGCCCCAACTGTAATGTCGCCTATCCAGAGATCCTGCCTCTATCCAGAGACTCGCTGAGTTACTCCAGCACTTTATGTCCTTCTACGATACAATACCATACGATAGAACGTTATCCTGGGAGGGAAATTGATCTGCCAACAGTTATAAAATACAAGATATATGAAACATTGAATTAAAGTGACAAGTGGAACGGATTGGGGATGTGCAAAGAATGGGGAGGGTAGAGGAGGGACAGAAGGGGGAAGAGTTGTCCAATTCGATAGCCGCAGGGAAGAAGGATCTCCTGTGGCGTTCTGTACTGCATCCTGGTGGAACCAGTTTGTTGCTGACGGTGCTCCTCAGGTTGACCAGTGTGTCATCACTTCATTGATCACAGTCATAGTGATCAATGATCTCCAGTCATTTTTGAATAATTAAAAAGATTGAGGTGATATTAAATAATCTCAATAAATAAAGTGTTTCCTGTTTCCGCATAATCGCCGGCCATTTGATCTTTGTACAGATTGCAACATTTTAGAATCTGTGCCAGGTCTACATGTGTGTGTGTGTGAGTACATTTGGAGGGATTTTGGGAAGCACTCCACATTCAGAAAGGCTTATGTACCATGTGCAGTCCACTCCTTAGATCAATTCCTGTGACAAATGAACAAAAGCAACAACCTGCATAATCAGTCTGAAGAAGGTTCACCACCCGAAACGTCGCCTATTCCTTCTCTCCATAGATGCTGCCTCACCCGCTGAGTTTCTCCAGCATTTTTGTCTATCGACAGTAAACTGAGCCGCCGTCAAATGAGCCACCATTGTAGACAGCGTGAACTAACACTGCAGGAACGGTGGAACAAGAACATATCTAGAATGAGCCTTGTAGTGATTAATCATGAGGTCTTTCATCAAGCCGGATCTACTCTTCGTTAATGAAGACTAGACCATCACTATTCTTCAATGGATTGCTGTGCGGTTGTGAAATTCATGTTGGGTTCTTGGAATGAAGAATGTCATCTGATTTGTACCTCTCAATTGAAACTTTCCTTCCCCTTACAATTTCAGACAGAAACCAAAGACAGCAATTTAAGCTTTGTTATCTTGTCCAGCGCTGCAGCAGGGTTTCTGTTGACTTTACATCGAGAGCTCGCGGTCTCGGGAGGCCGAGTCGGGAGCTCCAATGACACAGAGGTTCGACAAGCCCCGACCCGGGGGACAGATCGCTCGGCGCGGGAGAGCTGACAAGAATAGTTTGGTGACTGTCCACTGGAGAGACAGTTGACGGCACAGAAAGACGGCACCCGGGACAGGCTGGGTTAGCACCCCAGTCTGTGTCTTTCGTGAGAAAGACACCCAACAAAGCTACGGAAAGGCCTAATGAACCATCGTGGCCTAAACATCCATCAGGCGAGAATGAAATGCTCGGAGAAGGAGAAAGAGGTGCAGCGAGCGCACGCACAGGCCTTGAACCTGGTGAGACGCAGGAGGAGCCCGGCCGGGAGTCACCCCACAGAGCCCAGTCCCTCCACGTACTAGAGTCTCCCAACCCCTGCAGAGTAGTTATTAAGATGGCTGCTCCGTGGGCGGTTGCTGCTGGGACGCAAGTCGGGGCCTGATCAACCCCGGCTGGGTCGCCTGGGCGAGGGTGTCTGATGTTGTGAGACCCGAAACACCCGATGACTCCAGGTCACCACACTGAGGATGCGTCCCAGCGCATCTAGAAGATGGATATTTTTCACATCCCCGCGATGCGGGAGCTGATCGCTCGATGCGGAGGGCCCAAACACCGCCAGCTACGGGAGTCAAGATTGTCCCGTCAACGGAAGGCTCGAGGCCCCCGACCACGGGAGAAGAAAGAAGGGAAGAGATTGAACTTTTTTGCGCCTTCCATCACCGTGAGGAATGTGGAGGAGTCACTGTGGTGGATGTTTCTGTTAACATGTATTTTGTGTGCTTCGTGGCTTTTTATTTGTTTGAGTGACTTGGCAAATGAAATTCCTCGTGTGTTGCAAAACATACTAGGCTAATAATGTATTATTGTATTGGGTTGTGTGGTAGTGAGGGAGAACCAGCAAAGACTCCTGCAGGGGTACACAAAAAGCTGGAGAAACTCAGCGGGTGCAGCAACATCTAAGGAGCGAAGGAGATAGGCGACGTTTCGGGTCGAGACCCTTCTTCAGACTGGTTGCGGTACCGGCAGCCACACTTCTCTTCCAAAGACCCCCTCCTGCGGCAACCAGCGTTCTCGTAGGGCCTCCAGAGTCCCCGTGGACACTGCGTGCTCCCTCTCCAGGGACACACGGGCACAGACGTAGGCCCGGAAGTGGGGAATAAAGCTGGCAGGCTTGTATTCACTGGAGTTTAGAAGGATGAGGGGATATCTTATAGAAACATATAAAATTATAAAAGGACTGGACAAGCTACATGCAGGAAAAATGTTCCCAATGTTGGGCGAGTCCAGAACCAGTGGCCACAGTCTTAGAATAAAGGGGAGGTCATTTAAGACTGAGGTGAGAAAAACGTTTTCACCCAGAGAGTTGTGAATTTATGGAATTTCCTGCCACAGAGGGCAGTGGAGGCCAAATCACTGGATGGATTTAAGAGAGAGTTGGATAGAGCTCTAGGGGCTAGTGGAGTCAAGGGATACGGGGAGAAGGCAGGCACGGGTTATTGATAGGGGACGATCAGCCATGATCACAATGAATGGCGGTGCTGGCTCGAAGGGCCGAATGGCCTCCTCCTGCACCTATTTTCTATGTTTCTATGTTTCTATGGGATGTGAGAGAGGAACCGTGATTTGTTCAGGTGGGGGCTGGTGGAGGTCTGGTGCTCTCAGCAGATACTGGTCCGTGCAAGGAGTGTGCTGAATTTAAAGTGAGAGCAAAAAATACAAGGGAGAACGTGAGGAAAATCAAGAATCAAGTCAGGTGCGTTTAATTGTCTATTGTTTAAATCTACCTCATTCAGAGGGTAGCTATGATCTGGAATTCTCTGCTTTGGTCGAATCTTATTACTTCAAAGAACTACATAAATATTAATGTGAACGTTGTACAAGAATATGTCAGTGGTGTCTGGAAGGTGTATTTTTTCACGTTGTATTGGAATATCTATATTTTTCACCCTATATTCTGCATGTAATTAAAACATAAAAGGACGCAGGGTGAGAGAAAAAATCTGTGGCAAGTGAGGCCATGGGCTACTTTGATGTTTCTTTCTGGATGGGATTCTCACTGACTTCTGCAGTATCCTTCGAGAGTGGGCAATCTTGCAGAGCTTCATAAAATGCTCAGATGGAGGAACTCAGCGTCAATGCTGGAGTAACACAGCGTCAGGTCGGGGAGAGTTCCCCCTCCCCGCCACGGGTACTATGTAATCCCGCGCTACCTGCTTCATGGTCGGATGGTCGGCGACTAAACCGTCTCCCCCACCTGCTTTGCCAAGTGTGGAGGAGGCTGTGGACCCCCAGAAGGACCAAAAACAAGACCTGTCAGAGAGCGGATGAGCTCCTGGGGAGCCAACGGCCATCCTCACTTGAGTAGAAGTTGTGATAACTGTCCTACACAGCATTATAAGGCACCGTGCCCGTTGAATTTTAAACGATGATGATGATGATGATGACAGGCCTGGGATGTCAGGACTTTCATATGAGGAAAGACTGGATAGACTCGGCTTGTACTCGCTGGAATTTAGAAGATTGAGGGGGGATCTTATAGAAACTTACAAAATTCTTAAGGGGTTGGACAAGCTAGATGCTGGAAGATTGTTCCCGATGTTGGGGGAGTCCAGAACAAGGGGTCACAGTCTAAGGATAAGGGGGAATTCCTTTAGGACCGAGATGAGGAAAACATTCTTTACACAGAGAGTGGTGAGTCTCTGTAATTCTCTGCCACAGAAGGTAGTTGAGGCCAGTTCTTTGGCTATATTTAAGAGGGCGTTAGATGTGGCACTTGTGGCTAAAGGGATCAGGGGGTATGGAGAGAAGGCAGGTACAGGATACTGAGTTGGATGATCAGCCATGATCATATTGAATGGCGGTGCAGGCTCGAAGGGCCGAATGGCCTACTCCTGCACCTATTTTTCTATGTTTCTATGTTTCTATGACAGGCAGCATCTCTGGAGAAAAGGGAATGGATGACGTTTCGGGCCGAGACCCTTCTTCAGACAGAGATTCAGGGAGAGGGAAATTTGAGATATGAAAGGGTAAGGTGTGAAAATGACAGATCAAAGGGGATGATGCTCAAGGTCCTCCTAGTCAATTTCACTATTTATATGCCTCCTTGCCAGCTTCATCTCTGCCGACATGAACCATTCTACATTTCCTTGACTGCAAATCACCACACTGCAGCAAAACAGAACCTTCATGTCCGATTCTCACTCAGAAACTCACCCAATGGTATTTAGTTTTTAATCTGGTTTAGTTTTGAGATACAGCGCGGAAACAGGCCCTTCGGCCCACCGAGTCTGCGCCGACCAGCGACCCCTGCACATTAACACTATCCCACGTGGACTAGGGACAATTTACAATTTTACCGTAGATAAATAACCTATAAATCTGCACATCTTTGGAATGTGGGAGGAAACCGGAGCACCCGGAGAAACGCCACGCAGGTCACGGGGAGAGCGTACGAACTCCGTACAAGCAACACCCACAGTTAGGATCAAATCCGGGTCTCCGGAGCTGTAAAGGACCTGTCTCATTTGGGCGTCATTTGTGCGTCAATTATGTGACATCACCTATACCAACATTAAATATGTAGATTTCAACTATGTTTGAAACGCTACGTCTGGAAGATCTGAGACTCCGCCTGGACGGAAAATCAGACCGCTTCTATCACAAGTGGTCTGCATTTATAGAATTACTACAAAGATAGGGTGCAGGAGTACCTCGGGCCTTGGTAGGGGGGGATGAAAAACTATTGAGTTGGTGGATTCCATTTGCGTGATATATATAACATAATAACTGGCTTTTTTTCTTTTTCTTTTTTTTTTAGGGTCTATTTTTTAACCCCCTCTTCTAATTCTTTGTCCAAGGGTTTCTTCTCCCCTTTGGCACGCTCTTTCACCATCACAACTCTTTTCACATTTCGCTCTCTTTCTCTCTTTTCTTTTTCTTTAAAAAAAACCAAAAAATATATATTTTTTTAAATTGTGTGACATCATTTACACGCACGCGCGGCGCCCCAGGATTTTGGGACGTACAAAATCTTTGCTCGTCATCTGCGTGATGCGCAAATGACACCCAAGTGGGACAGGTCCCTAAGGCAGCAACTCTACCGCTGCACCACCATGTCGCCCTAAAAGGCCTGTCCTACAAGCATGCAACTCTATGCGATGAGCGCGATCAAACTAGAAGCGGGGGCCGCGCGGAGGTCGGGTGATCCCCTGTACAGGGCCGTTCCCACCAGCATGCGCCTGCAAGCGGTAAGCGCAACCAAACCGGCAGCGAGGGCCGCGCGGAGGTCGGGTGAGTGGCGCAACGCGGCGCAAAGTGAGGCGAACTTGGAGCAAAGTCTAAGGTAAGTTCGCCAGGACAGAGAGGGGCACACAGAGAGGGGCACAGAGGCACACACACACAGAGGGCCACGGAGCCACACTCATAGAGGGTCACGGAGGCACCTACAGATAGGCTCACGGAAGCACGATGTCGGGGCGGTGTGTAATGGGTCGAGGCGACTGCGAGCCGACAAGCCGTTGCCGCGCGGAATTTTTGGACATGGTCAGTTTTTCGGAGCCCCGCGCGATGTCGGGACGAACTCCGCACAATTCCGCACGGCTCCGGCGATCGAAGTGGGACCGGCCCCACTACGCCAGACGGCTCAAGCAACCACGTTAGGTCGCGCTAATCGCATAGAGTTGCATGCTGGTGGGACAGGCCCTTAACTCAGAAGCTGCTCTCAAAGACAATCAGCAATTTCTCAAATTCTCCTTGCCATTGAAATAACAATTTGAATAGTTTAAAACAACAATCGGGATAACAGAAGCAGATCAGATTCCTTGTATAGGTAAGAAGGAGTGAATCCTGATGGGGTAAGCATGCTGTGTGTTACTCTTGTCAAGGCATTATTGTGACAGTAACACTCTTACTGCATCCTGTAATATTATACATACTGTGACTGGAGGCTGCTTCCAAATTCAATCTTAGCCGTTTCTTTTCTCAAGTAGAATCAATTGAAGGTTGACGTGGTGAACTATTTGCCGGAGGGAGTCCTGCATTGACAGAATCACATCACAAACTTCACATCAGGTGATGGACACAAAAAGCTGGAGTAACTCAGCGGGTCAGACAGCATCTCTGGAGATGTTCCGTTTTCTCCAGAGATGCAGCCTGAGCCACTGAGTTATTCCAGCGTTTTTGTGTCTATCTTCGGTTTAAACCAGCATCAGCCGTTCCTTCCGAAAAACTTCACATCAGAACTGCTTGATCCCTGCTCATTCTCCTGCGAATCGACGATCGACTGATTAAAATTGACCAGCAACGCTTGGCGCGCCTCGGGGGAATATTAAAACATTTGTTTGGGTTGGTACTTATCTAATTGTACAGTTGGGTGATTTGCAATAGATTTCACAGGCACCTGTAGTTTTCTGTTGCTCAGGAACCCCTGATTGTACACACAAAATGCTGGAGTAGCTCAGCAGCCAAGCAGAATCTCTGGAGAGGAGGAATGGGATACGTTTCACCATTCATAGAAACCTAGAAAATAGGTGCAGGAGTAGGCCATTCGGCCATCGAGCCTGCACCGCCATTCAATATGATCGTGGCTGATCATCCAAATCAGTATCCTGTACCTGCCTTCTCTCCATACCCCCTGATCCGCTTAGCCACAAGGGCCACATCTAACTCCCTCTTAAATATAGCCAATGAACTGGCCTTAACTACCTTCTGTGGCAGAGAATTCCACAGATTCACCACTCTCTGTGTGAAAAATGTTTTTCTCATCTCAGTCCTAAAAGACTTCCCCCGTATCCTTAAACTGTGACCCCTTGTTCTGGACTTCCCCAACATCGGGAACAATCTTCCTGCATCTAGCCTGTCCATCCCCTTAAGAATTTTGTAAGTGTCTATAAGATCCCCCCTCAATCTTCTAAATTCTAGCGAGTACAAGCCGAGTCTATCCAGCCTTTCTTCATATGAAAGTCCTGACATCCCAGGAATCAGTCTGGTGAACCTTCTCTGTACTCCCTCTATGGCAAGAATGTCTTTCCTCAGATTAGGAGACCAAAACTGCACACAATACTCCAGGTATGGCCTCACCAAGACCCTGTACAACTGCAGTAGAACCTCCCTGCTCCTATACTCAAATCCTTTTGTTATGAATGCTGACATACCATTCGCTTTCTTCACAGCCTGCTGCACCTGCGTGCCTACTTTCGATGACTGGTGTACCATGACACCCAGGTCTCGTTGCACCTCCCCTTTTCCTAATCGGCCACCATTCAAATAATAGTCTACTCTCCTGTTTTTGCCACCAAAGTGGACAACCTCACATTTATCCACATTATACTGCATCTGCCATGCATTCGCCCACTCACCCAACCTATCCAAGTCACCTTGGAACCTCCTAGCATCCTCCTCACAGCTTACACTGCCCCCCAGCTTAATGTCATCCAGAAACTTGGAGATGTTGCATTCAATTCCCTCGTCCAAATCATTAATATATATTGTAAATAGCTGGGGTCCCAGCACTGAGCCTTGCGGTACCACACTAGTCACTGCCTGCCATTCTGAAAATGACCCGTTTACTCCTACTCTTTGCTTCTCTCCAGTCCAATATGTAGTTATCTCCTTCTCTCCACAGACGCTGCCTGTCCCGCTGAGGTACTCCAGCATTTTGTGTCTTTCTTCGGTTTCAAACAGCATCTGCAGTTCCTTCCTACACAACCTCTGAGTTTTTACACTTTAGTTTGTTGGTCTGTGCCGGTGATAGGCTGCTTTGTCGGGGTACAGTTAACAGCTTTCGTTGCGTGCTATCCAGTCAGCGGAAAGACAATACATGATTACAATCGAAGGTAGACAAAAATGCTGGAGAAACTCAGCGGGTGAGGCAGCATCTATGGAGTGAAGGAAATAGGCAACGTTTCGGGTCGAAAACCTTTCTTCAGTCTTCGATTTTCCAGCATCTGCAGTTCCTTCTTTACCACATGATTACAATCGAGCCATTCACAGTGTATAGATACATGGTAAAGGAACAGCGTTTAGTGGAAGATAAAGCCAGCAAAGTCCAATCAAGGATGAATGGTTAACATGTCATTCAGTTAATCACTTTCAATTATTCCCTCACTTTTAATACATTCTGTGATTTAGGGATAAAATTAAAAGACTTTCACACATTTCCAGATAAACTGAGGTCCTTCTGCCTACCATGCTGAGTCACACTTCTAACTACATATTGGATATAGATCGGGTCAAGTAAGTGTTCTTCAGAGAGATAAATTGTAAATGTCAATAGATTTGAATTGATTAGTATAGTTTCGAGATGCAGCGCAGAAACAGGCCTTTTGGCCCACTGATTAACACTATCCTACGCACACTAGGGACTATTCACACATACCAAACCAATTAACCTACAAACCAGTACGTCTTTGGAGTGTGGGAGGAAGATCTCGGAGAAAACCCACGCGGTCGCGGGGAGAATGAACAGACAGCACCCGTAGCCAGGATCGAACCCGGGTCTTCGGTGCTGCAAGCGCTGTAAGGCAGCAACTCTACCACTGCGCCGCCGTGCCGGTTATTTTATTGGCCACGTGTTCTTCAATTGAATGAAACAAGTTCCATTTTACATTTTCCACGAGTTGATGCAGGGGGCAGACAGAACACCCACTGCTTCTAAACTCATGATGTTATATGATGAAAGATTAGGCTTGTATTCCCTGGATTTTAGAAGGATGAGGGGGATCTTAAAGAAACATATAAAATTATTAAAGGACTGGACAAGCTAGATGCAGGAAAAATGTTCCCAACGTTGGGCGAGTCCAGAACCAGGGGCCACAGTCTTAGAATAAAGGGGAGGCCATTTAAGACTGAGGTGACAAAAAACGTTTTCACCCAGAGAGTTGTGAATTTATGGAAATCCCTGCCACAGAGGGTGGTGGAGGCCAAGTCACTGGATGGACTTAAGAGAGAGTTAAGGGTCTGTCCTACAAGCATGCAACTCGATGCGATGAACGCGATCAAACTAGAAGCGGGGGCCGCGCGGAGGTCGGGTGATCCCTGTACAGGGCCGTTCCCACCAGCATGTGCCTGCATGCGGCAAGCGCGACCAAACCGGCAGCAGGGGCCGCGCGGAGGTCGGGTGAGTGGCGCAACGCGGCGCAAAGTGAGGCGAACTTGGAGCAAAGTCTAAGGTAAGTTCGCCAGGACAGAGAGGGGCACACAGAGAGGGGCACAGAGGCACACACACAGAGGGCCACGGAGCCACACACATAGAGGGTCATGGAGGCACCTACAGAGAGGGTCACGGAGGCACGATGTTGGGGCGGTGTGTAATTCGTCGAGGCGACTGCGAGCCGACAAGTCGTTGCTGCGCAGAATTTTTGAACACGGTCAGTTTTTTGGAGCCCCGCGCGATGTTGGGACGAACTCCGCACAATTCCGCACGGCTCCGGCGATCGAAGTGGGACCAGCCCCGCGACGCCGGACCGCTCAAGCGACCACGTTAGGTCGCGCTCATCGCATCGAGTTGCATGCTTGTAGGACAGGCCCTTTAGGTAGAGCTCTAGGGGCTGGTGGAATCAAGAGATATGAGGAGAAGGCAGGCACGGGTTATTGATTGGGGACGATCAGCCATGATCACAATGAATGGCGGTGCTGGCTCGAAGGGCCGAATGGCCTCCTCCTGCACCTATTTTCTATGTTTCTATGTTTCTATGATGGCCCGGTCTCAGTGGGTGACCATTCAGCCCATCGTCAGTCCTGTTCCTATAAAGTATTCCCTATCGTGGCAATCGTTGCCCTGCCCCCCTGCTTTATCCCTGACCTTACGTTGAACGATTGATGCCTGGGTGTTGGGTGACACAGAAGTCCTGCCTGCAGAAGATACAGGCAAACCTCTGCAGATCAGCTGCCTATTTACAAGGTCTGCTTCCTTTTCATGCCTTCTTTCTTAATCTGTCCAAGGATAGAGCACATCTCAAAACAGGCCACTGCCTGATGGAGGGTTTGGTGCCCTGTGAAGCAAATGGATCACTTGATTTTCCAACTGATACAATATTCCTTCAGCGAGGCTTTC
Source organism: Raja brachyura (assembly GCA_963514005.1). Next base: position 3,484,947 of record OY740815.1, read on the forward strand.
AATTTGGAAGTGCCCATTTATTTTGCTCTTGAAAGTCCTGAATTAAGTCACCGTTGTATGCAGAGGGTTTGAATCATGACCACTCTCTGCATAAGTAGTTTTTCTTAATATTCTTCCCTTCCTAACCTTCATTTTATAAATATATATTTCTTCGTCGTCCATGAATCATCCATTAATAGAACTGCCTCTACTTACACCTACACACGTCAATATCCACTGATATCAAATATCATCTCTTTTTTTTACCAGGAAGAAAAATAATTCTACTTTCTCTACGCTAAATAACTTGAAGCCACTGTCCACAGGAACATTGTGGTAAATCTCTTCCGAGTCCTCTCCGAGTCCTCCCATCCCTGGAACTCAAGACAGACGTGTGTGTTGGAAAGAACTGCAGATGCTGGCTTAATTGCTGGAGTAACTCAGCGGGGCAGGCAGCATCTTTGGAGAGAAGGAATGGGTGACGTTTCGGGGTGTGAGACCCTTCTTCAGACTCAAGACAGGCAGATGGACGTATAGCGTGAGACTCAATAGACAATAGACAATAGACAATAGGTACAGGAGTAGGCCATTTGGCCCTTCGAGCCAGCACCGCCATTCAATGTGATCATGGCTGATCATCCCCAATCAGTACCCCGTTCCTGCCTTCTCCCCATATCCCCTGACTCCGCTATTTTTAGGAGCTCTATCTAGCTCTCTCTTGAAAGCATCCAGAGCATCCAACTCTTGCCTCAACACCACAGGTATTAGTGTTACTCCCCCATGCTGCACTTCTGCCTTGCCCTAGTAGGTGTCGGCAAGCCCACACCCCCGTCCTGGGGCCAGCCTCGTTGCCATGCAGGCTGGCTGAAGTCTGAGGGCATTCTCTGGATTTGCAAAACTTACCAAGACGATTGAATAGCGGCTGTTCAAACTCTTCAAACACCTGTCTCATGCCTTTGGTTCTTATCTCTGGTCTTTGTTCCAAGAGACATCTGCCCGTTAAAAAAACCTATTCCTCAGATAAGTCAATCCTCCACCTGCCACTCTTTGTCATGTCCAGTTTAGTTTAGTGTCACGTGTATCGAGGTACAGTGAAAAGTTTAGGTGCGTGCTACCCAGTCAGCAGAAAAACAATACATGATCAGCTACAATTGAGCGATCCATAGTGTATAGATACATGATAAGGGAGTAACGTTTAGTGCAAGGTAAAGCCAGTAAAGTCCGATCAAGGATAGTCCGAGGGTCACCAATGAGGTAGATAGTAGTTCAGGACCGCTCTCTGGTTGTGGTAGGATGGTTCAGTTGCCTGATAACAGCTGGGAAGAAACTGTCCCTGAATCTGGAGGTGTGCGTTTTCACACTTCTGTACCTTTTGCCTGATGGGAGAGGGGAGAAGAGGAAGTGGCCGGGGTGCGACTGGTCCTTGACGATGCTGCTGGCCTTGCCGAGGCAGTGTGAGGTGTAGATGGAGTCGATGGAAGGGGGGTTGGTTTCCCTTTTCCAGCTTTATTCCCCCCCCCGACTCCCCCACTCCCCCGAACCCCCCCGAACCCCCCCCCCCCCCCCCCACACGCATCCCCCACCCACAGCCTGTTACATTTAATTAACTAAACACGGACATAAAAGACAAGACTCAGTAACATATCTTGGTTAATCATGTTCTAAAGAGAACTAACTCAGCCCCCTTTATGCTAACGGGCCAGAATGTCACCTCCATGGCTAATTTTAATTCCCTCCTCAGGGGTAACCCTCCTTGACATGGTTCAAAACAAACTCTTGTTTCTGGATTAATAAGCCAGGTCTGAAGAAGTCGAGGCCCTTCTTCGACTAGGCTGCTAGCTGTCTGACCGGCTGAGTTACTCCAGCTTTTTGTGTCCATCTGAAGTTTGAGCGACCTCTCTAACGTAGCAGAAGCAGCGATCAAGTGAGATCAGCTGCCAGGAATATTCCCCAGTACCGAAGATCATGGCTGCCCTCTCGGGGCTGAATATTAAAGTGTCGGATTCATAGGCCTCTCTGAGGGTCATGAAGCCAATGTGTGTTATGGGCCTTTAAATGGCATCATTTCAAGAGAAAGCGGGTTCAGAGAGTAGACAAATACCATCATGTATTGGACCAAATCTCACTGCAGGTGAACTGTTCATGTTATGCCACTGTTGGCAGAAGTTAGGGAGGTTTACTCAGGGGAAAGGTGCCACAGCCAAATGAGAACGCAACCTAAATGCCAGAACTGGCTGGCACTAAAACAAACAAGAGGTGTCCATAGTCAGAGAGTCATAGAGTGAAACAGCATGGAAACAGGCCCTTCTGCCCAACTTGCCACACTGGCCAACATGTCCCAGCTACACTAGTCCTACCTGCGTGCATTTAGCCCTTATCCTTCCAAACCTGTCCGATCCGTGTAACTGTCTAACTGTTTCTTAAAAGTTGGGATAGTCCCAGCCTCAACTACCTCCTCTGGCAGCTTGTTCCACACAGTCACCAACCTGGGTGAAAAAGCTACCCGTCGGATTCCTATTATACCTTTTCCCCTTCTCCTGAAACCCATGTTCTCAATTCCCCTACTCTGGGTAAGAGACTCTGTGTATCCACCTGATCTATTCATCTCATGATTTTATACATCTCTATAAGATCATCCCTCATCCTCCTACACTCCAAGGAATAGAGACCCAGTCTACTCAACCTCTCCCTACAGATCACACCCTCTAGTCCTGGCAACATCCCCGTAACGTTATACCAACCACACAGGTCCTCTCAAGAGTCAAGATTGTTTAATTGTCACAGAAGTGAGGCAATTAAATTCTTATGCCCCGGTGCCACTTAGGAAACCTGAACGGAAACCTCTGGAGACTTTGCGCCCCACCCAAGGTTTCCGCGCGGTTCCCGGAGGTTCTTGTCAGTCTCCCTAATGGTCGAACGTGGTTTCCGTTTTAAAAATCGGTAATTTTTTTAGTTGAAACCGGTTGCGATGCTAGTTGAAGGTGGTTGCCGGAGGACGAAAACGTCCGGGAACCGCACGGAAACCTTGGGTGGGGGCGCAAAGTCTCCAGAGGTTTCCGTTCAGGTTTCCTAAGTGGGACAGGGGCATAACTGGTATGGAATTCATCAGCTGCAGTGTGTTTAGTAACCAGTCGTTGCTTATGTAAATCACACCCAAATCTTCTCCAGTATCACAGATTCGGCTGCTGGTTTGCTATTCAAAGTCTCATATTTTTTATCCAGCTGAAAAAAAACAGATAGTTCACACTCACTCGGCAGAAATACAAGGCAAACTTAATCCTGCAAACTGCTGTGAACAATAACTTCGACATGTGCATTGTCTGCTGGAATTAATTAGGTTCCACACTAATAATTTCACATAGCAATGAATATGCCAGTGTACTTATTAACTAGGTTATGGTACAATTGTAAGTAAATCAAACAATTAGAAACATTTTTTTGAATAAGTTAGCAGGAAATGTATGAATAAATTAAAGCGTTGATACTGTATATGTACTCATGAGCAATTTGTTTTCCATTTAATTAATTTTGAATTACCTTTGCTCCAAAAAGGACCCTTTCAATTCAGTCTTCAAATATAATTAATGACTACAGTGCATGATTGAGACAGAACTGTTAGTCATTGAATAAGTCCTTTGTAACATCAAAATGGAAATGCTGGAAACCCTCTGAAGACCAGGCTTCATCAGTGGGAACAGAACCAAATGTTGCTTCTCTTCCCACAGATGTGACCTGACCTGTTAAGTACCTCCAGCATTTTCTGTTCTTTTAGATTTCCAGCATCTGCATTGCCATTGATTTTTCAACAAACCCGTTTGTGTTCCTTTTGAGGTAGTACGTAATATGATTCATTCAGTGATATTGAGCATGTTACTCAATTTTATGTAGCTAATACCACGGCATTAGCTACCATCAGAAATCCTTCGTACATATCAAATAATTGTCTCCACGTGTGTTATGAGCATTCTGGATCTTACACATAGAAACATAGAAAATAGGAGGCCAATCGGTCCTTCGAGCCAGCACCGTCATTCATTGTGCTCCTGGCTGATCGTCCCCTATCAATAACCCGTGCCTGCCTTCTCCCCATACCCCTTGACCCCCTACAGCTTTATCTAACTCTCTCTTAAATCCATCCAGTGATTTGGCCTCCACTGCCCTCTGTGGCAGGGAATTCCACAAATTCACAACTCTCTGGGTGAAAAGTTTTTTCTCACCTCAGTCTTAAATGGCCTCCCTTTTATTCTAAGACTGTGGCCCCTGGTTCTGGACTGGCCCAACATTGGGAACATTTTTCCTGCATGTAGCTTGTCCAGTCCTTTTATGATTTTATATGTTTCTATAAGATATCCCCTCATCCTTCTAAACTCCAGTGAATACAAGCCTAGTCTTTTCAATCTTTCCTCATATGACAGTCCCGCCATCCCAGGGAGTAGGCCATTCGGCCCTTCAAGACAACACTGCCATACAATATGATCATGGCTGATCATACAGAATAAGTACCCTGTACCTGCTTTCTCCCCATATCCCTTGATTCCATTAGCCCTAAGAACTATATCGAACTCTCTTGAATACATCCAGTGAATTACCGCAATGCGCTTCAATGTGCTTGGAGATTTTGTGTTGGGGAATTTTCCTGCATCTAGCTTGTCCAGTCCTTTTATAATTGTATATGTTTCTAAAAGAAACCCCCTCATCCTTCTAAACTCTTGAAGGTAAAAATTATTCTCTGAAAAAACCACAAGTGGAAAAATTGAGCGGTGGTTTCCAGCAGCGGGTGAGTCTAGGGCCAGAGGGCACAGCCTCAGAATATAAGGACCTACCTTTAGAAATATGAGGAGGGATTTATTTAGCCAGAGGATGGTGAATCTGTAGATTTGTTCACCATAGAGGCCAAGACATTGGGTTTTTTAAGTGGAGATTGATAGGTTCTTGGTTAGTAAGGGTGTCAAAGTTTACGGGGGGAAGACAGGAGAATGGGGTTGAGAGTGGAAAATAAATCAGTCATGATCAAATGGTGGATCAGACTCGATGGGCTGAATGACCTAATTCTCCTCCTATGTCTTAAGGGCCTGTCCTACCAGCATCCGACTCCATGCGATGAGCGCGATCAAACTAGAAGCGGGGGCCGCGCGGAGGTCGGGTGATCCCCTGTACAGGGCCGTTCCCACCAGCATGCGCCTGCATGCAGCAAGCACGACCAAACCGGCAGTGAGGGCCGCGTGGAGGTCGGGTGAGTGGCGCAATGCGACGCAAAGTGAGGCGAACTTGGAGCGAAGTCTTAAAGGTAAGTTCGCCAGGACAGATAGGGGCACACAGAGAGGGGCACAGAGGCACACACACAGAGGGCCACGGAGCCACACACATAGAGGGTCGCGGAGGCACGACGTCGAGATGCTGTGTAATGCGTCGAGGCGACTGCGAGCCGACAAGCCGTTGCCTCGCAGAATTTTTGAACATAGTCAGTTTTTCGGAGACCCGCGCGATGTCGGGACGAACTCCGCACAATTCCGCACGGCTCCGGTGATCGAAGTGGGACCGGCCCCGCGACGCCGGACGGCTCAAGCGACCACGTTAGGTCGCGCTCATCGCATAGAGTTGCATGCTGGTGGGACAGGCCCTTTATGGTCTTATGGTAACTTTATCAAACAGACTGCTAGCTTGTTGGCAGTGTAAGAATTGGAAAATAAAGTTAAATGTGACATACCCTTAAAACCTCTTTTACGCAATAAAGCAATAGACAATAGACCAGAGGTGCAGGAGTAGGCCATTCGGCCCTTCGAGCCAGCACCGCATTCCATTCCATCAATTATGCAAATTCTGACAGAATCCCAAATTCTTGTGTAAATCCAGGAAGTTCTTAAATGTTAGAACATCGGTGGCGCAGCGGTAGAGTTGCTGCCTTACAGCACCAGAGACCCGGATTTGACCCAGACTACGAGTGCTTGGAGTTTGTACGTTCTCCCCATGACCTGCGTGTTTTTTTCCCGAGATCTTCGATTTCCTCCCACACTCCAAAGACGTACAGGTTTGTAGGTTAATAGGCTTGGTATAAATGTATAAATAAATTTGTCCCTATTGTGTGTCGTGTGTGCGGGGTTCGCTGGTTGGTACGGATTCGGTGGGCCGAAGGGCCTGTTTCTGTGCCGTATCACTAAAGTAAACTAAACATCCTCACAGCCCCCCCCCCCCCCCCAGCGAGAAACATCTCCCAACATCCTCACAAGAAAAATCTCAGAGCTTTTCTCATTCTCAAAAAAAAACCCTCTCAAATGCTGGCACACTTCTTCGAACCAATTGTATGCTGGCAACATCCCAATGTTTAAGATGTTTGAGTTGAGAGTGTGGTTTTGTCAGCCAAGGTATTGGCAATGGGACTGGGTATGGTAGGGATCTCATCACAGTATCCAATTTACAGAGATTAGATTAATTTACAGCGGGCAGTGTCAAGGCTCGCTGTGATCGACAGCAAGTGGAATTTGTAGCTCAAAGCTGAATTAATCTGATATCTGCTTATTTGGAAATCTGTAGGAAGGAACTGCAGATGCTGGTTTACACCAAAGATCCCAGTGCGTTTTCACACTTCTATACCGTTTTCCAGATGGGAGAAGGGGAGAAGAGGGAGTGGCCGGGGTGCGACTTGTCCTTCATTATACTGGTGGGCGTCAGGACAGGATCCCGTATAAATGGAGTCAATGGAAGGGGGAGGTTGGTTTGTGTGATGTTCTGGGCTGCGTCCACAATTTCATTTCGGAGTCACGTGAGTGACTTCGTGAAGAGCCCGCCGGCGCGCATGCTCGACATATCGTCGTAACGCGTTGCTGCGACGGCTGGCGGTGGAGCGCGCTCCTCGCCAGCCCTTCATAAGGGGCCACGGAGGTGAGTATTCCACCTTTAGTTGGTGGTCCTTGTTGTCTGATTATGTCTTGCAGCAAGGACATGGATGGGAGTTCGAAGGGCCGGAGGACGTCAGGACGAGTTCGCCGGTCAACAGTTCCGGGGCCTTTACCATCGGCAGTACCTGCAGCGCAGGCCGGGACTCAGGCGGAGATGTGGGTAAGCCCTGTGTTCACAGGTCCAGATCCGCCAGCACACCACAGCTCGGAGGAGTTCGACGAGGAGGAGTGTGGTGTGCCGCCAGAGCAGGGGGACCCTGCCATGGCAGTCAGGTTGTCAGCGGGCTCGCTGGCGACCTCGAGCAGGGCGCGTGCCGTTGCACGGTCTGTTCCACTCAGCCCTCCGAGAAGGGGGAGGGGAGGAGCCCAGAAGCCTAACCCTGTTAGGGCTAAGGCATTGCCTGTCGCGGAGGAGCGGTCAGGTTCCAGGGCGAGACCCGGGGCGGCTGTGAGGTCCAGCCGGCACACCCCGACTCTCGACGCCGGGACGGGTCGGTTGAGTCGGGTCTCGTCGCGGTCGCCGAGCCCCCCATGGATGGGTGGGCGGCACCATGCGTCGGCAACGTCCACGATGTGGGCAGCCGGCAAGACTGCGCGGGCCCCAGGCAGCCATGCTTCGGCTGGGGCCGACACTTCGCCGCATGTGCCCTTAGTGGCAGCGGCTTCAGCTCTCGCTAAACGGAGGCGATTGAACACGCCCGCGCAGGAATCGCGCAGTTTCGCCTCGGCGGCTGTTAGCGACAACTACCGGCACCGGCAGGGCCTCGACGAGGTGCGGGCCGATGACAGGAGCCCGGTTTTCTTTTCAGAGCCGGAGGACTCCGACCACCTGAGTGTTCAGGGTGAAGGGCGTATTGACCGTATGGAGCGGCTGCTGGAGCTCCTGCTTCAACGTCAACAACAGCAGGGCAGCAACAGGCACAGGGCGTCTTCACCAACATCTACTATCAGCCTGGAGCAGCACGAGGAGGAGGTTCTGGTGGATCCCGTACCACCTCCGGTGGAGGTGCCAGCGGAGGAACTTTTGGATGTGGCGACCAAATTCGCGGCCCCACATACGGCTGGTCTTCCTCTCAATTCAAAGCTGGCAGCCACAGTGGACTTTCTTAATAATCAGGTGCTGCAGGAAGAAGTCCTCATCCAGGCTATGAGCCGTCACAAGGCTCCATCAAACTGCAACTCCCTCAACGTGCCTGTGGTCAATACGCCAATATGGGGCAACATCAGTGCGGCTATCCGTCAACAAGAGCTACAATTGCAGCGGATCCTGAAACTCCTCACGGCCGGTATTACCGCCTTTGCGCGGTCGGTGGACGAGGACGAGCTGAATTTGGACCAGGAAGATGCTCTGGCCTTATTGTGCGCGACCCAGCACGAAATCAACGGGTTTCGCAAAAACAGCATCCGCCCAGCACTCAACCCGAAGTTTGCAGGATTGTGCAAACCACCGCCGCCGCCGCCGCCCCGTCAGCTCTTTGGTGAGGACCTCTCGAAGAGAGTCAGAGAGCTTGACGAACAAGCCAAAACGGTGGGGATCATGCGCTCTAAGAGTGCCCCCACACCGTCCGGCTCAAAAGCTCCATACATTCGCTCACGAGGGTCGGCCAGTGCCTCGACGAGGACTCACCCTCTAGCTCCACAACGACAACAACACCAGAACCAGCACCAAGGGTCTTTTTTAGGACAGGGTCGGCAGAGACCTTTTTGGAAATCGAAGACGCCGCGCCCTCAAGCCAACCCAGCACCTCCACGGCCACCCACACGTGTCAAGGACCGCCGGTAACCACGGAGGTGAGGGGGTCTGGTTCTCTCTTTTCTCTCTGTTTAACTTCCCATGTTGGTGGTCGTTTACGGTTGTTTTTGGATGCATGGGGTAATTTTACTGGTGATGAGTATGTGTTGCGGAATATTCAGGGGCATAAAATTGAGTTTATTAATGGCGACATTCCTCCATCCCAGCACATGCCTGGTCGTACGTTCAAATTGTCTGCTGCAGAACAGGCAGCAGGTTACAAGGAAATTTTAAGTTTGGAACAGAAGGGTGTGATTGAGAAAACAGTGCATGAGCCGATTGAATTTGTTTCGAACATATTTACTAGACCTAAGAAGGATGGAGGCTGTCGTGTCATTATTGATCTAACCCGTTTGAATACGTTTGTAACATATACTCATTTTAAAATGGATACGTTTGAAACAGCCAAATCATTGATTTCTCATGGCTGCTTTATGGCATGCATTGATTTGAGGGATGCATATTATTCAGTATCCATCCAGAAAGATGATAGAAGGTTTTTGAAATTTATCTGGATGGGGCAACTTTGGCAGTATAAGGCTTTGCCTAATGGGCTTACTACAGCCCCTAGATTGTTCACTAAATTGGTGAAGCCAATCATGGCTTATTTGAGACAACAACATCATATAGTTATGGCCTATTTAGATGATGTCTTTATTGTGGGCCACACCCTGCAATTGGCTGAACAGGGTGTTGCAGCTGCTGTCAATATATTTCAACAATTAGGATTCATTGTCCATCCAGAGAAATCAAAGTTCTGCCCTGCCCAGGTAATTAATTACCTAGGGTTCACGGTGAACTCAATGAGCATGAGGATAACTATACCAATTAACAAAATTGAGGAAGTCACTAAGGTGTGCAGAGATTTAATTGGCACCAATATACCATCGATTCGGCATACAGCCACAGTAATTGGCAAGTTAGTGGCTTTGTTTCCGGCAGCACGATATGGACCTTTGCATTATCAGAATTTGCAAAGAGCTAAAATTACTGCGTTAAAATGGAACGCTGGTCATTACGATCGATCTATGCAGCTGCCGTCCGAAGCGATAACTGAGTTGCAATGGTGGGTGTGTCACATTAGCAACTCATTTAAGCCTGTCAGGGAGGCTAATCCGGTGGTATATTTACAGACTGATGCAAGCTCCAATGGCTGGGGAGCTACTGATAATTGCTCTAGTTGTGGGGGTAGATGGGACACCCTTGAGGCATCGATGTTGTTGACTCAAGGGATTAACTATTTGGAGTTGCTGGCAGCATTCCACGGACTTCGTGCATATTGTTCCAAGCTTGTTGGAGCACACGTCCGTCTCCAAATAGACAACACCACAGCTGTGGCATATTTAAACCATATGGGTGGTACCAGGTCAGTTTCGTGTGACAAATTGGCTAACTCAATTTGGCTCTGGTGTATTCAAAGAGACATTTGGATTTCAGCTACCTATTTGCCAGGTGAGCTTAATACTGTGGCGGACACCAGGTCACGCAAATTTAATGACAACATTGAATGGATGTTGCATCCTGAGATTTTTGCTAAAGTCACAGCCAAATTTGGTAAACCGGACATTGACCTTTTTGCGTCACGGTTGAACCATCAGGTACCAGCCTACGTTTCATGGGAACCAGATCCTGGGGCAATAGCACTAGATGCATTCTCGCTGGACTGGGGGAATTGGGTTTTCTATGCCTTCCCTCTGTTTTGCCTCATCAGTCGGGTATTGCGAAAGATTCAGGCAGATGCTGCCAAGGGCATCCTTATTATACCCGACTGGCCCACACAGCCTTGGTATCCGGTGGTCTTTGACATGCTCAACGAACCTTGGGTCCTTTTGAAGGGTTGCCCACAATTGGTTACTCACCCTGTGTCAGGGGAGCCACATCCCTGCCATGGCTATTTAAATTTGTTGGCTTGCAGGTTCTGAACAGGCCGTTAGTCCAATACGGCCTCTCGGCTCGGACCATGGATACCATCGGGGCGTCGTGTCGAGAGTCCACAAGGCGAAGATACCGCTCGCATATTAAGAAGTGGGAAGCCTACTGCAGCCGCTCTCGCATCACGTACGATGACGTGACAATAACCGACGTCCTGGAATTCCTCGCGGGGTTGCACCATGATGAACACTTAAGTTACAGTGCCATCAACAGCGCCAGAAGTGCGCTATCATTCTACCTCAAGATTGGGGTAGGATCCAACAGGCTAGTGTCCAGACTCATGCGGGGTATATTCAATATGAATCCGCCTACACCACGCTATAATATCACCTGGGATGTCAGGGACGTATTAACCCTGCTCAGGACGTGGTCTCCCATGGAAGGGCTCCAACTGGACCAACTCACCATGAAGCTGGTGATGTTACTAGCGCTGACTTCAGCTCAGAGGGTACAGACACTACACAAACTGCGTGTCGACAGAATGACATCTACCCCTACAGAAGTAGTCTTTTTCGTTGACGAGCTACTAAAGCAGCATAGACCTGGGTGCACAGGGCTGCAGCTGAAGTTCCCGGCATACCCCGCAGATGCTAGGCTATGTTTAGCCTCACATATCCGCCACTATGTCAAGGTGACGGCACGCATCAGAGGAATGGAGAGATACCTGCTTGTCACTCATAAGAGACCTCATCATCGAGTGACAGTCCAGACGATATCCAGGTGGCTTCGAGTCGTCTTGGGTAAGTCAGGTATCGACACTAATGTGTTCAAGTCTCATTCCACCAGGGCTGCATCGACGTCAGCGGCGAGGGTCATGGAGGTGCCCATGGACCAAATTCTCGCCACAGCAGGATGGGCGAATGAAGCTGTGTTCCAGCGTTTTTATAACAAGCCTGTTGCTGCTCCTCTACAGTTCGCAGAAGCCGTGCTGAATGCAGGTCAAGAACGTGGAGATGTCCCCGCATGAGGGGTTTTTGATTTGTTATTAATAAATATGCTTTTGTTTTGCAGTATGAGCTATTGAGCCAGTTTGTTCCTCCCATCCATCCCTGGTAGTGGTGTGTCAGCATGGACGTGGTCCAGGGCGTGTAATCACAGAAGCTTTGAAGTCTTCACGAAGTCACTCACGTGACTCCGAAATGAAATAGTAAGATTGAACGAGAACTTACCAGTTCGAAGGTTGATCTTTATTTCATGAGGAGTCGAAGTGAGGGATTTCGTGCCCTCCTCGCCCAACCCTCAATCACCTTCATCTGGTAATCTTAGTCAATTCAATCATACTATGCGAAGTCATTTCTATTGTTGGTTCTGTGATTCCACGCCGCTACTTTGAAGTATGTCGAGCATGCGCGCCGGCGGGCTCTTCACGAAATCCCTCACTTCGACTCCTCATGAAATAAAGATCAACCTTCGAACTGGTAAGTTCTCGTTCAATCTTACTATTCTCTGCAATTTCTTGTGGTCCTGGTTGAAGCTGGCCCAAACTACCCCGATAAAACGCCTTCTCCATTTGATGCTGAAGACAGCCTTGTGTTTTTGTACCCAGAGCCTGCTAGTGTTGAGGAGGGTTAGTCAGATGTAGGGCTCTGGTGTGTTTAAAAGGAGCATGGAAAACGGCAGCTGCGAGCTTATAGGGAGCACAGGCAGCTGGGGCCTGGAACCCAAACGCGAAACCATCGAGATGTCCAAATATTAAGTATGTTACAAAACTTACCTTTAGCGGTGCTGCAGTTCTGCTGCTGGCCGTGTGCGCGACTTTGGCGCCTTTAAGGGGGGGGCGGGGTTAATATGCGTTTTTTCCCCTTGCAATCCGGAGCTCTCTGTTGTCGGACTGCGAGCTATTTCTGGAGATGCGTTCCGACTGCCGGTAAGTCCGTTTTTGTTTATAAATAGCCCGACTACTTAGTCACTGCAGTAAAATAAAAATTAGCTCCTAATGCCGTGAACGCCGACAACGGGACGGATTTTACGTAGGGGACAGGTAAGTGAAAGTTGTTTATTTTTACGTATAAACTTGCTTTTTTAGGGGACTTTAATCAATATTTCATGTTGCAAAACTGTGATTTAGTCCCCATATGAACTGGCAGAAAATTTCCTGCCGATATTGGGTTTAAATTCATCGCAACCGCAACATTCTAATCCATCGTGTTCCAGAAAATCCCACTCGCAAGCTGTTTAAAATGCCCATGAATTTACAGGCATTAAACACTGAATTCCTTCAATTTGGCCTATAAATTAATGACAATTAGATTTAAAAATCATGTTTTATTGTGAATTATTGTGTGACTGTTAATTGGACACTTAGGCTTTACATTACTTTTATTTTTTTGTTAAGAAATGGATAGATGTTTAGATCTAGTAATTGAATTTTGTAATTGGCTACAATTGGGTAACTAACTAATTATATGCTTTAATTTCAGGTCATCCAAGTAAGATTGTTTCTTATTTGTTTCAGAATACTTCAGTCTATAATAACTGAAAATTTCTTTAAGTTCTCTTAATTTTTAAGGAAGTTATGGGCTTTCGACTGTTCTCGATCACAACTTTTGTGTTAAGTCAATAGAAAAGCAATAGGAAGCAACTTGCTAATTTCCGAGTATGAAAATGGCCCTAACGTTTTTAATACTGAAGATATGAAAGTGAATTAGGTGTCAAATTAAACTTATTTTTATGCTGTATCTGATGAGATAAATTGCAGACTTGATATTTAAAATCTCAAAAATTTGTAACATTGCTACAAATATAAACACAAAATGCTGGAGTAACCCAGCGGGACAGGCAGCGTCTCTGGAGAACGTGGATAGGTGACATTTTGGGTCTAGATCCTACAGCAACATCTGCAGTCTCTTGTGTCTACTGACTCCATCTGTCTTCATTTCAGGATGCAGGCTGCTGCCCAATGTCCACCACAGGCCACAAGACTGTAAAGAACAGACTGTAGGCACAAGTAACTGCAGATGCTGGTTAATACACAAAAGGAAACAAAGTGCTGGAGTAACTCAGCAGGTCAGGCAGGACATGGAGGACATGGATAGATGACATTTCGGGACGAGATCCTGAAGAATAAGCTACAGTTAATCAATAGAAACACATTTCTTCAGTGCTTTTATGATGTTAGGCCATCCCTAAAGCATCTTATGACTAGTGAAGTAGTCTAGCCCCTGAGCCATTGATAATACTGCTGATGTATTATGACTTGGACAGTAGAAAGACACAAAAAGCTGGAGTAACTCTGCGGATCAGACAGCATCTCTAGAGAAAAGGAATATGTGACGTTAGAAAGAAATAGGAAGAAGTCAATTATTCCTTTTCTCCAGAGATGCTGCCTGTCCCGCTGAGTTACTCCAGCTGTTTGTGCTCCAGAGATGCTGCCTGTCCCACTGAGTTACTCCAGCTGTTTGTGCTCCATAGATGCTGCCTGTCCCGCTGAGTTACTCCAGCTGTTTGTGCTCCAGAGATGCTGCCTGTCCCACTGAGTTACTCCAGCTGTTTGTGCTCCAGAGATGCTGCCTGTCCCGCTGAGTTACTCCAGCTGTTTGTGCTCCAGAGATGCTGCCTGTCCCGCTGAGTTACTCCAGCTTCTTGTGTCTATCTTCGGTTTCAACCAGCATCTGCAGTTCCTTCCGACACATGGCCTGGACAGACATCGTTTTCAGCCAATGTGCCATGGAGCTAAATACTGCCTGTTGCCGACTGCAGCTGACTGAAATCTTCGAATCTCCAAATGGTGAGTGTAAACACTGTCTCACACTGTGTTCTGAAAACGGCCTCACTGATAATGAACAGCAAGAGGCAATGCAGTGCTTTACCTGTGGTGTAAATCCAATACAGACAACCAAATGCAAGGTAGACACACAAAGCTGGAGTAACTCAGCGGGTCAGGCAGCATCTCTGGAATAGGTGACGACGTTTCAGGTCAAGACCCTCTTCAGATTGAGAGCCAGGGTTAGGGTTAGGGTTAGGTGATGTAGAGATATAGAACAAATGAATGTAAGAAATGCAAAAAAGTAACGGTGATCAAGGAACAGGCCATTATTAGCTGTTTAAGAAGGAACTGCAGCTGCTGGAAAATCGAAGGTAGACAAAAGTGCTCAAGAAACTCAGCGGGTGCAGCAGCATCTATGGAGCGAAGGAAATAGGCAACATTTCGGGCCGAAACCCTTCTTCAGACTGATGTGCCATTATTAGCTGTTTGCTAGGTGCGAACGAGTATAGACAATGAGACTTAAAGGGCCTGTCCCACCAGCATGCAACTCCATGCGATGAGCGCGACCTAACGTGGTCGCTTGAGCCGTCCGGCGTCGCGGGGCCGGTCCCACTTCGATCGCCGGAGCCGTGTGGAATTGTGCGGAGTTCGTCCCGGAACCTCTTCAAAGTAGACATACCTTGAGGAGATTTTGCAGTGGAGCGGACAAAATGTGTCGGAACTGCAGACGCTGGTTTAAACCGAAGATAGACTCAAAAGCTGGAGTAACTCAGTGGGACAGGCAGCATCTCTGGAGAAAAGGAACAGGTGATGTTTCGGGTCAAGACCCTTCTTCAGACTGAGAGTCAGGGGAGAGGGAAGCGAGAGGTCTAGATGGTGATGTAGAGACATACAGAACAAAGTCATGAGACAAATAGATCGGGTAGATGTACAGAGCCTCTTGCCCAGAGTAGGTGAAGCAAGGACTAGAGGACATAAGTTTAAGGTGAAAGTGAAAAGATTTAATAGGAATCTGAGGAGTAACTTTTTCACACAAAGGGTGGTGGGTGTATGGAACAAGCTGCCAGAGGAGGTAGTTGAGGCTGGGACTATCCCAACATTTTAGAAACAGTTAGACAGGTACATGGATAGGACAGGTTTGGAGGGATATGGACAAAACGTGGGCAGGTGGGACTAGTATAGCTGGGACATGTTGGCCGGTGTGTGCAAGTTGGGCCAAAGGGCCTGTTTCCACACTGTATCACTCTATGACTTTAAATGAATGAAAGAAATGCAAAAAAGTAATGATGTTAAAGGAGCTTATAGAAACATATAAAATTATAAAGGTACTGGACAAGCTAGATGCAGGAAAAATGTTCCCAATGTTGGGCGAGTCCAGAACCAGAGGCCACAGTCTTAGAATAAAGGGGAGGCCATTTAAGACTGAGGTGAGAAAAAACGTTTTCACCCAGAGAGTTGTGAATTTGTGGAATTCCCTGCCACAGAGGGCAGTGGAGGCCAAGTCACTGGATGGATTTAAGAGAGAGTTAGATAGAGCTCTAGGGGCTAGTGGAGTCAGGGGATATGGGGAGAAGGCAGGCACGGGTTATTGATAGGGGACAATCAGCCATGATCACAATGAATGGCGGTGCTGGCTCAAAGGGCTGAATTGCCTCATCCTGCACCTATTTTCTATGTTCCTATGTTGCTAAACAGGCCATTGTTAGCTGTTAAAGAAGGAACTGCAGATGCTGGAGAATCGAGGGTTACACAAAAAGCTGGAGAAACTCAGCGGGTGCAGCAGCATCTAAGGAGCGAAGGAGATAGGCGACGTTCGGGTCGAGACCCTTCTTCAGACCCATTGTTAGCTGTTTGCTGGGTGAGAACGAGTACAGACAATGAGACTCAACAAGACGGGTGGAGTCGGAGACCAGGAGGAATCACAGAGGGGGAGCAGCAAGAGAGGATGTTGCAGGGCTCACTACCGACAATGAGATCCAACAAGCAGCACCCACTGATTGCCCTAGTGCAGGACTCTGAGCCCCCCATCAGACACTTTGTCAGCCCCCACACTGAGCAGAGTTCATCACTGTGCACCTCGCCCAGATGCATACACAAAATGCTGGAGTACCTCAGCGGAACAGGCAGCATCCCTGGACAGAAGGAATGGGTGACGTTTTCATAGAAACATAGAAACATAGAAATTAGGAGAGGAGAAATGGCAGGAGTAGGCCATTCGGCCCTTCGAGCCTGCACCGCCATTCAATATGATCATGGCTGATCATCCAACTCAGTATCCCGCACCTGCCTTCTCTCCATACCCTCTGATTCCCTTAGCCACAAGGGCCACATCTAACTCCCTCTTAAATATAGCCAATGAACTGGCCTCAACTACCCTCTGTGGCAGAGAGTTCCAGAGACCTACCACTCTCTGTGTGAAAAAAGTCCTTCTCATCTCAGTCCTAAAGGATTTCCCCCTTATCCTTAAGCTGTGACCCCTTGTCCTGGACCTCCCCAACATCAGGAACAATCTTCCTGCATCTAGCCTGTCCAACCCCTTAAGAATTTTGTAAGTTTCTATAAGATAAGTTTCGGGTTGAGAGAGATGCTGCCTGTCCCGCTGAGGTTCTCCAGCTTTTTGTGTCTATCTGCAGTTTCTTCCCAGCTGTTATATTTTATGCAAAATCTCATCCAGCGCATCCGCATCTAGCCATGACCGACTAAAAATCAAATCTTAATATTGTGGTGCCAGGAGAATTTTGCCAGTACATTACGTTTAATTTTCTGCCGGTGAAGCTACCAAATGGTATGTCTAATTTTCGTTCCTCCCAAGACAAAGCCTGGATTTCCCCACTAAGCCAGACTATTGCGCGTCCAGGAAATTGCTCGTGCAGTGAATGTTTCTCGGAGTCAGCTCCAACCTAAACCCATTAATTCAAAAGCCTTCCAGCCTGGAAAAAGCAAATTCCAAATCACTGTTATTCTGTTTAGTCAGCCGAAGCAGGCCAGGAGAAAAAGCGTGGATTTGCGACTTGAACATCAAACGCAATTAAACCAGAATATATTGCTGGTGAGACACATTTTAAGGTGAAAACCTCACATTTCTAAGGCATCTTACCTAATCTCATATCATCCCAGAGGAATTCACAATTACTTATTTTTTATTTATTTGTAGTCACTGCTGTGGTGTAAGAAATACAGGGCAGCTTGTTCATTAACACTGCCTCAAAATTCTGGAGCTCCCGAATCACCAACAGCATTGAGAGTACCTTCAAGCGGAAGGACTTCAGGTGTTAAAGGTGAATCGTAAAGACTACTGAGGTGGGCCGTAAATGCTGGCTTTTAATGGCTCGAACCTGAAAAATGAATAATTGTTTAAAAAGGACTATCCGTGAACAGCAATCATGGAATATGCACTTAATCACAAGGCTGTCACGGTTACTCTACCCTTGTACACCAATGCCTCCACTTCCTTCGAAGACGTAATACAAAGCCCTCAATGGGCTTGCCCCCACCTACATTAAAAGTCTGCTTACCCACCACACCACCTCCGGGTCCCTCAGATCGGCCGACTTGGGGTTGCTGAACATCCCGCGGTCTAGGCGTAAGCTCAGGGGCAACCGCATCTTTGCGGTTGCAGCTCCTAGACTGTGGAACAGCATCCCTCTCCCCATCAAAACTGCCCCCTCCATCGACTCCTTTAAGTCGAGACTAAAAACTCATCTCTACTCCCAAGCCTTTCTTGACGTCCTCTGAGCGAGGGCTATATGTATGTAGTGATGTTTATATTTAATCTATGAACCACTGTTGTTTGTTATACTATTCTTATACCAATGTAAAGCACTTTGGCCAACGAGAGTTGTTTTTTAAATGTGCTATATAAATAAAAGTGACTTGACTTGGCGTAGGAAGTATGGCATGTCTCCAATAACTCTCACCAAGTTCTATAGGTGCGCCGTGGAAAGCATTTTATCGGGGTGTAGCATAGCCTGGTTTGGGAACAGCTCCATCCAAGAGAGTTGTGGATGCAGCCAAGACCATCCCGCAAACCAACCTCCCTTCTACACTTCACGCCTATACTAGACTCCATCTACGCTTCACATTGCCTCGGCAAGGCCACCAACATAATCAAGAAAGAGTCTCACCCCAGTTACTCCATCTTTTCCCCTCTTCCATCAGGCAAGAGGTACAGAAGCGTGATTCAGGGGCAGTTTCTTCACCATTGTTAACAAGCAACTGAACCATCCTATCACCAACTAGAGAGTGGTGATCTACCGTCAACCTCATTAAAGACCCCCTGGAATTTATCTTTGAATCTTTTTTTCTGGACTTTATCTTGTTATTTCCTTTATCATGTGTGTGTATACTGTGATGGCTTGATTGTAATCATGCATAGTTTTTCCGCTGACTGGATAGCATGCAACTAAAAAGATTTTCCTCAGTCCACGTGACCATAAACTAAACTAAACTAAACGGAACTAAAGTTCTAGGAATCGCTTGCTTGGACATGCAGAGGGTATTAAGAGTTGTTGAGGGTCATGCTGGAGTAAAGACTAGCATTAACCATCCACCAAAAGCACTGTTCGCCCAATGAAGTGCTTTTTCAAACTTATATACATCAAATTAATGTTGGACACACTGTAAATGATCTGCACAAAGCAAGTTCCAATGAAAACCCAATGACCAAATCATCTACCTTGGTGTTTGTTGAGCATGACTGGTGTGGTGTGTGACATTTTCAGAACAAATGCAACAGAAATGTAGAAGATAAGAACAGAGAGTTCTTTACAGGGTAGGACACAAAATGCTGAAGTAACTCAGCGGGTCAGGCAGCATCTCTGAAGAACACAGGTAGATGATGTTTCAGGTCGGGACCCTTTTTCAGACATGATCTAAATCGTCATCTATCCGTGTTCTCCAGAGATGTTGCCTGTCTTGCTGAGTTATTAGTTTTGTGTTCTTTTGTATATCAACCAGCATCTGCAGTTCCAGGTTTCTATATTCTGTTCTTCACAGTGTTGTGGCCTGATTGAAGTGGACACCAGCCGGCATCCTGAAAGGAAGACACAAGGAAGTCAGGTGACACAAGAGACTGCAGATGCTGAAATCTTGAGCAAACAACAAAGTGTTGGAGGAACGCGGGGTGTAGGCAGCATCTGCGGAGAGAATGGACAGATAACATTTTTATCAGCAACCTCCTTTCGACAGATAAGAGTCAGATTTATATCACGTGCAGATGAGAGCAAGGTGGAAATTGCTCAGCATGAAAGCAGGAAGATACGATCTCGGAAACAAACGTGAAATAGAAAACTTGAGTTCTCCACTGATCCCATGAAGAGCCAGCCCTAACCTGAAAATAGACACAAAATGCTGGAGTAACTCAGCGGGACAGGCAGCATCTCTGGATCGAAAGAATGGATGATGTTTCAGAAGAAGGTTCTCAACACAAAAGCTATTCGTTCTATCCAGAGATGGTGCCTATCACACTGAGTTACTCCAGCATTTTGTGTCTATCTTCGGTGCAAACTGGCATCTACACAGCTCTAACCTGGATCCTTATGGATGCTAACATATGCAAGGTGCCATTGAAATACAAGTTTTCCTGGTCTTGCTAGCCGATTAAAAATTTGCCTTGCTTACAAACAGTACATGTTCTTTGATTAAAGAAAATCAGGTCGCTAATCTTTTTCTGCTATTATTTTGCTTCTCCTGGTGCTTCCTGTGATACTAATATCCGTTTTTATCCTCCACGACAACGTTCGATGCCATTGGCTATGGATTGTCATGTAGATCAGTGCCACAAGTGAATTGTTTCAGAAGGCGATCTGTCTCTCAGGCTCCTTCAAACAGATTAGAACATTATTACCCATGTTGTGCATCCACAGTGTGCACCAAATGCTCCGGGTTGCCGGGGGAAACGTCTCATTGTGCCTCAAAGTGCTTCATGAATAGAGAGAGCCGCGCATCTCTGGAACATGGCGAGCAATATCAGGAAATCCCACTGAGCTACACGGCTGGTGAAATGGCTCTATTTGAAGTGTAGCTAATGTTATGATGGAGAAAATGTAACACCTTATTATAGATGGAAAATGCCACCAATAGCAATTTAATTTTTTTTGGCAATAATGGACAAGGGATAAATATTGAATAAAATAAAATGAAGGGTCCTCCTGTGCCTCCAAGCAGTTCCATGCCATTATTAATATTCACCTGAGAGGGCAGGTAAAGCTTAATTTCAGGCTCAGCATTTTGTTATCACAGCGTCCCCAGCCAACAGTGGACCATTGTGGGCTCTACCTTTCCTGAGTCATCAACGCAGTCTCTGCTTTGTTCCATACCTTCTCAGTTCTCCCCACCCACCCCCCCCCCCCCCCCACCTCTGTCTCTCAGTCTGAGGTAGGGTCTAGACCCAAAACGTCGCCTGTTCCTTTTCTCCAGAGATGCTGTTCGACCCGCTGGGTTACTCCAGCTTTTTGTGTCTATCTTCGGTTTAAAGCAGCATCTGCAGTTCCTTCCTACATAGCCAGTCAGAGCATATGTACGTAACGGAGGTGTGAAGAGATGTGGTGATAACGTTTGCTGTCGATGTTGCCAGGGTCAATAGACAATAGACAATAGGTGCAGGAGCAGGCCATTCGGCCCTTCGAGCCAGCACCTCCATTCAATGTGATCATGGCTGATCATCCCCAATCAGCACCCCGTTCCTGCCTTCTCCCATATCCCCTGACTCTGCTATTATTAAGAGCCCTATCTAGCTCTCTCTTGAAAGCATCCAGAGAACTCACCTCCACTGCCCTGTGAGGCAGAGAATTCCACACTCACCACTCTCTGTGAGAAAAAGTGTTTCCTCATCTCCATTCTAAATGGCTTACTCCTTATTCTTAAACTATGGCCCCTGGTTCTGGACTCCCCCAACATCGGGAACATGTTTCCTGCCTCTAGCATGTCCAAGCCCTTAACAATCTTATATTGGCCATGCATGTTAAACGACAGTAGTGAGGAGTGATGGCAAGAAGGGTCTCGACCCGAAACGTCGCCTATCTCCTTCGCTCCTTAGATGCTGCTGCACCCGCTGAGTTTCTCCAGCTTTTTGTGTAAACCGCAGATGCCTGATACATTCCTGGGTACAGGGTGGGACTGATTCCCTGACCTAACAGGATGGATGAAAGGCCTAGATAGAGTGGATGTGGAGAGGAAGTTTCCACTAGTGCAAGTTGAATCGGTAGTAAGGAAGGCAAACGCAGTGCTAGCATTTATAACCATATAACCATATAACAATTACAGCACAGAAACAGGCCTTCTCGGCCCTTCCAGTCCATGCCAACCATTTATTTTCCCCTAGTTCCATCTACCTGCACTCAGACCATACCCCTCCATTCCCTTCCCGTCCATATACCTATCCACTTTACTTTTAAATGTTAAAATCGATCCTGCCTCCACCACTTCTGCAGGAAGATCATTCCACACAGCCACCACTCTCTGAGTAAAGAAGTTCCCCCTCATGTTACCCCTACACTTCTGTCCCTTAATTCTCATGTCATGCCCTCTTGTTTGAATCTTCCCTACCCTCAATGGGAAAAGCTTATCCACGTCAACTCTGTCTATCCCTTTCATCATTTTAAAGACCTCAATCAAGTCCCCCCTTAACCTTCTGCGCTCCAAAGAATAAAGATCTAACTTGTTCAACCTTTCTCTGTAACTTAGTTGCTGGAACCCAGGCAATATTCTAGTAAATCTCCTCTCTATTTTGTTGACATCCTTCCTATAATTAGGCGACCAAAATTGTACACCATACTCCAGAATTGGTCTCACCAATGCCTTGTACAATTTTAACATTACTTCCCTACTCCTATATTCAATGCTCTGAGTTATAAAGGCCAGCACACCAAAAGCTTTCTTCACCACCCTATCTACATGCGATTCCACCTTCAGGGAACTATGCACAGTTATTCCTAGATCCCTCTGTTCCACAGCATTCCTCAATTCCCTACCAAGAGGGCTAGAATACAATAACAGGGATGTAACGCTGAGACTCCATAAGGTGCTGGTCAGGCTGCATTTGGAGTACTGTGAGCACTTTTGGGCTGCATATCTGAGGAAGGATGTGCTGGCTCTGGAGGTTACAAGACTGATCCCAGCAATGGGTGGGTTAACATATGATAAGTTTGTTGGCACTCGCTGGAGTTTTAGAAGTATGAGGGGGTATCTCATTGAAACTTACCAAATAGCGAAAGGCTTGCATAGAGTTGATGTGGAGAGGATGATTCCACTAGTGGGAGAGTCTCGGACCAGAGGTCATAGCCTCAGAATTAAAGGATGTTTCTTTAGGAAGGAAATGAAGAAGAATTTATTTTGTCAAAGAGTGTGGATTTCATTGCCACAGAACGCTTTGGAGGCCAAGTCAATGGATATTTTCACGGCCGAGACAGATAGATTCCTGATTAGTACAGGTGTCTGGGGTTATGGGGAGGCGGCTGGAGAATGGGGTTTAGAGGGAAAGGTAGATCATCCATGAATGAACGGTGGAGTAGGCTTGATGGACTGAATGGCCTAATTCTGCTCCTATAACCTATGAACGTATAGATGTCAATGAGACCAGTATGTGTGATGTGATCAGTGGCAATTATCACAATGCCAGCTGCGTGCTTGTTAGTTGGAGGAAGTCATGCAGAATTTCCTATCTTTAGATCACCAACCGGCCTCTTCAAGAAGCCAACAGAAAAATGAAGGACAAAATCTCTGGGATGAAAATCTATTATAATTTCTGTATTTATGCAGAAAAACTCCCAATATTTACAGTGTAGAATTTATTTTGTCACGTTACTTGTTTTTGATGCCTTCCAACCTTCGTGAGATTCATTGACTACCATTTATCATGCTGTGTACATGAAAGAGCATGCACACATTACAGTCATATCATAAGATTTAGCTGATCTTATTGCCTACTAATGCATTTAACCTAACGTGCATTTGCACAATGTCGTTTGCAAAATAAAATATCTCAGCACATTTTACAGGAATATTATCAAATAAAAAAGGCTAACTCAAAGCTGCCTAAGGAAAGTTAGATTAGCTGACCTAAGGATTAGAGTGTTTAGTGTTTAGAGGCACACAGTGCAGAAACAGGCCCCATGGCCCACCGGGTCCGCGCTGACTAGCGATCCCCTCACATTAACACTATCCTGCACACACTAATCTTGGTTAAGGTAGACAAAAATGCTGGAGAAAGTCAGCGGGTGAGGCAGCATCTATGGAGCGAAGGAATGGGTGACGTTTCGGGTCGAGACTCTTCCTCAGATTGTTTCTTTGCTCCACAGATGCTGCCTCACCCGCTGAGTATCTCCAGCATTTTTATCTACCTTCAATTGTTCCAGCATCTGCAGTTCCTTTTTAAACACTAAGCTTAGTTAAAGTTGTCTTCAGGAAGTTGTGACCTCGGGCCAGGGAGATAAAGGGTTGGCATTTTTGAGGGAGTGATTTTCAGATCAACTACCACCTGCCAAGAACAGTATAATTAAAATCATGGACTGGAGGTGAAGATGGTGCTTTGCTTCTATCTAGCAGCATGTTGGGTTCATCTGCTAGCTTTTCTGTTTTAATTAGTTTAATTTCGAGACGCAGCATGGAAACCAGCACTGACCAGCGATCATCACACATTAACATACTAGGGATAATGTTTTTACATTTGCACCAAGCCAATTAAGTAAGTAAGTAAGTAAATAAGTTTATTGGCCAAGTATTCACATACAAGGAATTTGCCTTGGTGCTCCGCCCACAAGTAACAACATGACATACAGTGACAGTTACGAATGATTCAGAAAACACTAAACTTTAATAATAATAAAACATTAATGATAAAACATCATTGACCAAGCATGTGAACCAACAAAATACCAGATCAAAGGGAGGCTACAGATTTTTTGGCTGTTGAGTAGAGCAACTACTCGTGGATTAAAAACTGTTTTTATGTCTGGCTGTGGCAGCTTTGACAGTCCGGAGTCGCCTTCCAGAGGGAAGTGATTCAAAGAGTTTGTGGTCACAAACCTGTACGTCTTTGGAGTGTGGGAGGAAACCGAAGTTCTCGGAGAAAACCCACGCAGGTCACGGGGAGAACGTACAAACTCCGTACAGACAAGCACCCGTAGTCAGGATCGAACCCGGGACTGTGGCGCTGTGAGGCAGTTGCTCTACCTCTGCGCCACTGTGCCACCCTGCTGGGTTTAGAATGTGTTGTGGGGAATGGTCCAGGCAAATGAATGCAGTGTATTTTTTAAGCAGTGAGGAATTCAACCATGATGGTGGTGCAGGAGACAAGAATCACAGGGTCACACAGCGTGGAAACAGGCCATCGGTCCAATTTTCCCATGCCGACCTAGGTACCCCATCTACACTAGTCCTGCCTGCCGGTGTTTGGCCATATCCCTCTAAACCTTTCCTTTCCATGTAACTGTCCAAATGTCTTTTCAATATTGTTATAGAACCTACCTCAACTACCTCCTCTGGCAGCTCGCTCCATATACGCAACACCCTCTGTGTGAAAAATTTGCCCCTCGGGTTCCTATTAAATCTTCCCCCTCTCATCTTAAACCTACGTCTAAGATGAGAGGGGAAAGCAAAGGCGAGCAAAATGATGTGTTCAAGAAATAAAGATGAGCATTTCTGCAGCAAGTTTAGTGTCCCTTGCAGGATGTCTCAGAGTATTGTACTGTCAATAAAATGGACTCATTGCTGTCAAGTAGAACTACTTACTATTTTGATCTCGTTATTTGAAGGAGGATATACTTTCTTTCGAGGCAATGCAGTGAAAGTCATCGGACAGATTTTTGAGATGGGTTTGTTTTATGGGGAAAGTTGGATGGGGCTTTGATCTCCATGGAGAAATTCTCTCATTGAGCCACAGAAAGTTCTGAGGCACACACAGGGTGGATGCTGTGAGGAGCATATTCCCTGGCGCTCCTCAAAACAATGGCATGGGGTCTTTGTGGTCCACTTGAGACGACAGAAGGTGCTTTGGTGTAATGTGTCGTTGATCAAACAGCATCTCTGGGGGTGATGCTATCTCTCAGCACTGCGGTGGAGTCTCACTGGACTTTTCTGCTCATCTCTTTACATAATACCAAACCTGTTCCAACTCCAAAGCAATTGTGTTCCCCATTAAAGCATGCCCAATACTGCTGGGAAAGCTAAAGACAGACAATAGACAATAGACAATAGACAATAGGTGCAGGAGTAGGCCATTCGGCCCTTCGAGGCAGCACCGCCATTCAATGTGATCATGGCTGATCACCCCCAATCAGTATCCCGTTCCTGCCTTCTCCCCATATCCCCTGCAGTTGTACAGAGACCTAGTGAGACCACACCTGGAATATTGTGTGCAGTTTTGGTACCCTAATTTGAGGAAGGACATTCTTGCTAATGAGGGAGGGCAGCGTAGGTTTACAAGGTTAATTCCCGGGATGGCGGGACTGTCATATGCTGAGAGAATGGAGCAGCTGGACTTGTACACTCTGGAGTTTAGAAGGATGAGAGGATATCTCATTGAAACATATAAGATTGTTAAGGGTTTGGACACGCTAGATGCAGGAAACATGTTCCCAATGTTGGGGGGGTCCAGAACCAGGGGCCACAGTTTAAGAATAAGGAGTAAGCCATTTAGAACGGAGACTCTCTGAATCTGTGGAATTCTCTGCCTCACAGGGCAGTGGAGGTGGGTTCTCTGGATGATTTCAAGAGAGAGCTAGATAGGGCTCTTAATAATAGCAGAGTCAGGGGATATGGGAGAAGGCAGGAACGGAGTACTGATTGGGGATGATCAGCCATGATCACATTGAATGGCCTACTCCAGCACCTATTGTCTATTGTCTATTGTCTATTGACTCCGCTATCTTTAAGAGCCCTATCTAACTCTGTTAGTATTGAGTGAGAGGGAAATGGAGTCCACCTTTCAGATCAATAACATTCCATCAGAGTTGGAAACGGCTCTTCACTCTCTCTCTCTCTCTAGTCCTTTGCCGTATTTGCTGACAGCTCCCACCCTTTTCCATTTTCATTTCAGGTTCCGATCGTTGGCAGGTTCTGCATCTTGCCATTTTATTCCGTTTGGATCATTTATTTTTCAGCAAGTTGTTTTCTGAATCAAATCCGGAATATTGATTGAGATCAATCATGTGTCAACACCAATCAGAAAAAAGGTTTGTTTCAATGGTGGAAACAAAAGCATACAGCCTATTAAAAAGCGTTGGTAGATACAAAATGCTAGAGTAACTCAGCAGGTGAGGCAGCATCTCTGGAGAGAAGGAATGGGCGACATCTCGAGTCGAGACCCTTCTTCAGACATTCTACAGACTTTCAAGAGAGAGCTAGATAGGGCTCTTAAAAATAGTGGAGTCAGTGGATATGGTGAGAAGGCAGGAACAGGGTACTGATAGTGGATGATCAGCCATGATCACATTGAATGGCGGTGCTGGCTCGAAGGGCCAAATGGCCTACTCCTGCACCTATTGTCTTTTGTCTATAGTCAGTCGTGCTTACCACTGTCAATGGCAGGGTCATGATTTTCCTTTCAGTCATGTCAATTTCTACATCATCATCGTCAGTCACTCGAAACGAGTATGACTGTCCTCTCATGGAGGACGCCTGTGCATGACTTTGTTTAACGTGGGGAGACTGGTGCACAGACAGCCACCCCACGGTCCTTGACAGATCTGGGTCAGGATCCAGTGGCATGGAGTCCAAGACGACCGGAGACCCTTTTCGGCTGCAGCCTTCATCCGCCTTCCCAGTCGTTGTAACGCCCCACTAAAGGCAACCATCGTCCTCCGCCTGTTCCACCGTTGAGGTCTTGGTTGGATTGCTCTTTGTCAGGGACCTCCCCCTCGACCTTATCACCATGGGTGGCCCTACCAGGAGCATCGCTCCAGACGGCATCGCTCTCAGGGTCTCAGGACCACACAAGCTTCTCCACCACGACAAGGTGACAATCCACGGAGAAGTTCTACAACTCCATTTAAAGTCAAGTGATTTTTTCATCATTGTTCAGAGCCAAGTATCTGATCCAACCCAAACCTCCAGATTCAGGGACAGTTTCTTCCCAGCTGTTATCAGGCAACTGAACCATCCAACCGCAACCAGAGAGCAGTCCTGAACTACTATCTACCTTGATCAGATTTTACTGGCTTTACCTTGCACTAAACGTTATTCCCTTATCATGTATCTGTGCACTGTGAATAGCTCGATTGTAATCATCTATTGTCTTTCCGCTGGCTGCTGAGCACGCAACAAAAGATTTTCACTGTACAATAAACCCGTGACAATAAACTAAACTGAACTGAACCAAATGCAAGATTATTACTCAGATACCAACAGTTGTCAATATTCTGAAATAAGACGGGTCATCGACCTAAAACACTAATTCTTCATCTTCTTGCGTCTGACGTGCACAGCCTAAAGTTGTAGGACAACTTGTTCTATCTAATCTTATTTGATTGTGCACGCCAGGTTGATTGCATTCGTCAAAACAGGGCAGACCACGTGAAGGTTGCAATCTCCCACCCCAACATTAATTCTGCTTTAGTACTATAGTTATGTCTGTTTTAATGGTTAGAGTTGTGTAGCATTCAAGCCCCAGATGGTTGTTGGGAAGAGGCTGTTCTGAACCTGGAGGTCGGGGTGCACAGTCCTTGGAACTACAGAACCACTTCTTCTTTTGCTGTTTAAGAAGGAACTGCAGATGCTGGAAAATCAAAGGTAGACAAAAATGTTGGAGAAACTCAGCGGGTGCAGCAGCATCTATGGAGCGAAGGAAATAGGCAACGTTTCGGGCCGCAACCCTTCTTCAGACTAATGTGAGGGTGGGGTGGCGGGGAAGAAGAAAGGAAGAGGAGGAGCCAGAGGGCTGAGGGAGAGCTGAGAAGGGGAGGAAGTCAGTATTCATACCGCTGGGGTACAAACTGCCCAAGCGAAATATGAGGTGCTGCTCCTCCAATTTCCAGTGGTCCTCATTCTGGCCGTGGTGGAGGCCCAGGACAGAAAGGTCGGATTCGCAATGGGAGGGGGAGTTGAAGTGCTGAGCCACCGGGAGATCTTTTGCTGCATTTCTTCTATCCCACACCAGGGGGCACATGAGCGGCACGGATAGTTGGACAGATTCGTAAAATTTGAGCAATGTATATAGACTGCATGTATATAGACTGTATATAGACAATTTGCCTATGAAAATGTCAGATGATTTTTTTCGCACGGTTCATGTATTGCATATATTTATTACGTGAATAAAGTCTATTTTGAAAAAAAATAAAAAATTGTTCTCACATTTCTGCTGCATTTCTTCTGGGCACTGAATTTTGAAGAAGAGCCTGTGGAAACCACATGGTGACATGGTGCCTGAATCCCACTTCAAGGTGCTTCACTTGGGCTTATTTGCCCTGAGAGCTGTGCGACACACTCCTGTTTCTGTCGGAGAGATGTGCTCATTCTTTAAGTAATGATTAATTATGCCTTCCATGTCTTTAAAAGCTGATCCTTTTGTGTGTGGGTAATGCCATTCATGATTACGAACAATGTGGTTTGAAAAGTTCACCAGAGGATATGTAAGCGTGCATTGCTACTGATGTCATTGGGATTAGATGAGCTGCAGTGAAATTAGTTGAAAGTACACACATTCCTCATACAGTATCTAAAGTCCATCCTCACTAACAACTGGCAATAACATATATAGTGGATGTTTCCACTGGTGGGAGAGTCTAGGACCAGAGGTAATAGCCTCAGAATTAAAGGATGTTCCTTTAGGAAGGAAATTAGGAGGACCTTTAGTCAGAGGGTGATGAATCTGTGGAATTCTTTACCACAGAAGGCTGTGGAGGTTGTCAATGGATATTTTTAAGGGAGAGATAGATTAGCATGGGTGTCAGGGGTTGTGGGGAGAAGGCAGGAGAATTGGGTTAGGAGGCAGAGATAGATCAGCCACGATTGAATGGCAGACTTGATGGGCCGAATGGGCTAGTTCTGCTCCTATCACTTGTGACCTTATGACCTTATGAAACATAAACAATTAATTCATGCCATATTAACATATTTTTAATCTGTGCAATGGCATTTTTTTGTTTATTGTGCAGACCCATTTTGGGCCTATTGTCATATCGTGGACATGTCAGAATTGCACAGCTAACTGAAACAATTTGTGTCCACAACACAGCATTCGTACTTGCACGGACAACTCCTTTTGCAGTGAACAATCAGAAGGTCGCACCATCAAATGGATTAATTGTCCAATTTAACGTTTCCATGAAATTCAAATATCCTATGACTCGGCGTCACAGTCTTAAAGTTAGAATTAAGCCATTTAAAAAGTGTATTAAACAGAATGCAGCAATGTAGGTTGTACAGCCACTGAAATAAATTGATGCAGAATCAATACATGCAATTATAGGGAAGCTTGGGAGGAAAAGATTACACACGGTTCACAGAACACAATCCTCACATTCAAATCAACTGTTCACTGAAGGTGTTTCTGCATTACTGAAGCCTCCACCCACCCCTCTCCCATTCATCACTTCTTTCCCCCTCATATTTATCCAGCTTCCCCTTTAATCGGGTGGCATGTTGGTGCAGCGGTAGAGTTGCTGCCTTACAGCGCTTGCAGCACCGGAGACCAGGGTTCGATCCCGACTACGGGTGCTGTCTGTACGGAGTTTGTACGTTCACCCTGTAAGCGCATGGGTTTTCTCCGAGATCTTCAGCACCCTCCCACACTCCAAAGACGTACAGGTTTGTAGGTTAATTGGCTTGGCATAAGTGTAAATTTTCACTAGTTGGTGTAGGATAGTGTTGGTGTGTGGGGATCACTGGACCGTGCGGACTGGATGGGCCGAAGGGCCTGTTTCAGCACTGTATTTCTAAACTAAACTAAACTAAACCAAAATGTGTCTCTGCCATGCACTTCAATTTATCCCTCTGAGGTGAGTTCACACCACTTTCTGGTCAAAGAACGGTAGTTTCACCTGAATTAATGGCTGCATTTATTAGACGATAAACTCTGTCAATTGTCCCAGTAATATGAAGTCAGCCTTTTGTTCCCCATTCAGATCCGTCCATAATCACTAGAACCTCCATCAGATCAATCCTCATTTTCAATTTCCCGAAGATATTTCCGCTAAGGAACTACGCAAGTATTGCTAAAACAGATTTAGACCAATCTCCAATGAGAGTGAAAGGCTGACCCTGTTAACCCCTTTGGCATCATTCAATGCATTGTTACTACGTCCTGAGACATATGGCTGAGAGCTGACACAGAGCACTGAATACATTTCTTTAGTTTAGTTCAGAGATGCAGTGCGGAACAGGCCCTGTGGCCCACCAAGACGGCACCGACCGGCGATCCCCGCACATTAATACTGTCCTACACATACTAGGGAATTTTTTTTTTTACACATACACCAAGCCAATTAACCTACATACCTGTACGTCTTTAGAGTGTGTGGAGGGAAGATCTCGGACAAAACCCATGCAGGTCACGGGGAGGATATACAAACTCCGTACAGACAGCACCCGTGGTCGGGATCGAACCCGCAAGGCAGCAACGTTTCTGCTGAGCCACTATGCCGCCCATTTGTCATTCTTTTATATTTCAACATTTCCATCAGCGCAATCTAATTTATGATCACGAGACAAAATGAAAATTAATTCCCCTTTTGATTCTGTTCTGATTTGTGGTGAATTGTTAATCTCTTGATCTATCAACAACAATTGGCGACATGGAATGAGACGCTGCCCTAACTAAGTCAGGAGATAATGGCCCGGGCCTGCTATGAAATTA
This sequence comes from Raja brachyura, assembly GCA_963514005.1. The sequence goes on from OY740815.1 coordinate 3,516,044, forward strand.
AATTTGGAAAATTTAGTTGAATGAAAAATGAACACTTCCATCCAGTCAACTCTAATGAACATATCACCGCTGATCATAGACAAACAAGCCTCGTTTGACCTTTCTGCAGAGGATACCTCTGAGATCATCACTGGAAAATAGCACTTGATTCCATAATTATGAAGAGCATAGGCAGCCAGACTTCAGTCAATTAGACATTGTAGTCGCCTGCAAGCTCACCATTGATTTGAGTTTGTTTCTGCGAGGCTGCAAGATGCGTAAAATAAAGCAGCTGAACAGGTATTAAATGGAGTGGAATGTAGAATCTAGGTATTTGAGACCACATCTGGAGTGTTGTGTACAGTTTTGGTCTCCTAATTTGAGGAAGGACATCCTTGTGATTGAGTCAGTGCAGCGTAGGTTCACAAGATTGATCCCTGGGATGGCGGGACTGTCATATGAGGAAAGATTGAAAAGACTAGGCTTGTATTCACTGGAGTTTAAAAGGATGAGGGGGGAATCTATTAGAAACATATAAAATTATAAAAGGACTGAACAAGTTAGATGCAGGAAAAATGTTCCCAATGTTGGGCAAGTGCAGAACCAGGGGCCACAGTCTTAGAATAACGGGGAGGTCATTTAAGACTGAGGTGAGAAAAAACTTTTTCACCCAGAGAGTTGTGAATTTATGGAATTCCCTGCCACAGAGGGCAGTGGAGGCCAAGTCACTGGATGGATTTAAGAGAGAGACAAGAGAGAGGATTTTAGATAGAGCTCTTGGGGCTAGTGGAGTCAAGGGATACGGAGAGAAGGCAGGCGCGGGTTATTGATTGGGGACGATCAGGCATGATCACAATGAATGGTGGTGCTGGCTCGAAGGGCCGAATGGCCTCCACCTATTTTCTATGTTTCTATGTTTCCTGCACCTATTTTCTATGTAAGAGGCCCTTCAGGCCATCGAGTCTGTGCCGACCAGTGATCATCCCATATACTTGCACTATTCTATACAAGACCCTTCTTCAAATTGCCCTCTGGAGTCGGAAGAAGGGTCTTGACCTGAAACGTCACCTTTTCTCCAGAGATGCTGCCTGACCCACTGAGTTACTCCAGATTTTTTGCGTCTATCTTCAGTTTAAACCAGCATCTGTAGTTCCTTCCTACACAGCTGGTCCATTGTGTTCTGCTGTTGAGGGAGGATTAGTGTTGTGCTGGTCGGTTCAAGAACCTGATATTTGTAGGAAAGCAGCTGTTTCTGAACCTGCTGTTGTGGTCAAATCTCTGCGTGTCCAGCCCAACAGTAGCAGTGGGAAGAGCGCATGTCCTGTACGCTGGTATCCTTGGTGATAGATGCCGCCTTCCCCAGACTTATTTGGCATTACTTTAAAAAAATCGATTCTGTATCAGAATTTAAAATGCAGTAAAGTGGTAGCTAAAATGTCCTGATGAAACATTTACTCAGACTATAAAATCTTATGGCAATTCGTTTCATTGCTTCCTTTCCTCATGCCTTCGAATGTTATTGCACTGAGGGATTGAAATACTTCCAAAAGAAGATGCTGAATCTATTTAAAAAAAATGAGATTAAAAAGTTAGAGGGATATGGGCTTAGTGCAAAAAAAATGCGCTAATAACTCAGCTGCCCGCAACTTGGTTTTCACATGCTTCTCCCTCTCTGCACTCCCTAGTTGCCAAAGGCTACCAGTCAAGGCGGCAACAGTAGTGCAGCAGGGAGAGTCACTGCCTCACAGCGCGTTACAGGGTTCAATCCTGACTACTGACGCTGTCTACACGGAGTCTGCAGTGTTTGAGTTCTCCATGTGACCGCGTGGGTTTTCTCCTGCAGCTCTGTTTCCATTCGACACTCCCCAGAGACGTCCAGGTTTGTAGGTTTATTGGCTTCTGTAAATTGTCCCCAGTGTGTGACAATAGACAATAGACAATAGGTGCAGGAGTAGGCCATTCGGCCCTTCGACCTCAGTCTTAAATGACCTCCCCTTTATTCTAAGACTGTGGCCCCTGGTTCTGGACTGGCCCAACATTGGGAACATTTTTCCTGCATGTAGCTTGCCCAGTCCTTTTATAATTTTATATGTTTCTATAAGATATCCCCTCATCCTTCTAAACTCCAGTGAATACAAGCCTAGTCTTTTCAATCTTTCCTCATATGACAGTCCCGCCATCCCAGGGAGTAGGCCATTCGGCCCTTCAAGCCATCACTGCCATACAATATGATCATGGCTGATCATCCAGAATACATACCCTGTACCTGCTTTCTCCCCATATCCCTTGATTCCATTAGCCCCAAGAACTATATCGAACTCTCTCTTGAATACATCCAGTGAATTACCGCAATGCGCTTCAATGTGCTTGGAGATTTTGTGTTGGGGAATTTTCATCCATGTTCCAGTATGCACAACTGATTGAATCTTGTTGAGCACAGCGATTTTTTACAAATAGCAGTAAGAGGGCAGCCAGAGGAACTGAGTGCATCAGGCAGCATCTATGGATGGGAAATGGACAGATGACATTTTACATCACGGACTGCTCCAGACTCAAGCATCTGCAATCTCTTTTTGCTATCATACTGCCAGAATGTTAAGTGGGGGATGAATATCAGCCATGATCAAATGGATGACTCCATTGCTCTTCCTTGACAGAGTCTCAAGATCTTTCACTCGCAACTGAAAGAGTAAATTACATAGAAACATCGAAAATTGGACTCTGGATATCTTCACATCTAAAAGAATACTTCACCTACCTCAGTAATGGAGGGCCTCGGTTGCTGAGTTCAAGTGGGATTATGAATCCACAATCTCTACGCACATGAAGTATTCATAATCAGAATGCTTCAGGCTGATGTACAATATTGAGAAAAAACATATAGTCTCCACGGACTCTGCACTGCACCTCTCAGCTTAAATATTGCTATTTTTTTTAAAGAGATCAATGTCTCAACGTTTTTTAAGCCACAGAAATATCTACTAAAACATCCATGATGCAGAGGTGGACCAAGAAACAGAGTTATAATTTGTTAGCAGTGATGGAGATATCTGGATAAACAGCTCCCAATTCAACCAATGTGATTAACAATGATTGTACAAGAACTACATTAATTAAAACAGAGTATCTGATACAGAGTGAACGTGCCAACATTAATTCCGAAGAAGGGTCTCGACCAAAACGTTCACCCATTCCTTCTCTCCAGAGATGCTGCCTCTCCCGCTGAATCACTCCAGCTCTCTGTGCGTCTATCTTCGATACCAACATTCACATGGACTGCTCTGGCAGATTTCCCCCTCACCCTGCACTCAATAAAACTCTGTACATCTATGCATGTTACCTTCCAGAGGGACTGCTTCATGATTTACAATGAGGTTTGGTACACAGTGGTTCCGTTACTGGACTAGTACCTAGAAGCCTGCATTATTGATCTAGAAATATAAACTCAAATTCCCAGATGAGTGCTTCCAGTATTTTCTGCTTTTATTTAAGATTTAGAACATCAGCAGCATTTGGCTTTCCAATTGTTATCTTGAACCGTTCAGTTTCAGTTTCTGATTTTATCAAGCTACAAGCTGCACGTCAAGGATCTCTGACTGGGCAATGCTGTCGGGTTTTCCCTTTGACTCCGAGGCAAGTTTCCAGTCCCTCTGATTTCCATGCCTGTTTTTTGCTCAAACCTTTATCCAGACCTTTGTCACCCAGACCCTGGTATGTGGACACATTCAGAACTTCATATGTGATAGGAGCAAAATTAGGGCATTCAGCCCATCTACTCTACTCTGCCAGTTAATCATGGCTCATCTATCTTCCCCTCTCAACCCCTTTCTCCTGTCTTCTCCCCATAACCCACGTCAATGGAGTCAGGGGATATGGGGAGAAGGCAGGAACGGGGTACTGATTGGGGATGATCAGCCATGATCACATTGAATGGTGGTGCTGGCTCGATGGGCCAAATGGCCTACTGCTGCACCTATTGTCTATTGTCTATGGTCTATAACCCCTGACACCCGTACTAATCAAGAATCTACCCATCTCTACCTATTGACTGCCTCCATAGCTTGATGTGGCAATGGATTCCATAGATTCACCACCCCCTGACTAAATAAATGTCCTCCTCATCTCCTTCCTACAGAAACGTCCTTTTATTCTGAGGCTATGACCCCTGATCCTAGATTCTCCCACTAGTGAAGACTCTCCCACTAGCGGTCCTAGACTCTCCCACTCTCCCCCTCTTAACCCCATTCTCCTGCCCTCTCTCCATAGCCCCTGACAACCGTACTAATCAAGAATCTATCTATCTCTGCTTAAAGATATCCATTGACTTGGCCTCCACAACCTTCTGTGGAACTTCATCAAATGGCTTCTCATACTTCTTCATGTGCATTACTTACTTACTTACTGCCTATTCTGCCTCCTGGCATGTAGGGCAGCAAGGAAGGTCCTCCACTCAGCAGTGTTGGTTCCTTCAGTTGCTGTTTCCGTAACATATTTGTTTTACGAGACAGGGTTGTTAGCCCTGTGCTCAACCTCCAACCTGGAGGACCAGTGGATCGATCGCTCTTGGTCTCGCCTCTACCCTACGACCTGTCCAGCACGGGAGATCCTAAACAGGAGACGGATCTCCCGCTGGCGTAGCTCTAGTGGTCACTGAGACACACAAGCTCCCTGACCACAACAAGGTTGCAATCTCCCAAATCTCTGCTGCCCATATCGTTCCTGGCATAACACGCCCAAGTACACACACTCCTCAGCACCTCTGGACCATCCTGTTGTGTGACCCCATTCCCCTTATCTCAAATTGCAGTCACGAAAAGATCTCTCTGCAGCGTTCTCTCTTCTTATCGTCTTAAATCATTAAGGACGGTTCACCAACGCTTTAATGGGGAGAAGGCAACTCACATTTATACAACATTTTTTAACGCACAAAATATGCCAGGGCACTTTATAAAGCATTATCAGACCAAATTAAGCACTGGACCACATTAAGATTTATCAAGGCAATGCAATGTAAATAAAAACTGATGCTAATAAGAGACAAACCAAAGATATATCACAAAGTCAACGATTTTCTAAAAGGGAAATTGTGGCTGACCAATTTATTGAACTTGTTTGAAGAAGTAACGTTTTGTGGGAATGCAAAAAGGCAATTGGGAGATGAACTGAGATTAAAATAGTGCAACATAGGTTATTGCAGGAAAAGGGAACTGCTGCAGGAAGTAACATACTGGCATGGAAAGAAGAAGGGGTGGTTGACAAATGGTGTGCCACAGCAGTCAAGGCTGGAGCCACTACTTCGACACACTTGATCTGAATAGCAGGTGCAGGCACCAAAGGTTTGCTTGCTGCATATGTTGATAATGGAGAGATAGGTGGGTTGAGAATGCTACATAGGTAGATTAAGTGAGCAGGCAACAATCTGGTAAATGGAATATCATGCAAGAAAGCATGAAATTGTCCATTTTTAATTTTATTTAAAATGTGTAAATAGGCATTACTTCGGTCTGAGATGTGAAGAGATCTGGATTTGAATGTAGGATTTGCTAAAGAAATATACAGGTGCTAATATACACCCCACATAAAAACAGCAACACCCTTTTTTTGTTTCCAATCTCTACCTATATGGTAAACACAAAATGCTGGAGTAACTCAGTGGGTCAGGGAGCATCTCTGGAGAGAAGGAATGGGTGACGTTTCAGGTCAAGACCATTTTTCGGACTTCAACCTATATATGGCTTTGTCTGAGGAGCCTTCGAGGAGATCCTCCTCTCAAGACTGAACAAATTAATTTTTGACTAACAGTCCCAATACCTCCTGCCATGTTATTTCTTCTCCAGTCTCAAGTGAACGTTCTGCACCCTGGGACATTGAATTGCCAGCCCTGCCTCTACTCCATCCGTGTCCCAGTGATGGCAAGAATATCTCCCACCCTGAGTTAACTAAATCTATGATTAACAGCTACTTTACCTGTTACACTCCTTGCATGAAAATAGATGCAATTCAGCGTTTAATTCCCACAACGTTCACTTGCTTTCTTGTTTTTCCCATTGGACGCACAACCTCTTTCCCCTCTTGGTGACTGTACCTCTCCTTCTGAACATCTACTCTCAACACCCTTCCTTCCCCTGAAGAAATCAGTTTATACTTCCCCCAATGGTTCTAGCAAACCATACAGTAAGAAGTGTCGGAAGGAACTGCAGATGCTGGTTTACACCAAAGATATACACAAAATGCGGGAGTAACTCAGTCTGAAGAAGGGTGTCCACCTAGAGATTCTGCCTGTCTCGTTGAGTTACTCCAGCATTGTGTGTCTATCTTCCAGTACGAAGGTTGGTCTCAACCTGGTAAAGGTATAAACCGTCCACTTGTACAGATCCCTTCTTCTCCAGAAAAGGTCCCAATGATCCAGAAGGTCCTGGACCTTCAGCCACACATTCATCTGATCCATCCTTCCACCCCTAGTCTCACGCGATCATGGCACTTAAAGCAATCCAGAGATTCCAACCTTCGAGGTCCTCAGCTACCAAGCTTCATAAACACATATTGCAGAACCTTTTCCCTTCTCCTGCCTCTGTCATTGGCACCTTGATGAACCACATCCCCCCATTGTCAACCCACTCCCATCAGGGTCCTGCTTCCATTCCAAGCCAACCTTCACCGGAGCACCAAGGAGCCCAACACACCATGCTGGTCTTTCTTGCAGACATGGAAATGCCTATCAGCCCTCTTGGGATAGAATCCCTACTACTACCCCTCTGCCTGTCCCGTTCACCTCCACTTCATACAGCAATGCCCACTGTTGTGCCACAAACAGCTGACTTCCTCCAACAGTATCCACCACTGTCTTCACATTCCCATTTTCCAATCCTCCCATCCCGCCCCACCTTGGTGATCTTCTCCAGGTCTACAACCCAATCAGATCACCACTTCCCCATTTCTGGCCCCTGCAACATCAATTCTCCATTGTTTATAAGTTCATAAGTCACAGAAGCAGCATTAGGCCATTTGGCCCATCAGGTCTGCTCTGTCGTTCAATCATGGCTGATCTATCTTTCCCACTCATCCTCATTCTCCTGTCTTCTCCCCATAACCCCTGACACCCGTACTATGCAAGAATCTATCAATCTCCAACTTAAAAATATCCATTGACTTGGTCTCCGCAGATTCACCAACCTCTGACTAAAGAAATTCCTCCTTGTGTCTTTTCCAAAGGTACGTCCTTTAATTCTGAGGCTATGGCCTCTGGTCCCACACTCTCCCACTAGTGGAAACATCCTTCCCCAATCCACTCTATCCAGGCCTTCGACAGAAGTACTAGCTCCTAGGTTCTGAAATTCTCTCAATGAATCTTTCCTCTTAACTCCATCATCCTTTAATATACCCCTTAGAATTTTTGACCCAGTTGGGTTACCTGTATTAATGTTTCGTTACATTGCTAACTCTGTCACATCTTCCAATCCTAGGGTCTCTGAGATTTTTGTGTTCCACCTCTTCCTCATTCTCAGGTCTATTTGACTTATCTCTCACCCAGAATTGTGGAATTCCCTGCCACAGAGGGCAGTGGAGGCCAAATCACTGAATGGATTTAAGAGAGAGTTTGATAGAGCTCTAGGAATTAGTGGAATCCAGGGATATGAGGAGAAGGCAGGCACGGGTTATTGATTGGGGACGATCAGCCATGATCACAAAGAATGGCGGTGCTGGCTCAAAGGGCCGAATGGCCTCCTCCTGCACCTATTTTCTATGTTTCTATCTATCTCCATGGCTGTACCTTCAGGTCTAGGGTACTGAGTTTTGAAATCATGTCTACAAATCATTTGCCTCGCCATTTTTCTTTCCTCCTTAAAAGATCGTCGATCACCTATTCTAATATCTCCTTACAAGGCTAGTTAACTATTCATCTCGACAAAGGTCCAACGCGTTCCTTTGAGGAATTGTAATAGATTAGTTTAATGGAAGTCATTGCCACCTTCAATCAAATCACCCTCTTCCTCTCCCTCCACCTTTCTCCTGTTGTATCTGCCCTGCCATTGTGAGCTTCAACATTTACTCTAAGAAAGAGGAGATAAGGAACCGAAAATGTAATTTAAAAAAAGGCACAAGCAGCCGAGAGGATGCCCTGTAAATGGTTCCGATAAAGAGGTGGAAGGCGTGCAGCTCTAAGCAACCAGGTGCGAAGGGATTAAGGGATTAGATTCTGGAGCACCAGCCGTTGTCGCACATAGGCTTTAAATCCACGTTAATTGCGTTTCCACATTGAGATATTACATTGCTCTCATTGCTGAAGGCTCCTGCCTTATTGGGAGCCCAGCTGGTTGAGAGGCAAGCCTTCATGTCTCCATGGTTCTCCGTCCTGCATGTCTCTCCCACCTATTCACTGAATGACAGCCACCACTTATCCTTTCCAGATGACCCTGAATTAAATAGCATTTTTGAAGGGTCTCGACCTGAATCGTCGCCTATCTCCTTCGCTCCTTAGATGCTGCTGCACCCGCTGAGTTTCTCCAGCTTTTTGTGTAACCCCAGCATTTTTAGCCATGTGAGAGGAACCATGCCTGTGGAATTCTCTGCCTCAGAGGGCGGTGGAGGCAGGTTCTCTGGATGCTTTCAAGAGAGAGCTAGATAGGGCTCTTAAAGATAGCGGAGTCAGGGGATATGGGGAGAAGGCAGGAACGGGGTACTGATTGGGGATGATCAGCCATGATCACATTGAATGGTGGTGCTGGCTCGAAGGGCCGAATGGCCTACTCCTGCACCTATTGTCTATTGTATATTCTCACGGTATACGTCCATCTGCCTGTCTTGAGTCTGAAGATGGGTCTCAACCCGAAACTTCACCCATTCCTTCTCTCCAGAGATACACCTGCACCTATTGTCTATTGTCTATTGAGAGAGCAAGGCTAATGATAACTAGCAGTTGGCCCATAGCAGAAGGGTCCACGTTGCGGGGCTGGAAACTGGAAGCCCAGTCGTTCCATTCTTTTTATTATATGACAGTCCCGCCATCCCGGGAATTAACCTCGTGAACCTACGCTGCACTCCCTCAATAGCAAGAATGTCCTTCCTCAAATTAGGAGACCAAAACGGCACACATTACTCCAGCTGCGGTCTCACCAGAGCCCTGCAAAAGGACCTCTTTGCTCCTATGCTTAAATCCTCTCATTATGAAGGCTAACATGCCATTAGCTTTCTTCGCTGCCTGCTGTACCTGCATGCTTACTTTCAGATGAAACTCCACCAGCCATTTCTCCACCTAAATTTATAACTGATATATATTTTAGTAATCTCTGAAGACCTTTCCCACCATCAAAACTCCACCAGTTGCAATGCCCTCTTCCTTGTATTAATTAGACCACTTATCTTTTCATCCAGATCATTAATATATATATCACAAAAAAAAAATCTGAGATGTTCCTCCCACATTCCAAAGATGTACAGGTTTGTAGCTTAATTGGCTTGGTATCAATGTAAATTGTCCCTAGTGTGCGTAGGACAGTGTTAATGTGTGGGTATCGCTGGTCGGTGCGGACTCAGTGAGCTGAATGGCCTGTTTCAGCGCTGTATCTGTAAACTAAACTGAATTAAACATTTTTGACGGTGCAGAGCAGAAGCTCACGGTGTTGATCTGGGGTTTGATCGTCAATCTTAATTCGAGTGTGCAAATACTAATCCTTTCAACAAAGGGCTGGGATATGCCTTTACACTGCTCAGTCGCACTCATCTTTTCTTGTGATTTATTCATGCCTCTGGAATCTGCTCCATATACTTTGGTTTTCTGTTTATATTCTCACAGACCTGCCACTGTGCAAGACTGTCAGGGTCCAATGGATTCAGTTAAAGAAAATACAGAGTGAGTGACTGCTTCTCAGCTGTGGAAATATGTTGACATCTCGAGAATCTTTTCACTAGAGACTTTACAAATCCAACAGTGGCCATTGAAGGGCATCACTGCCCTCTAGTGGCTGTCAAGCAAGTGAAATGCCCCCGTCGGTGAATATTCAGCTGCAGTCAGGTTCATTCACTGCCACTTCTGAGGCAGAAATGCAAGCCCTTGCTTAGTATTGCCCAGGGGTGGGGAACCTGCGGCCTTACGCCCCTGTCCCACTTCGGAAACCTGAACGGAAACCTCTGGAGACTTTGCGCCCCACCCAAGGTTTCCGTGCGGTTCCCGGAGGTTCCCGGAGGTTTTCGTCAGTCTCCCTAATGGTCGAAAGTGGTTTCCGCTTCTTCTATGTTCCGGCGACTATTTCAAAACATTCGAAGCCGGCCGCGACTAAAAATAGGTTGCCGTTTTAAAAATCAGTAATTTTTTAGTCGAAGCCAGTTGCGATTCTAGTTGAAGGTGGTTGCCGGAGGTTGCAGGTAATCCTTTCTTTTCACCCAGTTTTATTCCACCAGGAGACTGATAAGAAACCTCCGGGAACCGCACGGAAACCTTGGGTGGGGCGCAAAGTCTCCAGAGGTTTCCGTTCAGGTTTCCTAAGTGGGACATGGGCATTAAGGCTGCATGCAGCCTTCTAGGCCATTAAGTACGGCCTTTTGAATGAATCCAAATTTTGTAGAACAAATCCTTTTATTTTTATTAACGTGTTTTTGTTCGTCTTTTATTATTTTAATTTTAATCTTAAAATGAACGGAAATAAAAAAATACCAAAGATAAAAAGAAGATTCAACGAAATAATCCTCCCCGACTGACGGCCACAATTAAAACATTAGTGAGTCATGAGGGCTATTTTAACACCTGTTATGCTCATAATTTAGTTCTAATGTGACTACCTAGAAAGCAGTCACAACAAATTCATTAAAAGGTTAGTTAACTTTAGAATAAACAACAAAGTTAGTACAGAGTAGTTCGGTTTTTGCAAAATAATATACATTTTGAAGTATATCTAACTGAAGTTTCTTGAATGCGGCCTTGTTAGATTACAGCTAACTTAATGTGGCATTCCAATGTGAAAAGGTTCCCCACCCCTGGTATGGATGTGTCAAAGTGGTTGATACTCAAGCTGGCAAATTGTCAAATTGCATGTAAAATTAGATCTGTGATAGTTTGCTCGGACAACTTCAACCTCTCACCTCTACGGTGGGAAGTCCCCAACTGCTTTCAATGCTTCAATTATACTTTTATCTTCACAAGTACCTGGGTACAGTGAAATGCTGAACCCGGTCAGATGATACAGCAGACCACACCTAGGCAGTACGCAAGAGTCGCCACTTTTCCGGCGCTGACAAAGTTTGCAAAAGTCCACTGAAGCGACGAACCAGACTTGTGGCCACACGTAGCCACAGGGAGCACCCTGCTGGGTCCCCTACCCCCCATCCACCTCCCCTCCGACAGGTAGCTCTCCGCGGCTCTTTGCTCTCGAACATCCCCCTCCCTCTCTACGATCCACCTCACTCCCAGTTCCCTCCTCAATCTCGGCAGCGCGGGTCCCGTTGACGCTGGTGGCTCAGGGCCTCGTTAGGAGTCCGCGGTGGGTGACCCGGGCAATCCTCGGTGTGTGGTCCCATCGTCTTCGGACCGCAGCGAGCGAGTCCCCGGTCTGCGCTTTTTGGTGGGGTTGGCCGCTGATCACACGTGTAGGAAGGAACTGCAGAAGCTGGTTTACACCAAAGATGGACACAAACCGCTGGAGCAACTCAGCGGGACAGGCCGCATCTCAGGAGAGAAGGAATGGGTGACGTTTCGGGTCGAGACCCTTCTTCAGACAGAATGTAACGGGAAAGGGAAATGAGGGATATAGACGATGATGTAGAGTGATGTAGAACAATGAATGAAATATATGCAAAAAAGTAACGATGATAAAGGAAACAGGCCATTGTTGGCTCAAATGATGAATTACTGTAGAGGGAGATTGTAACTTGGTTGTATGCTGGAACAATAATCTGACCATCTGCCTTGGCCTTAGCACATTGATGCAATCACAAAGAAAGCTCACGGACACCTTGACTTCCACAGCAGTTGACGATATTTGGCATGTGGCCAGATACTTTATCAAACCTGTATGAGTGTACGATGGAGAACACACTAACTGGTTGCAACACGACTTGGTTCTGTAACTCAAACACTTATGAATGAAGGAGGCTACAGAAAGTTGTGGTCCTAGTCCAATATGGGATTTAGTTCAGAGATACAGTGCGGAAACAGGTCCTTTGGTCCACCGAGTCCGCACCAACCAGCGATCCCAGCATATTAACACTATCCTAAACACACTAGGGACAATTTACATTTATACCAAGCCAATTAACCTATAAACCTGTGCGGCTTTGGAGTGTGGGAGTAAAGTGAATATACCTCGGAGAAAACCCACACGGTCACGGGGACAAAGTACAAGCAGACAGCACCCACGGGATTGAACCTGGGTCTCTGACGCTCCAATCCCTGTAAAGGGCCTGTCTCATTTGGGCGTAATTTGCGTGTAATTTACACAACATCATTTGCATGTCACGATGCACGAGGTGAGCGTTGCTACATGACGTAATGGCGCATATTAAGCTCGCATCACACGTGATGACGTAGGCAGTGATGCGCAGTCGCGCGCGGCGCCCCAAGATTTGGGGATTTTTGCGCGCCACCTGCCTGATGCGCAAATGACGCCCAAGTGGGACAACCCTTAAGGCTGCTACTCTACCGCTGCACCACCGTGCCGCCCAACTGAGCTCGCCACTATCAAAGCGATCTATGCAAAGACATATACTATCATCAAAGACCCACACCACCCTGGCCACATTCTCTTCTTGCTACTGTCAACGGAAGACAGTTCAGGGGCATGAGAACTATTCCTGCAGATTCTTGAACCACTCTGAGAAACCACTTTCACCACCGACCTCAGCACCAAACCACCACCTACCGTTGTACCTATGTAGTCTTAGTTTAGTTTAAGTTTAGAGATACAACATGGAGACAGGCCCTTCGACCACCAAGTCCACACTGGCCAGTGATCCCTGCACACTAACACTATCCTACACACACTAGGGACAATTTACATGTATACCAAGCCAATTAACCTACAAACCTGGGTGTTTTTGGAGTGTGGGAGGAACATCTCGGAGAGAACCCACGCAGGTCACGGGGAGAACATTCAATCTCCGTACAGACAGCACCCGTAGTCAGGATCGGACCCGGGTCTCTGGCGCTGTGAGGCAGTAACTGTACCGTTGCACCACCGTGCGCTGTGTACTTTGCTCTTGGAGTATCATGGTTCAGTTTACTTAGAATCGCTGATTTTTGTGGCTATTGTTGTTGCTTCTAATGCACCTGTAAAGCTGCTGCAAGTACGGAGCTCACTGTTTCGGTTTATATATCGTGCATATGACAAATACACAGTCTGGACAGGAAAGATTGATGGTCAACAAGTGTTTTAGCGTCTGGAGAGCCATTTGCAATGGTGTTCCTCGGGAATCAGGTACAGAATTTTGCTTTTTTTTTTATGGTATACATCAATAATTTCTTCTGAAATGCAGGACCTGTCGTTAGAAAACTTACTAACAGCATCAGAGATGGCAGGGAAGTTTGATAGTAAGAGAGAGACTGCAGGAAGTATCGAAAGGCTGGCAAGTTGAATTCAATCTGAAGGAGTGTGATGTGATGCATTTAAGAATTCCATTCCATCCATTCCAACACAGGAAGAATATTTGCAATTTTCCAATCCTCCTGACTCTTGAAAGATCACAACTAATGCCTGTACAATCTCTAAAGCCACCTCTTCAGAGCCCTGGGGTGCAGTCCACCTGGTCCAGGTGACGTGTCCTTTCCTTTTCCCAAGCACCTTCTCCTTCATTATTGCCACTCCACTAATTTCTGTCCTCTGACTCTTTTGAATCTCAGGCAGGTCGTGGCCGTTTTCTGCTGTGAAGACTTGCGCAAAAAAATGTATTCATCTTTATTCTCCACTATCACTTCTTCCACATCCAATGTCCTCTCTTGCTTCTCTTTTACTCATATATATATATCTCTGAAAAACCTTTGCTATCCTCTGTTATGCCTGACATGGCAAATGAAATTCCTCATATGTTGCAAACTATACTTGGCTAATAAAGTATTCTTGTGATTGTGATTATATTATTGGATAGATTACCTTCTCATTTCATCTTTTCTCCCCATATTGTCCATCCACACCCCGAGGTTGTCTATCTAGCCTCTAACATCGAAATAAATGCGGTCGGAACATCGGCCTCCCCTCTCTCTTTGTCCGCCCTTTCTGCTAACCTTGCTCCCTTGAGGTCAGAAATAAAAATTGCAAAGAGCGGGAATCCTCAGCAGATCAGGCAGCAACAGTATTGAGATCGCTGGTTCCAATCACTGATTCCGATCAATGGTATTTGATTAAAAAATAAATAAACACAGGGCAAGTTATGGGCAATGGTATTGGAATGATTTGGAGCATTTATTGTCTAACACACAGAGCAAAGAATCTTGAGGGAACCCATTCTCACTCCAATGTCACCCATGGGCCATTTCATCATTTCCTTATAATGTTCTCACAACTGGTGCTGCCAGTCCATGTGCATTTTGTTAACTCACATGAAGCTCCTAAAGATGCTCAGGGATATTAAAACATGTGGATTGAAATAACTCCTTAAAATATTAACATTTCCAAAAATACTTCTCAGACGCATTATGAGACGAAAGTTGTCACTGAAAATATCCAAGTAGTGGGGGTATCGTTACACAGCGTCTTGCGCAGCGATGGCATTACAAATCATGCATTGTGCTTTCCAGCATCAGATTCTGACTGAGTTGCGTTTAATACAGATATATCACTTGAGTAGTGGAACAGAGGAGGGGATAGGCAGGTGTTCTGCACCCGCTGGCTCCTAATTAGCCGTGTGAAGCATAATATTGTGCCTCCCACGAGCATCTATTGCCTTGTGCTGCAGAGACAGGTTCATCAGTCAAGTTCAAAGGAAATTAGCAATGATGTTTGCTCATGTGTCCCGGGATACAGAGCACTGGTCTGCTGGTGGCTCAGTGGGTGGGATAAAGGGCTTGTCCCACTTTCACAAGCTAATTCACGGCCTCTGCAGAGTTTGCCCTTGACTCATACTCACAGCATGGTCGTCACGAGGTCGTAGGTAGGTCGTGATGCTAGTCGTAGGTACTCGTGGCTTCAAGTAGGTCGGGCGTTTTTTCTAGCCTGATGAAAAATGTCCATGGGTAAAAAAGGTTGTGATTTAGGTCGTGTAAGTGGGACAGGCCCTTGATCCTTGGCTCAGAGTGTTAAAGAAGGAACTGCAGATGCTGGAGAATTGAGGGTTACACAAAACGCTGGAGAAACTCAGCGGGTGCAGCAGCATCTAAGGAGCGAAGGAGATAGGCGACATTTCGGGTCGAGACCCTTCTTCAGACTGGTCAGGGATCAGGGAAACTGAGCCTTTGCTCAGAGGTCCGACTGGGGCTGATGCCCCCCGTCTGTGGGCAGCAGCACTGCCTGATGTGTCTAATTACCACTGCTTGCTCTCTCTAGCCACAGTGTAATCGTTCAAGGCCAAAGTACACGCTGAACACGGCTGTCAGTGAGCTTGTGAGCAATCAGCCACAAGCATTGAAGTCGCACAACATCGGTTTCTTTCCACGTTAGATCACAATGGCGCGGACACTGAGTTCGCTTCATCTCTCCGACAACCAGCTGTGCCACCAGCTTCTCCGCTTCTGAGCACATCCCTCCTCTGCCTGCACTCACTGGCCATGGTTTGTGCCAGTGATAGAAACATAGAACATAGGTGCAGGAGGAGGCCATTCGGCCCTTCGAGCCAGCACCGCCATTCAATAGACAATAGACAATAGACAATAGGGGCAGGAGTAGGCCATTCGGCCCTTCGAGCCAGAACGCCATTCAATAGACAATAGACAATAGGTGCAGAAGTAGGCCATTCGGCCCTTCGAGCCAGCACCGCCATTCAATAGACAATAGACAATAGACAATAGGGACAGGAGTAGGCCATTTGGCCCTTCGAGCCAGCACTGCCATTCAATAGACAATAGACAATAGGTGCAGGAGTAGGCCATTCAGCCCTTCGAGCCAGCACCGCCATTCAAAAGACAATAGACAATAGGTGCAGGAGTAGGCCATTCGGCCCTTTGAGCCAGCACCGCCTTTCAATAGAGAATAGACAATAGACAATAGGCAATAGGGGCAGGAGTAGGCCATTCGGCCCTTCGAGCCAGCACTGCCATTCAATGTGATCATGGCTGATCATCCCCAATCAGTACCCCGTTCCTGCTTTCTCCCCATATCCCCTGGCTCCGCTATTTTTAAGAGCCCTATCTAGCTCTCTCATCCAGAGAACCCGCCTCCACCTCCCTCTGAGGCAGAGAATTCCACAGACTCACCACTATCTGTGAGAAAAAGTGTTTCCTCGTCTCTGTTCTAAATGGCTTATTCCTTATTCTTAAACTGTGGTCCCTGGTTCTGGGCTCCCCCAACATCGGGAACATGTTTCCTGCCTCAATTCAATATGATCATGGCTGATTATCCAAAATCAGTACCCCGTTCCTGCTGTTTCCCCATGTCCCTTGATTCTGTTAGCCCTAAAAGCTAAATCTAACTCTCTCTCTTAAAAAAAAATCCAGTGAATTGCCTTCTGTGGCAAAGAATTCCACAGATTCCCAACTCTCTGGGTGAAAACGTTTTTCCTCGTCTCAGTCCTGAATGGCCAACTCGTTATTCTTAAACAGGAACTGCTGACGATGTCATGGTGTACTAATGAAACACATCCAGAACCCTGGAGGAAGTGTAGAGAGCAAAGTGGAAGCAGATGGATGCAAACATGTAGTCAGTTCCACAGAGCCATACCCTGGGGATGCAGGACTGCTCTTCCCTCTGGTATCTGCTCTAAGCCTGATGTTGTCACAGACGCCTGCGATTGTTGTTAGAGAGAGAAAAGAAATCTCTCATTTGCAGTGCATCGGAATTTATTCAGTTTATCCGGAATGTTGTCACCCAGATCCTGGAACGTCGACACTTTCAGAGTTCATAGTTCATGTCATAGGAGCAGAGTTTGTCCATTCGGCCCATCAAGTCTACTCCACCATTCAATCATATCTAGTCTATCTTTCCCTCTCATCCCCATTCTCCTGCCTTCTACCCATAACCTTTGACACACTTAATAATCAAGAACCTGTCAATCTCCGCTTTAAAAATACGCAAGGATTTGGCCTCCACAGATTCACCACTCTCCGTAAAGATTCCTCTACATGACATCTCCTTTTACTCTGTGGTTGTGCCCTCCGGTCCGTGACTCTCCCACTAGTGGAAACATCCCCTCCACACTCACTCTATCCAGGCCTTTCACTATTCGGTAAGTTGCTATGAGGTCCCCCCTCAACCTTCTAAACTCCAGCGAGTTCAGGCCCAGGGAATGCCCCTCATACATTAACATTCCAATCATTCCTTCTGCACCATCTCCAGAACAATTACATTCCTCGTCCAGTGCGGCATTCAGATCTCTCCTCAAGAAAGACATTCTTGCCATAGAGGGAGTACAGAGAAGGTTCACCTGACCAGACTGATTCCTGGGATGTCAGGACTTTCATATGAAGAAAGACTGGATAGACTCGGCATGTACTCGCCAGAATTTAGAAGTTTGAGGGGGGATCTTATAGAAACTTACAAAATTCTTAAGGGTTTGGACAGGCTACATGCAGGAAGATTGTTCCCGATGTTGGGGAAGTCCAGAATTAGGGATCACAGTTTAAGGATAAGGGGGAAGTCTTTTAGGACCGAGATGAGAAAAACATTTTTCACACAGAGAGTGGTGAATCTCTGGAATTCTCTGCCACAGAAGGTAGTTGAGGCTAGTTCATTTGGCTATATTTAAGAGGGAGTTAGATGTGGCCCTTGTGGCTAAGGGGATCAGGGGGTATGGAGAGTAGGCCGGTACGGGATACTGAGTTGGATGATCAGCCATGATCATATTGAATAGCAGTGCAGGGTCAAAGGGCCGAATGGCCAACTCCTGCACCTATTTTCTATGCTTCTAAGATCACAATTTTAAATGTTTCACCATCACTGGCAGTACCTTCCCTCCCAACTCACCCTGCCAAGCCTTGTCATCTCTCAAATTCACTTTCCCCTTTTAAGGTTCTCCAAATTCCACAATCAGTATCACCGCCTCTTATCTTCTATCTAATCAACATCTGTTGCACTAAATGTCATCCCTTCCCCTCTCCCATTACATTGATACTGTCAATAGTAAATACTGTCGATAGTTCCTTCTCTCCAGAACTGTTTCCAGACCAGAGCCAACTGCATCCAAACCCAATGCCCAAAGCAACTCACGCTTGGAAACTAACAGCCCAGCTCTAACTTGCTTTGTCATGCTAAAGTCCTTAAATGTACTTCTCTACAGATGCTGCCTGTCCACCACATGCAAGTTGGAGGAACAGCTCCTCATATTTTGCTTTGGCAGCTCACAACCCAGCGGTGGGCTGGGAAGATTGCAACCTTCACGTGGCCCGCCCTGTTTCGACGAATGCAATCAACCTGGCATGCACAATCAAATAAGATCAAACAGGACAAATTGTCCTACAACTTTGGGCTGTGCACGCCGTACGCAAGAAGAACCCATGAACGTTGATTTCTCTCCTGCGTTCCCTCCCCTTCCCTCTCTCTCCCCCCTCTGTCATCCTACCTGTTCCACTGTTTGCATTCTGATATCCCCCTTGTCATCAAACCTTCCCCAGCCAACAATGGGCCAGAATATGGGCTCCATCCTTGCCTCCAGTTTATTCCGCCTCTCCTTCCCAGAAGTGTTCTGACCCGAAACGTCACCTACTGTTCCCTTCCAGAGATGCTGCCTGACCCGCTGAGTTACTCCGGCATTTTGTGTCGATCCTTAAATGTATTGTTGGGTCCCGAATCTGCACTATTTTTCCTTATCTTTCCAAAGCCACACTTATAAATCATATAATCACAAAGAAGGTGCCCGTGCCAATGCTGCCTTAGAATTAATTTTGTCACCATATACTCTATCAAACTTCTATGAATGCACTGAAGAAGGGTGACACGGTGGCGCAGCGGTAGAGTTGCTTACTTAAGGGCCTGTCCCACCAGCATGCAACTCTATGCGATGAACGCGATCAAACCGGCAGCGGGGGCCGCGCGGAGGTCGGGTGATCCCCTGTACAGGGCCGTTCCCACCAGCATGCGCCTGCATGCGGCAAGCGCAACCAAACCAGCAGTAGGGGCCGCGCGGAGGTCGGGTGAGTGGCGCAACGCGGCGCAAAGTGAGGCGAACCTGGAGCGAAGTCTAAGGTAAGTTCGCCAGGACAGAGGGGGCACACAGGCACACACACAGAGAGGGCCACGGAGCCACACACATAGAGGGTCACGGAGGCACATACAGATAGGTTCACGGAGGCACGATGTTGGGGCGGTGTGTAAACGTCGAGGCGACTGCGAGCCGACAAGCCGTTGCCGCGCGGAATTTTTGGACATAGTCAGTTTTTCGGAGCCCCGCGCGATGTTGGGATGAACTCCGCACAATTCCGCACGGCTCCGGCGATCAAAGTGGGACCGGCCCCGCGACGCCGGACGGCTCAAGCGACCACATTAGGTCGCGCTAATCGCATAGAGTTACATGCTTGTAGGACAGGCCCTTTACAGCACTTGGAATGCCAGCGATCCCAATTACGGGTGCTGTCATTACGGAGTTTGCACGGTCTCCTTGTGACCTGCATGGGTTTTCGTCGAGTTCTTTGGTTTCCTCCCACACAGCAAAGATGTACAGGTTTGTTGCTTCATTGGCTTGGTATAAATGTAAAAATTGTCCCCATTGTGTGTAGGATAGTGTCGGGCAGTGTTAGTGCAAGGGGATCGCTGGCCGGTGCGTACTCGGTGGGACGAAGGGCGCGTTTCCGCGCTGTATCTCTAAACTAAACTAAAATCTAGGCTCCATGCGTACGACCGCCAGCTGAAGTCACGGACATCAATGCCCCTTCTTTCTATTTGCACCTACTACAGTGAACAAAACCCAAGGGAGACAGGATTAGGGTGTACAAGCAGAGAACACACTCTCAGGTCATTACAAAGAAAGGGGAAGGGAAGAGGATTTGAAACTAACAGGTTGCTGGAAAAATCTACGTTAGCAGGAACTATGACCTACTATGAATCACGCCCTGGAGGAAGTGTAGAGAGCAAAGTGGAAGCAGATTGATGCAAACATGTAGTCAGTTCCACAGAGCCGTACCCTGGGGATCCAGGGCTGCTCTTCCCTCTGGTATCTGCTCCAAGCCTGATGTTGTCACAGACGCCTGAGATTGTTGTCAGAGAGAGGAACGGAATCTCTCATTTAAAGTGTATCAGAATTTATCCAGTTTAAGGCCCTGTCCCATTTTCATGACCTAATTCACAACCTTTTTTACTCGTGGACATTTTTCATCATGCTAGAAAAAACGCCCCGACCTACTTGATGCCACGAGTACCTACGACTAGCATCACGACCTACCTACGACCTCGTGACGACCATACCTTTGCGTATGAGTCAAGGGCAATGTCGGCAGAGATCGTGAATTGGGTTGTTACAGTCGGACAGGCCCTTTATCCAGACCATTATTACCCAGATCCTGGAATCTTGACACTTTCATAGTTCATAAGTTCATGTGATAGGAGCAGAATTAGGCCATTCGGCCCATCAAGTCTACTCCACCATTGAATCATCTATCTTTCCCTCTCTTCCCCATTCTCCTGCCTTCTCCCCATAACCTTTGACACCCTTACTGATCAAAAACCTGTCAATCTCCGCTTTAAAAATACGCAATGACTTGACCCTCACAGCCGTCTGCGGCAATGAATTCCACAGACTCACCATCCTCTGTAAAGATTCATCTACATCTCCTTTCTACAAGTACATCCTTTTACTCTGTGGTCAAATTTACTTTCCCCATTTAAGGTTCTCCAAATTCCACAATGAGTATTTCCAGAAGTGTCTTAAGGGCCTGTCCTACCAGCATGCAACTCTATGCGATGAGCGCGACCTAACGTGGTCGCTTGAGCCTTCCGGCATCGCGGGGCCGGTCCCACTTTGATCGCCGGAGCCGTGCGGAATTGTGTGGAGTTCGTCCCGACATCGCGCGGGGCTCCGAAAAACTGACTACGTTCAAAAATTCTGCGCGGCAACGGTTTGTCGGCTCGCAGTCGCCTCGAGGCATGACACACCGCCCCGACATCGTGCCTCCGTGAACCTAGCTGTAGGTGCCTCCGTGACCCTCTATGTGTGTGGCTCCGTGGCCCTCTCTCTGTGTGCCTCTGTGCCCCTCTCTGTGTGCCCCTCTCTGCCCTGGCGAACTTACTTTAAGACTTCGCTCCAAGTTCGCCTCACTTTGCGCCGCGTTGAACCACTCACCCGTCCCTCGCTGCCGGTTTGGTCGTGCTTGCCGCATGCAGGTGCATGCTGGTGGGAACGGCCCTGTACAGGGGATCACCCGACCTCCGCGCGGCCCCCGCTTCTAGTTTGATCGCGCTCATCGCATGGAGTCGGATGCTGGTAGGGCAGGCCCTTTAATGTTAACTTAGCTATGATTATACTGTCAAGCTTTGTGGCGTTTCACTGTGCTAAATGGGTGCAAGTTTAGCTTACATGGAGGTTACATAAAACTACCTGTCAGATGAGCTTAAGGTCACAATGGGGACGATATCTCTGTTCTAAGTCATACACTTCATGTACAGGATGTTAAACGCCAGCCTGTTGTCTAGGTCCGATTGCAGGTTGAATTGAACAAAATATCCATGAAATTGAACATAAAAGCAGGCAGCATCGTGTGTTCGGAGGCTTGTATTTGCTGGTTTTCAAGGCTACTGGTGTGCAGGTGCTGCAGAACCTGGGTCTCGGGCGCTGTAAGGCAGCAATTCTACCGCTGCCCCACTGCTGGAGGCTGCGCCAATGTAGCGGAGTAAGACAATAGACAATAGGTGCAGGAGTAGGCCATTCGGCCCTTCGAGCCAGCACCGCCATTCAATGTGATCAGAGTTGTGGGGTGGTGTCAGAGATGGTCCATGGCCAATGCAGCTTGACCATTGCAAAAGCCCATTGATTTGTAGAACTCGGACCATCCTTGGTCGGACTTTGCTGGCTTTACCTTGCACTAAACGATATTCCCTTATCATGTATCTATGCATGATATAGCACCTGCCCACTCATCTATAGACCTGCACGGGAAGGTAGACACTCCCGCCCCCACGAGTCTCGGGCAGATGGGGCTCGTCAGCCTGGGAAGGCAGTCCATCTAGGAGAGGGAAAACTCTGATTTAAAACCTCCACTGCCTTGTGGCCATATCCAGTCATGGAAAAGGCTCCAGGAGTAAACCTCAAGAAAATCCGGAGTCGGAGCCCCTAAGGCAGTTCGTCGTTGTCTACAACCTCGCTCTGGCAGCTCCTGCGACGGCGCTGGTGCCAAACTGTAACGGCCCTGCTGTTCCTTTGGATCGATCAGCGACGTGGAGAGTGGGGACGTACTGCATGGGCAACAGCCTGTCCTCCATATGACATCGCCCAGGCTTGCATCCGACGAACATCACCTGCAAACTAGGATGCATCACCCATGGTCGGTCATGACCGAAGGGAGCCTACTACTACTATCTATACACTGTAAATGGTTCGATTGTAATCATATCTTGTCTTTCTGCTGACTGGATAGCACGCAAAATAAAGGCTTTTCGCTGCGCCTCGGTACTCGTGACAATGAACTACACTAAACTGGAACGTCAGAGGAATCAAAAATAAAGTTGTTCAGGGTAAGAACAAGTTCTGCCACCTATGTGATTATCATTGGCTATATTTACGAGGGAGTTAGATGTGGCCCTTGTGGCTAAGGGGATCAGAGGGTATGGAGAGAAGGCAGGTACGGGATACTGAGTTGGATGATCAGCCATGATTATATTGAATGGCGGTGCAGGCTCGAAGGGCCGAATGGCCTACTCCTGCACCTAATTTCTATGTTTCTATGTGGGAATATTAGAAGAGGATCCAAGGTCCAGAATAGTAGTTCATATTCTGCCTTGGAAAGAACTGCCAATGCTGGTTTAAATCGAAGGTAGACACAAAATGCTGGAGTAACTCAGCGGGACAGGCAGCATCTCTGGAGAGAAGGAATGGGTGCGTTTTGAGTCGAGACCCTTCTTCAGGTAGAAGAAGGTAGAACATGTTCTTTATCCTGGCCAACTTTACTTTTGATTCCCCTTACTTGCTAGTTTAGTTTAGTTCAGTGTCACGTGTACCCAGGCACCGAAGAAGTCTGACGAAGAGGGTACACAAAAGGCTGGAGAAACTCAGTGGGTGCAGCAGCATCTAAGGAGCGAAGGAGATAGGCGACCTTTCGGGTCGAGACCCTTTTTCAGACTGAAATCTGAAGAAGAGTTTTGACCCGAAACGTCACCCATTCCTTCTCTCCAGAGAAGCTGCCTGTCCCGCTGAGTTACTCCAGCATTTTGCGTCTACCTTCATATTCTGCCTAGTTTACAACCTAATATTATCTATGCTGGATTTTCCTGCTCCAGTTCATATCTCTCATCCCCTGACCTGCACGGATTCCCTCAACCTCCACCTCTTTCAATCCCCTTCCCAACCTCCCACTACCCAATTTTGATCCCCAACCCCACTGTTTACCATCTGCCCATCGTACCTCCCTTATCTTGTTTCACCCAGTGAGCTTTTGACCTGATAGGGGTACATGGAGTACAACAGTCAGCAAGAAGGGCCTGCTTCCATGTTGCGTGTGTGTGCATGACCGCAGGCCTGGAGCAGAATCCAGAGATAAGGAAACCAAGAAACAACTTGAAGCCAATTATTTAGCACCTCTTGAATTATGCCTTGAGTTAGTGGCAATCCAATATATTGTACAGACCATTAATTCACCATGTATAAACCTCATCCCCACAGTTGAGCTCACAATTGTTTTCTTCACGTCACCGCTTCTTATCTTCTATTTAATCAACATCTGGTGCAATAAATGTCATCCCTTCCCCCATCCCATTACATTGATACTGTCAGTAGTAAAAATACGGTCGATAGTTCCCTATCTCCAGAACTGTATCCAGACCAGATCCAACTGCATCCAAACCCAATGCCTGAAGCAACTCACGCTTGCAAACTAACAGCCCAGCTCCAACTTGCTTTGTCACGCTAAAGGGCCTGTCCCACTGTACGAGGTAATTCAAGATCTCTCCCGAGTTCTAAAAAAAATCAAACTCGTGGTAAATACGTAGAATGTACGTTGCGGGTACGTCGGAGCTCGGGACGTCTCTTAGAGACTCGTAACGCTAACGGCAGCTACTCGGGAAACGCGGTAAGCTCGTGAAGATTTTTCAACATGTTTAAAAATGTCCACGAGAGCCCCGAGTACCTACGAGCGGCCATTACCGTAATTCTCTGAGAACTCTTGAATTACCTCCTACACTGGGACAGGCCCTTAAACTGTCCTTAAATGTACTTCTCCACAGATGCTGCCCGTCCACCACATGCCAGTTGGAGTAACAGCTCCTCGTATTTTGCTTCGGCAGCTTACAACCCAGCGGTGGGCTGGGAAGATTGCAACCTGCATTCCCTCCCCTTCCCTCTCTCTCCCCCCTCCCCCCTTTGTCATCCTACCTGTTCCACCGTTTGCATCCTGGTATCCCTCTTGTTATCAAACATTCCCCAGCCAACAATGGGCCATTATGGGCTCCATCGTTCCCGAGTTCATCTGCTGCCAGCTCTGGCCTCCAATTTATTCCGCCTCTCCCTCCCTCAGTCTGAAGAAGGGTTCTGACCCGAAACGTCACCTAATACTTTTTTCCAGAGATGCTGCCTGACCCGCTGAGTTACTCCGGCATTCTGTCTCAATATCTTAAATATATTGTTGGCTCCCGAATCTGCTCTATCTTTCCAAAGCCACAATACCAAAGGACTGTGCTGTACAGCTGCCGGAGGTATTCACGAGGATCTTTGACCTGTCTCTATCTCTGGCAACGGCCCCCAAGTGCCTGAAGACAGCTACCATAGTGTCGGTGTCGAAGAAGTCTAAAGTCACCAACCTGAATGACTACCGCCCGGTTGCCCTAACTCCAATACCCATGAAGTGCTTTGAAAGGCTGGTCCTCTCCCACATCAGATCCAGCATCCCTGCCTCACTGGACCCTCATCAATTTGCATACAGGGAAAATAGATCCACAGAGGATGCCATCTCTCTGGCTCTTCACACTGTCCTGACCCACCTGGAAAGACAGGGCACCTACGTGAGGATGCTCTTCATTGACTATAGCTCTGCCTTCGATATGGTCATCCCCACCAAGCTCACCACCAAACTCCACCAGCTAGGCCTCAGCTCACCGATGTGCGATTGGATCCTGAATTTTCTGACGGAGCGACCGCAGGCAGTGAGACTGGGGCCGCACCTGTCCTCCACTATCACCCTGAGCACCGGCACACCACAGGGCTGTGTACTGAGCCCCATGCTCTACTCCCTCTTCACCCATGACTGTGTCCCTGCATTCGACAACAACACCATTGTCAAGTTTGCAGACGCAACAACGGTGATCAGGCTGATCACCAACGGTGATGAAACAAAATACAGAGCGGAGGTGCAGAACCTGGCGGACTGGTGCTCAAGGAAAAACTTGTCGCTAAACACCTCCAAGACCAAGGAGCTGATTATCGACTTCAGGATTCACAGAAAGGGGAATATCCCATCTCCATCTACGGAGACAGTGTGGAGAGAGTGTCCAGCTTCAAGTTTCTGGGCACTCACATCTCACAGAACCTCACATGGTCCACCAACACCGCTGCGCTGGTCAAAAAGGCACAGCAACGACTGTTCTTCCAAAGAACATTGAAACGGACTGGTCTGCCCCAAAAGCTGCTGACGACTTTCTACCGCTGCACCACAGAGAGCATACTAACGTATGGCATCTCTGTGTGGTATCTCAGCTGCACGGAGGCGGAGAGGAGAGCTCTTCAGCGCATCGTCCACAGAGCGCAACAGATTATTGGGACACCGCTACCAGCCTTGGAGGGCACCTACCACACACGGTGCCTCAGGAAGGCCGTCAGCATCCATAAAGACTCCTCTCACCCTTGTAATGGACTGTTCGAACTACTCCCTTCCGGCAGACGTTACAAGGCCTTCTACGCCCGCACCTCCAGACTCAGGAACAGCTTCATTCCCAGAGCTATAGCGGCTCTGAACCGGCCCTGCTGAGTGCCCCCCCCCATGGACTGTCTCCCTCGGATGGTCACGTTGCAGACACATCTGCACTTTAGTCTGTTTTGACTGTTTTACTGTTCTAATGTTCTTTTTACAAACCTGGTTCCCGGGGTATCTATATCTAAACCTAGATTTTATTAGTTGTTTAAGTTATGACATCGGATGGAAGCTGCAAACCAAATCTCGTTGCGCTTGTGTGCAATGACAATAAATAATATATTATTATAATAATAATTATTATTATAAATCCTATAATCACAAAGAAGCTGCCCGTGCCAATACTGCCTTCGATTTTTTTTTGGCACCATATACTCTAACAAACTTCTATGAATGCACTGTAGAAGGGCAGCACGGTGGCGCAGCGGTAGAGTTGCTGACTTACAACGCTAGGGAACGCCGGAGTCCCTGGTTCGATCACCACTACGGGTGCTGTCTGTATGGAGTTTGTACGTTCGACCCTTGACCACGTGCGTTTTCTCCGAGATCTTCGGTTTTTTTCCCACACTCCAAAGACGTACAGGTATGTGGCTAAATTGGCTTTATAAGTGTAAAAAATATCCTATGTGTTAGGATAGTGTTAAGGGTCAACAACCTCACCTCCTCCACTATAACACTGAACACCGGCGTGCCACAGGGCTGTGTGCTCAGCCCTCTCCTCTACTCCCTCTTCACGCATGACTGCATCCCCAAGTATGGCTCCAACGCCATCATAAAATTTGCCGATGACACCACGGTGGTAGGACTGATCAGTGACAACGACGAGTCAGCCTACAGGGAGGAGGTCCAGCACCTGACTACGTGGTGTGCCAACAATAACCTCGTCCTCAACTCCCAGAAGACGAAGGAAATCATTGTTGACTTTAGGAAGAACAGAGGGGGCAGACACACCCCCATCCATATAAACGGGACTGAGGTGGAGCGGGTCTCCAACTACAAATTCCTCGGGGTACACATCTCGGAGGATCTGTCCTGGTCCCTCAACACCTCAAAGCTAATCAAAAAGGCACAGCAGCGCCTTTACTTTCTGAGGAGGCTCAAAAAAGCCCACCTGTCCCCCCAGATCCTGACCAACTTCTACCGCTGCACCATCGAAAGCATCCTGACCACCTGCTTTACGGTATGGTACAGCAGTTGCACCGTGGCAGACAGGAAGGCACTACAACGGGTGGTGAAAACCGCCCAGTACATCATCGGTGCCCCGCTCCCTGCCTTGGATGCCCTCCACCGAAAACGGTGCCTGAAGCGGGCCGGGAAGATCATCAAGGACCCCTCACACCCTAATCATGGACTGTTTGCCCTCCTCCCATCAGGGAGGCAGTACAGGAGCCTCAAGTCCCGCACCAGTAGGACGAAGAACAG
The DNA here is from genome assembly GCA_963514005.1 of Raja brachyura. Next base: position 3,543,561 of record OY740815.1, read on the forward strand.
CTTCTTCAACTACACCATCCGACTGCTGAACTCGGAGTCCCGCTGATAGATTTGTCTGTACCCTGTATTTATTTATTTTCCATATTGCTACCACTGCACTCTGTATTTATTTTTCTATATCGCTATCACTAAGAACGACGCTAAACTGCATTTCGTTGTACCTATACTTGTATTTGTGCAATGACATTAAACTTGAATTGAATTGAATTGAATTGAATTGAATTGAATTGAAGATGCGGGGATCGCTGGTCGGCGCGGACTCGGTGGACCAAAAGGTATTTTTCCATGCTGTATCTACAAATTAAGTATCCCGACTGGTTGCATCAGGGCCTGGTATGGCAATTTCAACACATAAGAAAGCATGAGGCTGTCGAAAGTGGTGAACATACCCTTCATCTCACTGCTACCATCAGGCAGGAGATACAGAAGCCTGAAGTCCCAGACTACCAGGCTCAGGAACAGCTAATTGCCTGCAACGATCAGATTCTTTAACCAAGCCACACTGACTCTAATCCAGGTAAATGCACAGATTCCTACCCAGAGTAGAGGAATCAATAACCGGAGGGCATAGGTTTAGGGTGAAAAGGGTAAGATTTAATAGGAACTTGAGGGGCATCTTTATTTTACACAAAGGGTGGTAGATATCTGTAATGAGCTGCCAGGGGAGGCGGTTGAGGCAGGTACTATCACACTGTTTAAAATAACATTTGGACAGGTATATGGATAGGATAGGTTTGGAAGGATGTGGGCCAAACGCATGCTGGTGGGACAAGTGTGGACAGGGCATGTTGGTTGGTGTGGGTAAGTTGGGCCAAAGGGCCTGTTTCCACACTATATGACTCCATCACTCTATGAGGATGGACACGCAGCATGCTATCCATGTCTTAATACTTAGTAGTGAATCCACTTTGTATGCCTGGTAGCAACTTCCCAAATCCAGAGCAATGGCAGCCCTATTTATAGCAGAAAGCATAAATTACATATGATCAGCATTTAGAATTCATCTTTCAGCCACCATCTCTCTAGCAGTACAGCTCTCTCTCTCTCTCTCCCTCTCTCTATCTCCCTCTCTCTACCTCCCTCTACTTCTATCTCTCTATATATATCTGTCTCTCCCTATCTCTCTCCCTCTATCTCTCTCTCTCTATCTCTCCCTATCTCCCTCTCTATCACTCTCACTCTCACTCTATCTATCTATATATATATCTCCCTCTATCTCTCTCCCTCTATTTCTCTCTCTATCTCTCCCTCTCTCTCTCTCTCTCTATCTCTCTCTCTATATCTATTTCTCTCTCTCTCTCTCTCTCTCTATCTCTCTCTCCCTCTCTCTCTATATATCTATTTCTCTCCCTATCTCTCTCTCTCCGTCTCTCCCTCTATCTCTCTCTCTCTATCTCTCTCTCACTATCTCTGTCTGTCCCTCTATCTCTCTCTCTCTATCTCTCTCTCTATATCTATTTCTCTCTCTCTCTCTCTCTCTCTATCTCTCTCTATCCCTCTCTCTCTATATATCTATTTCTCTCCCTATCTCTCTCTCTCCCTGTCTCTCCCTCTATCTCTCTCTCTCTATCTCTCTCTCTCTATCTCTGTCTGCCCCTCTATCTCTCTCTCTCTATCTCTCCCTATCTCCCTCTCTATCACTCTCACTCTCTCTATATATCTCGCTCTCTCTCTCTCTCTCTCTCTCTCTCTCGCGCGCGCTCTCTCTCTCTCTCTCCCTCTCATAATGAGAATCCCTGAAGCATTTGCTGCCGCTCCCCTAAATGACAGATTGTTCCGAAGATTTATTGCTGGAATTTTTTCTAATATTTGTTTCAAAAACTCAAAGTATTTCTGCAGATGTGCCCTTCCCTACAGTTGTCTTTCATTTGCTATTTTCTGCTTATTTCAGGGAAACTGGGTCACAGTGGTTAAATTATTGAACTCAGATAAGGTCTAATGATTCAGACGCACAATTTCAAATCTCTCATCAGCAACAGTGAAATTTAAACACTTCATCATAAATGAATCTGGAATTTTAAAAATGTGTAAAGTAACAAAAATAAACACATGTATTCTGGGAAGAAATCACACTGGGTTTGCTGTATGGGACTGCCTATAATTCATGAGATGTCGGAGCCGAATTAGGCCATTCGGTCCATCGAGTCTTCTCCACCATTTGATCATGGCTGATCTATTTTTTCATCTCAACACCATTCTCCTGCCTTCTCACTGTAATCTTTAGTGTAGTTTAGAGATACAGCGTGGAAACAGGCCCTTCGGCCCACCGAGTCCGCGCTGACCAGCAATTCCCCACACCCTAACACTATCTGATACTCACTAGCGACAATTTTTTACATTTACCAAGCCAATTAACCTGCAACCCTGTACATCTTTGGGGTGCGGGAGGAAACAGAAGATCTCAGAGAAAACCCACGCAGGTCACGGGGAGAATATTCGGTAAACCACCTATGAGGTGTTTGCGCAGAAATCAACCAAAACCAGATCGATTGTAAGTTTAAGAAGGAACTGCAGACGCTGGACAATCGAAGGTAGACGAAAATGCTGGAGAAGCTCAGCGGGTGCAGCAGCGTCTAGAGAGCGAAGGAAATAGGCGACGTTTCGGGTCGAAACGTCAGGTCGGGAATTACAGACCAGTTAGTCTAACATCGGTAGTGGAGAAAATGCTAGTCAGTTATTAAAGATGGGATAGCAGAACATTTGGAAAGTGGTGAAATCATTGGACAAAGTCAGCATGGATTTACGAAAGGTAAATCATGTCTGACGAATGTTATAGAATTTTTCGAGGATGTAACTAGTAGAGTGGATATGGGAGAACCAGTGGATGTGTTATATCTGGACTTTCAGAAGGCTTTCGACAAGGTCCCACATAAGAGATTGGTATGCAAACGTAAAGCACACAGTATTTGGGGTTCAGTATTGATGTGGACAGAGAACTGGCTGGCAGACAGGAAGCAAAGAGTAGGAGTAAACGGGTCCTTTTCAGAATGGCAGGCAGTGGCTAGTGGGGTACCGCAAGGCTCAGTGCTGGGACCCCAGCTATTTACAATATATATTAATGATTTGGACGAGGGAATTGAATGCAACATCTCCAGGTTTGCGGATGACACGAAGCTGGGGGGCAGTGTTAGCTGTGAGGAGGTTGCTAGGAGGCTGCAAGGTGACTTGGATAGGTTGGGTGAGTGGGCAAATGCATGGCAGATGCAGTATAATGTAGATAAATGTGAGGTTATCCACTTTGGTGGCAAGAACAGGAAAGTAGACTATTATCTGAATGGTGGCCGATTAGGAAAAGGGGAGACCTGGGTGTCATGGTACACCAGTCATTGAAAGTAGGCATGCAGATGCAGCAGTGAAGAAAGCGAATGGTATGTTAGCATTCATAGCAAAAGGATTTGAATATAGGAGCAGGGAGGTTCTACTGCAGTTGTACAGGGCCTTGGTGAGACCGCACCTGGAGTATTGCGTACAGTTTTGGTCTCCTAATCTGAGGAAAGACATTCTTGCCATAGAGGGAGTACAGAGAAGGTTCACCAGACTGATTCCTGGGATGGCAGGACTTTCATATGAAGAAAGACTGGATAGACTCGGCTTGTACTCGCTAGAATTTAGAAGATTGAGGGGGGATCTTATAGAAACTTACAAAATTCTTAAGGGGTTGGACATATTAGAAGCAAGAAGATTGTTCCCAATGTTGGGGAAGTCTAGAACAAGGGGTCACAGTTTAAGGATAAGGGGGAAGTCTTTTAGGAGAAAATAAAAATTCACACAGAGTGGTGAATCTGTGGAATTCTCTGCCACAGAAAATAGTTGAGGCCAGTTCATTGGCTATATTTAAGAGGGAGTTAGATGTGGCTCTTGTGGCTAAAGGGATCAGGGAGTATGGAGAGAAGGCAGGTACGGGATACTGAGTTGGATGATCAGCCATGATCATATTGAATGGCGGTGCAGGCTCAAAGGGCTGAATGACCTATGAAACCCTTCTTCAGACTGATTGTAAGCTTAGTTGTCACCTTCCCCTCGACCTTTTCATTTGATTCACGTATCCATTGATCTGTCGTTTTCACCTTACCCCTTCCATATCTCTGTCTCTCTCACGCTTGACTCTGTCTGAAGAAGGGTCTCGACCCAAAAAGTCACCCATTCCTTCTCCCCAGAGATGCAACCTGTCCCGCTGAGTAACTCCAGCATTTTGTGTCTACCTTTGTTGTGCCTTACTCCCATCTCTAGTATTTTTAATCACACAAGTTAGCAAAAGAAAATCGCAATTCACTCGAATTATCATGGGAGATTGCAACCTTCACGTGGTCCGCCCTGTTTCGACAAATGCAATCAACCTGGTGTGCACAATCAAATAAGATCAAATAGAACAAGTGTTAAAGAAGGAACTGCAGATGGAGTAGTCTGAAGAAGGGTCTCGACCCGAAACGTCGCCTATCTCCTTCCCTCCTGCTGCACCCGCTGAGTTTCTCCAGCTTTTTGTGTAACCCTCAAATAGAACAAGTTGTCCTTCAACTTTAGGCTGTGCACGCCGTACACAAGAAGAAGACTCTGATTATCTATATTTTTCTCTTCCATTTACGGCTTGTTTCCAGTAGAATTCAGGAGGCATAATCTTGGTTCTTGGAAACTTTCGGGTAATTCTGAGGAGCTGGCAACTTGCACCAGAAGCTGCCTCATCCTTCCAGCCTGAAAGTATTCACCCTGTCCGGAAAATAAAATCCCAGTCAGATGTTTGATTTCCGTGTTTGACTCATGTGACTTATATACAAAATACTTTTGTTGGATAATGATGTGGTTTGTTTGTTATAATTGGCCAAGGCTCCGGCACGGCTTCAGTTTGGTTAGACAAAGGCGGTATCTGTATATTTCTTGTCCCTGTGTACATTGGCTTGTTGCTCCAGACACGCAGAGCCTGCTCGTTGGTTACACGAAGTTGTGCCCGCCCTGTGTTGATTGTAGAAAAACTAGCAGCCATTTTCAGGACAGGGACACTTTCAAATATCACACTCACCAGGCAGGTAAGAGGGGGGGTGGGTTTTGGCCGCTTCCCGGCCAGTTTTGTATCAAGATTTCACTTTTAACGCAATTACATAAGAAAAGAACGCAGTCGTATTGAGATGGGGGTGAGGGGTGAAATGTTCTGCCGGTTTGGTTTTAAAAGTTGGGCGTCAAGTTTGTGCTGTCAGATTGTGCACGGGTAGATGTGGTGGTGGGGATTGACACGGGTATCTCCCTCAAGTCCGTTTCCCAGTTTTGATCAATGACACTGGTAACTCAACAGGCTCTACGTTTTAAACCCCATCTCACCGAGTCAGTCACTTTAAACACCGTGGCTCCGACCCCCTGCAGAAATAGGGGATAACTTTGGAGTAACTAAGTGTGCTGCTGTGAAGTGCAGGTAGAACCAGGTGCAGCATACTTGTCAAATATGTTGTGTTAAAGAAGGAACTGCAGATGCTGGAAAATCGAGGGTACACACAATGCTGGAGAAACTCAGCGCGTGCAACAGCATCTATGGAGCGAAGGAGATAGGCACCGTTTCGGGCCGAGACCCTTCTTTAGACTGATGGGGGTTTTGGCCAGAAACGTCGCCAATCTCATCCGCTCCATAGATGCTGCTGCACCCGCTGAGTTTCTCCAGCATTTTGTGTACCCTTGTAAAATACTTTGTTGTGTTATTTAAAAATTGAGAATAAATGATCTTGTGTTACTCCTTGGATAGGTACAGAATACTGGAGTAACTCAGTGGGGCAGGCGTCGAGTTATTCCAGCATTTTGTGTCTGTCTTGGGTGGAAAGCAGCATCTGCATAGGATCTTATAGAAACATATAAAATTAGGATCTTATAGAAACATATAAAATTATAAAAGGACTCGACAAGCTAGATGCAATGTTCCCAATGTTGGGCGAGTCCAGAACCAGGGGCCACAGTCTTAGAATAAAGGGGAGGTCATTTAAGATTGAGGTGAGAAAAAACTTTTTTACCCAGAGAGTTGTGAATTTATGGAATTCCCTGCCACAGAGGACAGCGGAGGCCAAATCACTGGATGGATTTAAGAGAGAGTTGGATAGAGCTCTAGGGGCTCGTGGAGTCAAGGGATATGGGGAGAAGGCAGGCACGGGTTATTGATAGCGGACGATCAGCCATGATCACAATGAATGGCGGTGCTGGCTCGAAGGGCCAAATGGCCTCCTCCTGCACCTATTTTCTATGGGGGTTTTTTTTAAATTAAATTTTATTAGAGGCATGTACATATCATAGTCCGAACCACTACAAACTTTGTTAAATAGTTACATATGAAATATCCAGGATTCCAGGGACTCCGCTACCAATGTAGCTGGGGGTCTTCATTTATCGGTTACATATTAACATTGACTTTAATTATTATTTTTTTAATAGATAGAAAAAATAAAGGAAAAGAAAATAAAATTAGAAAAATAGAATAAACTATCCATAATACAACTTGGGAGATAGGTCTGTAGGTAAGAAAGCATAACTATTCAGGTATCAGCGCCGGCCCATTCTACCCCTTCAAATAATCTATGAACGGAGACCATATTCTAGTAAATAATTCTGGTTTGTCAATTAAGACAAATCTAATTTTTTCCAGATTTAAAGTCTCCGACATCTCCATAATCCACATTTTGATTGTGGGGGAAGCAGGGTTTTTCCAAAATTTTAATATTAATTTTTTCCCAGTTATTATACTATAATCAAGGAAATGTATTTGGTTTATTGTAAGGTTTAGGTATTCAGATATGCCCAGTAATATTAATTTAGGATCGGGCTCCAGTTGAGCATTAAGCACTACGGTTAATTTTCTATGTTTCTATGCAGTTCCTTCCTGCACATTGTGTTGTTCCTTGTTTGTTTTCCCGGCCAGTGCAGCTGGTAGAGGAGGCAGACACTGCCATACGGTAGAGGAGGCATTGAGGTGACTTTTAGATAGGCACCACTTTTACTGTCTTATCCAACCAATTCTCCTGATTGGATTCTGGAGAAGATAGTCCCACAGCTTGCAGGTAAAGTACAATGTGACAATGATTGTGGAATACAGAGCCAAATAAATAAATGGTAGGTAGACGAAAATGCTGGAGAAACTCAGCGGGTGCAGCAGCATCTATGGAGTGGAGGAAATAGGCAACGTTTCGGGCCAAAACCCTTCTTCAGACCAAATAAATAAATAAATGATGGGTCTTTGTCCCAAACATTATGGAGGGCACTGTACTTCATTGATGACCCTCAGACTATCCTTGATCGGACATTGCTGGCTATACCTTGCACTAAACATTAGTTATCTTCCTTATCTATCTATACACTGTAAATGGCTTGATTGTAATCATGTATTGCCTTAATAACCCATTATCTGTTATTTACACTATCAGTTTATTTATTCATGTGTGTATATTTATATTATTATATATGGACACACTGATCTGTTTTGTAGTCAATGCCTACTATGTTCTGTTGTGCTGAAGCAAAGCAAGAATTTAATTGTCCTATCAGGGACACGTGACCATAAACTCACTTGACTTGACTTTCCACTGACTGGATAGCACGCGACTGAAGTTTTTCACTGTACCTCGGTACACGTGACAATAAACTAAACTGAAGGGTTTTTGTTAGGTAACTGGATGGAACAAAGGCCAGAAATAAGAACGAAGTGTGAGATGGGTTTGAAGAGTTGCGGATTGAGAAGAGAGAGAGAGAGGGAGGATGGTGGTCCAAAGGTCCTCGCTACACGCCTCCAGATAATGCATTTGTGTTTACGAAGGAACTGCAGATGCTGGAAAATCGAAGGGAGACAAAAGTGCTGGAGAAACTCAGCGGGTGCGGCAGTATATATGGAGCTTACGTTGCCTATTTCCTTCGCTCCATAGATGCTGCCGCACCCGCTGAGTTTCTCCAGCACTTTTGTCTACCCTCCAGATAATGCAGCCTCATATAAAGAAACGTCTGCAATCCACCCTGAAGAACCCTTCCTGCAACTGTTCATATTCAACGAGGGTTTCCTTCATTAAACTGCATGGTTCCAGGCATCTGGGTTGGATTGTGATTTTGGCTGTTTGCTGAGTGGTTTCAATATTCTCTCTGAGGCAGGGTGTGTCCCCTAGTACATGTCAAACGAGTGCTGGAAATTACCCTGAGTACAAGTCTCTGGCAAAAACAATCAAAGAGAAGTGGATTGGAGTATTTGAGAGAGAATAAATTGTAGGGGTGCAGCAGAATAAGGATGGGGTGATTGAAGCTTGGCGATTTAAGGAACTGCAGGTGCTGGAACGTTGGGCAAAACACACAGTGCTGGAGGAACTCAGCAGGCCAGGCAGTAACTATGGAACAAATCAGTTCTTCAGACTGATGGAGAATGGGGAGAAAGATGGAAGAAGGGTCAGTACAGGCCAAAGTGAGGCAAGTGATGTGTGGGTTTTAGTTAACTAGTCAAAATCAAACGAGTCAAACAAACTTTATTGTCATTTAGAAATACATCGATATATGCAATTCCAAACGAAATTCTGTTGCATTTGGCTCCCCGTGCAACACGATAATTAACAGAATGGTAAACATGGATAAAAATGGATAAATAGACAATGGTGGCAGCCCATTACATGGCATTCAGGAGTCTTTTGCCTCGTGGGAAGAAGCTGTTGCAGAACCTTGATGTTCTGCTCCTTAAGGGCCTGTCCTACCGGCATCCGACTCCATGCGATGAGCGTGATCAAACTAGAAGCGGGGGCCGCGCGGAGATCGGGTGATCCCCTGTACAGGGCCGTTCCCACCAGCATGCGCCTGCATGCAGCAAGCGCAACCAAACCGGCAGCGAGGGCCGCGCGGAGGTCGGGTGAGTGGCGCAACGCGGCGCAAAGTGAGGCGACCTTGGAGCGAAGTCTTAAGGTAAGTTCGCCAGGACAGAGAGGGGCACACAGAGAGGGGCGCAGAGGCACACACACACACACAGAGGGCCACGGAGCCACACACATAGAGGGTCACGGAGGCACCTACAGATAGGTTCACGGAGGCACGATGTCGAGGCGGTGTCATGCGTCGAGGCGACTGCGAGCCGACAAGCCGTTGCCGCGTGGAATTTTTGAACATAGTCAGTTTTTCGGAGCCCTGCGCGATGTCGGGACGAACTCCGCACAATTTCGCACGGCTCCGGCGATCGAAGTGGGACCGGCCCCGCGACGCCGGACGGCTCAAACTACCACGTTGGGTCGCGCTCATCGCATAGAGTTGCATGCTGGTAGGACAGGCCCTTTATGCTACGATATCTTTTGCCCGAGGGCAGCAGAGTGATCAGTCCGTGATGGAGATGTGTGGGGTTTTTTATAATACTGCTGGCCTTAGACACGCAGCGTTTGCTCGCAATATCCCCGATTGAGGGGAGAGAACTCCCGATGATTTTTTCCGCTGTCCTCACCACTCTCTGCACGGACTTCCAGTCGGAGGCTTTACAGTCCCCAAACCAGACAGAGATACAGCTGGTCAAAATACTCTCTATGGTGCCCCTGTAGAAAGTGGTGAGGATGGGATGGGGGAGGTGAGCTCTTCTCATCCAGCGCAGAAAGTGCTGTCATTGATGTGAAGTGGTGTGGGACTGTGCCGTTTTAATTTTTTTTTAAATTAAACCAAAATTGATTCAACTATAATAGGGGACTATAAAATATCTTTGGTAGAAATTGGCATTGCCAATGGAAATTGTACATATGTCATGTCAATATTTAGAATGCAAAATGAAGGAAATCTCTGGGTACATGCCCTTCATTAGCTGGCAACATGATGCTTCTACAACTATGTGTGGAGATATGTACCCTAACTAATTAACATCATAAATGTGCTCATTTATTTTCACCACTTACTTGCCAATCTATTAAATATAATTCTTTTTCTTCCCCTGATGTTTGCTTGAGATGAGCACTAAACAAATTCAATCAGCAAGAGATAGACACATGGAACTACAGATGCTGGAACCTTGAGCGAAATTACACAGTGCTGGAGTAACTCAGCAGATCAGGCAGCATCTCTGAAGAACATGGATAGGTGATGTTTTGGGTCGGGACTAAAACTTCTTCAGACTGATTTGTGTCCATGCCCTCCAAAGATGCTGTCTGACCTGAGTTGGTTAAGCACTCTGGATTTTTCAATTCAATAAACAAGGTGTTTAAAGTGTATTCCATGTGCAAAATGCAAATGCACTTTAGTTATTCCACAGCACCTCCCAAGCCTGTCATATCTACCACCAATACGGATAGCAGGAGCATTGGAACACCTTTGTTTCTTGTTCAAGTCACACACCACCCCGACTTGGAAATGTTTTATGATCCTGATTGCTACTGGCTCCAAATCTTAGAACTGCTTAGCCCGTAGTATTGTCTGGATTACTTTGCATTTAATTATTATTATTTTTATTATTAATAAATAACTAAAAACACAAGGTGCCTCTCTGCCTCTTTCCTGAGGGCAGTACGGAATGTGCAATACATCGTGTTCTTGCCAGCAGTGCCCAGATTACCAAAATGATCATTTGGACGATAACCTTTGTCTGTTCAAAATGTCCTGAATTTGTGATCATTATTGTGCAAGAAGGAACTGCAAATACTGGTTTAAACTGAAGATAGACACAAAAAACAGGAGTAACTCAGCGGGACAGGCAGCATCTCTGGAGAAAAGAAATGGATGACGTTTCGGGTCTAGACACTGGGCTTATTATTAAGCCACTGATCATTATTAGAAACATAGAAAACAGGTGTAAGAGTAGGCCATTCGGCCCTTCAAGCCTGCACCACCATTCAATATGATCATGGCTGATAATACAGAATCTGTACCCTGTTCCTGCTTTCTCCCCATAATCCCTTGATTCCAATAGCCTCAAGAGCATTGAAAACATCCTGTGAAATGGCCTCCACTGCATTGTGTGGCAGAGAATTCCACTGCAGTTTGGTGCAGATGGGTGTGGGGTGTTGCATTTCGTGGAGGTCAGGCCGGGGCAGTTTTTGGTACATTGGCCTTCCACGGTCAGGGTATTACGATACGATAAAACTTTATTCAGCCCCGGAGGGGAACAGGGATTGGAACGAGCACAGAAACTAGAATAGAGAAGATTTTAACGGTTAAAACAATGCATCTTTTCTAATCTAAAATCTCCTTTCCTGTCAACTGTTCGAAGTTGTGAAAATCCAGTCGGTGCAAATCATTGAATATAAGAAAGCACACAGAGCTCGTTGTCTGACTGTCAGTCGCATCATGAATGAACTGCACTAGGGTCACGACCATCTGAACAATTACTGTCTACTATTCATTGACAAAAACATGTTGATTACAGTCTTGGGTTTGGGGTGTTGGTGCATTTGTACAAGATTGTAGGGAGGCAATAGCTGACCTTTGTTTGATGGCTACAAGGTGTATTATCGACCATAAAGTGCAGGTGCACCCATTCCTCAAATAGCTGTAATGTGAATCTGTGACCATGAAGCGATTTTCCTTTCTTCTTTATTTCCCTTTTCCCTTTTGCAGAAATAACTTAATGCACAATTGACTTGGCTCCTTTTATAGAAACATAGAAAAATAGGTGCAGGAGTAGGCCATTCGGCCCTTCGAGCCTGCACCGCCATTCAATATGATCATGGCTGATCATCCAATTCAGTATCCCGTACCTGCCTTCTCTCCATACCCCCTGATCCTTTTAGCCACAAGTGCCACATCTAACGCCCTCTTAAATATAGCCAATGAACTGGCCTCAACTACCTTCTGTGGCAGAGAATTCCAGAGACTCACCACTCTCTGTGTAAAGAATGTTTTCCTCATCTCGGTCCTAAAGGAATTCCCCCTTATCCTTAGACTGTGACCCCTTGTTCTGGATTCCCCCATCTTTCAACTTTTTCTATTACTCTCTCTCCTTCAGGTAACTCTTAAAGCATCTGGCTGTCCATTCTATAACATCCTTGTGTGGTTCAGTGTTAAATTTTGTTGTGACTCACCTTGCAATGTTTTATTATGTTAAAAGCTCTATAAGTACAAGGGTTTGTGGGAGTCTGGCTCACTTGAGGGTTTGAAGGGATTCTTGGTTCCCTCATCCACGTTACAATACTAGCTGCTTACAAAAAATATATATGTTTCTGATACTACACTCAACTTAATGTAAATACTATTTTGAACTCTACTCTGCCGTTGTTGCTTCAGATGCAAGCCCGGCTTGACTCCAGCTCTGTGTTGTCCATCGCCATCTTCTACAGATGCACCACAGAAAGCATCTTATCGGGATGTATGGTTAAGAAGGAACTGGGTGCATCACTGCTTGGTTTGGCAACAGGTCTGCAAATCAGGTTGGGGAGACGGTTTAGTCACTGACTATCTGGCCATGGAGCAGGTAGCACAGGATTACATGGTACCAGTGGCGGGAGGAACTCCCCCTGACCTGACCGACGTTATAGGTTTCTAGAATGCGTAAATTTTACATGTCTGTGGGAATTATCCTAGGAGGAAAGATGTTAAGAAATGGCTTCTAATAAACATCATTGGAGAATAAGAGATTATCTCCCTGAAGGGTATAGTTATGGGGAGAAAATACCCACCACCCTTAGACTTGAGAACCTGGTTTCCAGCTGTAACAGTTTTAACATTAGAAATCATGCTCTCATTTCGCTTTGCCTTTGCACGATTTCCTAGGGCAAATGAATGTTCCTGCTTTGCTTTGGCCTGCCCCTCCACTCTTCAAGTTTTCTTCCCCACCCCCGTCCCCCCGCAATCAGTGTGAAGAAGGGTCCTGACCCGAAACGTCACCCATCCATGTTCTCCACGGGTGCTGCATGGCCAGCTGAAGTACTCCAGCATTTCCTTTGACTTTCTCCAGATGGTGGTCACAATGGATGTGTCGATCTGCAGCGCTCTTCAGATATGTTTATAATTGATGATTAATAATGGTGGTCATTCTTCCTCCTCAATAATTTACCAAGTTCCTTTTTTTGGAATCTGATAAATGTAGATTGCATTTTAAATCATCAAATTAGAGAACTAATTTTGGGTTGAACTATTAGCCTTTTCACTCAAGTTTTATTTCCACGGCTGCTCAGAACCACAAACTGTTTAACCACTTACATTTTTATTGTTTTCTGACCATAATGATTTGGGAACTTGCATTTTATATATTGTGTCTTTCACAAAGATGTCCTAAGGATCTATGTAACGAATAAAGGCACAAAGTTTGGAGTAGCTCAGTGGGTCAGGCAGCATCTCTGGAGATGACGGATAGGCGACATTTCAGGTCGGGAGCCTTCTTCGGACTGAGTTACTCCAGGACTTTACACCTTTTTATTTGTAAACCAGCATCTGCATTTCCTTGCATCAATATGTAACTAATAAAGTAGTTTCACCTCAACCTGACGATACTAACCAAGCCCTCAGCACTAACATTTGTGATGGTTGGTTTGTTTATTTTAGGTTTAGATTTATGATTGTCATATGTACCAACATGCAATAAAAGGCTGTGTGCTATCCGATCAAATCAGACAATACTGTACACGAATACAATCCAGCCAAATGCATCCAAAAGTTAGAGAGAAGAGAAAGATAGTTTGAGTATGTCTTGGGAAATTAGGCAATAGGTGCAGGAGTAGGCCATTCGGCCCTTCAAGCCAGCACCGCATTCAATGTGATCATGGCTGATCATCCACAATCAGTACCCTGTTCCTGCCTTCTCCCCACATCCCCTGACTCCGCTATCTTCAAGAGCCCTGTCTAGCTCTTTGTTGAAAGTATCCAGAGAACCGGCCACCACCGCCCTCCGAGGCATAGAATTCCACAGACTCACAACTCTGTGTGGAAAAAGTGTTTCCTCAACACCGTTCTAAATGGCTTACCCCTTATTCTTAAACTATGGCCCCTGGTTCTGGACTCCCCCAACATCGGGAACATGTTTCCTGCCTATAGTGTGTCCAAACCCTTACTAATCTTATGTTTCAATAAAATCGCCTCTCATCCTTCTAAATTCCAGAGTATATAAGCCCAGTCGCTCCATTCTCTCAGCATTTGACAGTCCTGCCATCCTGGGAATTAAGCTTGTGAAGCTACTTAACCTTGTGAACCTACTGAAGTTGTAGTATGTGTTTACAGAGCCTAGTATTAGCAGATACATTAACATATTCTGGCAATGGTCAGAAATAGTTCTGCTCCCAAGGTTAAGGATAAGGGGGAAATCCTTTAGGACCGAGATGAGAAGGACTTTTTTCACACAGAGAGTGGTGGGTCTCTGGAACTCTCTGCCACAGAGGGTAGTTGAGGCCAGTTCATTGGCTATATTTAAGAGGGAGTTAGATGTGGCCCTTGTGGCTAAGGGGATCAGAGGGTATGGAGAGAAGGCAGGTACGGGATACTGAGTTGGATGATCAGCCATGGTCATATTGAATGGCGGTGAAGGCTCGAAGGGCCGAATGGCCTACTCCTGCACCTAATTTCTATGTTTCTATGTTCCAAAGTTTAAAAGACATTTGGGCAAATCCTTGGTGATAAAAGGTTTTGAGGGATATGAACCAAATGTGGTCAAATGGACTAGCTCAGGATGACCACATGGTCGCCACAGATGTGTTGGGCTGAAGGGCCTGTCTCCTCGCTGTATACATCCGACTCTAAGGTGGCCCTGATGTCGACCCATCTGGTTGCATTGGTATGGTATGGCACTTTATTTCTCATGTACCAAATTCATTTTTGTATACAGTTCGGTTGGAGTAACAGAAAAGCAAGAGCGGTTGCAATGACTTAGTTGAAGAGGGGTTTCGACCCGAAACGTTGCCTATTTCCTTCGCTCCATAGATGCTGCCGCACCCGCTGAGTTTCTCCAGCACTTTTGTCTACCTTTGATTTTCCAGCATCTGCAGTTCCTTCTTGAGCAATGAGTTAGTTGCCTAACTTTATTCACAATGTTGATAATTGGGGCGGCACGGTAGCGTACTGGTAGAGCTACCGTCTTCCAGTGCCAGAGTTTGTACGTTCTCCCCGTGACCTGCGTGGATTTTCCCCAAGATCTTCGGTTTCCTTCCAACTCCAAAGACACACAGGTTTGTAGAATAATTGGCTTGGTATAAATGTAAAAAATTGTCGTGTGTGTAGGGTAGTATTAATGAGCAGGGAACAGTGTGGATTCGGTGGGCCGAAGGGCCTGTTTCCACGCTGTATCCCTAAATAAAATCCACGGATGTTCACCTAAAATTATAGGAACTATTTTAAAAGAAAGTTGAAGACTGCAAACACATTGACAGCATTTTGGAAAGAATGAATACCTCTGGGATGTGCTGGATGCTCTTGTAATGCATGGTCGCAGTTCCTCCTGTTTACAGCAGAATATTTTGCTTTGCAACCTTAAAGGACACAAAAGATTGAAATTGAAGTTAAATTAAAATCAAAATTAAAGTAAAATATAATATTTAAGAATAGCAAAGATATACACAAAATACTGGAGTGGCTCCAGCATTTTGTGTCCATCTTTGGTATAAACCAGCATCTGCTGTATATTACAGTTTTCTTTATAATATTGCAAACCAATAACTAAATATATATTTTAAAACACACTTGTTTTGAACTTCCTTTAACGAGACTTAGGATTTTATGGGTCTGCCATGGAGAGAGCCTAAATTCAAGTCAATTTGAAATTTCTTCTGAAGTATTAGAGAAGGGTACAGATATTTCACTCTTTAGGGTAATTTTCGATCACTGACAGCATCTTACGAATTTCTGTTAAACATCATCAGTGTTAACTTTGGGGTGTCGGGGGTTATGGAGCGAAGGCAGGAGAATGGGGTTAGTTAGAGATATATCCGCCATGATTGAATGGTGGAATAGACTTGATGGGCTGAATGGCCTAATTCAGCTCTCATTGCTTATTCTAATGAAAGGAAATATTGAGTCATTCTTGAGTCAAGAAATTGTCAGTTCTTAAAATTTTGAAATATTCACATGTTGACTTTGTCCACCACCTGCTTTAGAAATTGAGCAACAGTAGATAAAGGCACCATTGCAAAACTCTGCAACTATCTGTGTGTGAGCTGGTGGGAACCCAACTGCCATCTGCATTAGACGGCTTGGCTGCAAGTCCCGCACCAAGATTAAAGTGGCATAATGTAGCTGACAGAGGCAATGAGCCAGTATCACAGATATGAGTGATAGTAAGACTTTGTCTGTCCTGACTGAACAAAGAACAAACATGTTCCTGGTATCCAGCAAATATTTATCCACTGATCAATATCACTTTCTGATAAAAAGACATTAACTGGTTTGATCAAAACCATGTCAACGTCCCTTCGTATTCCCACATTGACCTGTCTGTCCTGGCCTTCCTCCATTGCTATTGTGAGGCCAAATGCAAACTGGAGGAACAGTACCTCGTAGCTTCCAACCTCATGGGCCTGTCCCACTTGGTGACTTATTCGGTGACTGCCGGCACCTGTCACAGGTCGTTGCAGGTCAGCTAAAATGTTCAACTTGTTGAAAATTCAGCGGCGACCAGAAAGACATTACGACACTCTGGGCGTCTGAGGGGACTACTCACGACCATACAGGCGGCACCCTGGCGACATGATCGTACCTTGTTCTGGTCGCCGCTGGATTTTCAACATGCTGAACATTTTCGGCGACCTGTAACGACCTATGATGGGTGCCGGCAGTCGCCGAAAAAATCACGTAAGTGGGACAGGCCCATAACGGTATGAACATTTGAATTCTCCAATTTTAAGTAACCCCCTTCCCTATCCCTCTTTTTCCTGTGACCCCTCCCAACATCCCACTCTCCTCCCCCTCTCTGAAATGGGCTTGTACACTCTGGAGTTTAGAAGGACGAGGGGGAATCTTATTGAAACATATAAGATTGCTAAGGGTTTGGACACGCTAGAGGCAGGAAACATGTTCCCGATGTTGGCAGAATGTAGAACCAGGGGCCACAGTTTAAGAATAAGGGGTAAGCCATTTATAACGGAGACGATGAAACACTTTTTCTCACAGAGAATTGTGAGTCTGTGGAATTCTCTGCCTCGGAGGGCGGTGGAGGCCGGTTCTCTGGATACTTTCGAGGGAGAGCTAGATAGGGCTCTTAAAGATAGCGGAGTCGGGGGATATGGGGAGAAGGCAGGAACGGGGTACTGATTGGGGATGATCAGCCATGATCACATTGAATGGCAGTGCTGGCTCGAAGGGCCGAATGGCCTACTGCTGCACCTATCGTCTATTGTCCATTGAAATGTGCTATCTGAAATATCTGAAATGTTTGTGCCCAAATCTGTGGGGTGGAACTTGAACTTGTAACCTTGTATCCTTGGATCTAAGTACTGTCTATTAAGCAACAGTTGGCAGTTATTAACAATGAGTTTACTTAGTGAGGTCTGTGACCTGGCCCTGCCGCTTTCTCAACCAGCAGTCCACATTCGTTACTGAATAATCTCTGAGCAAAGATTTTTTTTACTGATACTTGCACTTCACTCTACAGGGAACTTCACATAACTATTCTTTGTCTTCCCCAGCAGGTAGAACATTTTCTCCACCTCAAGAACTCGTGTTGTCATGGCAGCTGTAAGTATGCGGATATCTCGCCACCCTGGCTTCCCCCATTCGATTTGCCCGTTGTCTCCTTGTAAACGAAAAAGGATTAGACTTAACAGTATTGATTGAGATCAATAAGACTGTGAAGGGCTCCAATGACTTGATTTCCTACCGGTTAGCGTCTAATCACATGTTTGGCATGTTGTATTATGTTATCAGTTGGAAAATCCATTGTTCAAATACTCGTCCTGGTTGGTGCTCAGCTCCAGCCTTGGTTTGCTGTCAACTCTTTATTGATGAGATAACTGTGCAAATGTTCAGGAAAGAAGATCAATGGTCCACAGCTGAGCATTAATGATTGGGTGTTAAAGGTTTGTCAGTTGGGGAATGAAACTTATCCTTCTGTTTAGATAGGATTATGCATTAATGGATCTGTGAAGATTGCACACTTTAAATTTTTTGCTTGTGTTTCTTTTTACGTGTTAATCTTTTTGAGACGTTATAGATTGAGCATGGAAACGGGCCCTTCGGCTCACCGAGTCCACTGCGACCCGCGATCACTCCATACACTAGCCCTACCCTGCACACTAGGGACAATTTACAATATTACCAAAGTCAATTAACCGATAAACCTGCACGTCTTTGGGATGTGGAAGGAAACCAGTGCACCCGGAGGAAACGCACGCAATCAAGGGAGAACGTACAAACTCTGTACAGGCAATACCCGTAGTCGGGCTCTAACCCAGGCAGCAATTCTACTGCTGCCCCAGTGTGCTGTCCCTTTTTGTGCAATGAAATGTATTTCGCCAATTGTTCAGCTTTTTGGGAGTGCTTCAGGCTTGTGGTGGGAATCCACTGTCTTGTTAGTTTTCTACCTCCGAGCTTACCTGGAGTTCCTCTTTGTGAAGGTAGACACTAATTGCTGGAGTAACTCAGCGGGACTGGCAGCATCTCTGGAGAGAAGGAACGAGTGATGTCTCGGGTTGAGACCCTTTTTCAGGTCTGATGAAAGGGTCTCGACCCGAAACGTCACCCGTTCCTTCTCTCCAGAGATGCTGCCTGTCCCACTGACAAACTCCAGCATTTTGTGTCTACTTTTGATTTAAACCAGCGTCCGCAGGTTCCTTCCCACACATGTTCCTTCTGCTTTGTGATGTGGTTTGACCTGGTCAAACTATTGGAACTATTTCTACCTCGGAACTTGAAGTTCTCAATTTGTAAATGGAACAAGAGAAAAAATTGTCTGTAAATAATAGCTGCATGAATCTGTCCTCTATCTAGAGACGCAAGGAACTGCAAATGCTGGTTTACAAAAAAAAAACCTCAGTGGGTCAGGCAGCTACTCTGGAGATCATGGATAGGTGATGTTGAGCACTTGTATCATTTTTTGCTTTCTATACTAATCCCAAATACCCACACATGGACATGGCCAAAAGACATAAAAGTGTAAGAGCAGAATTAGGCCATTCGGCCCATCGAATCTGCTATGCCTTGGCGATTCAAATACTTGCTCTGATGCTGCTTATATTTTGAAAATACTGCCTCTGCACTGCCTCTGCACCAGGCAGTGCATTCCAGACTTCAACCACTTTTGGGGTAAAAAATATTCTTCCTTGGATTCCCTCAATCTCCCATTTCTCCCCTTAAAACGTCACCCTCTGGTTTTGGGCATCTCTGCTGTTGGGTAAAGTTGCCACCTGCTCTTGCGTTTCAAGCCCTTACTGCTCCCTTAATTTATGTTTAAGCATCTCCTCACTGTGTTTACCCCTCATGAATGAATGAATACTTTATGAACAGATGTAGGTAAACGTGCTGGAGAAACCCAGCGGGTGAGGCAGCATCTATGGAGAGAAGGAATAGGTGACGTTTCGGGTCGAGAGCCTTCTTGAAGAAGTTTCTTCTTCAGTTTCTCTGCGTTTCTCCAGCATTTTTACCTACGTGTGTTAATAAAGTATTCATTCCTTCATTCATGAGGAGTCTCCCTCTTCCCAGAGTCTGAAAAAGGGTCTCAACCCGAAACGTCACCCATTCCTTCGCTCCATAGATGCTGCCTCACCCACTGACTTTCTCCAGCATTTTTATCTACCTTCGATTTTTTTTCCAGCATTTGCAGTTCCTTCTTAAAGTAATTATCACATGTGATAAGTCAGTGAAATTCTTTGCTTACACCCAAGGTATGCAATAGTCACCACATATAGGGCGGTGACAAAGTTACAAAGTATCCCGCGCCAATTCTACCTATGTTCTCTCTCCCCCCCCCCCCCACCGTCCTCCTCCATTGTTCTTTCACCCCCTTCGCATACATCTGTGCTCCATACCTACTATACACGAGAGCAGTTGCTCTCAGTGCAATGACATTGAAATTGTGTATCCATCCCAATTCAGAAACTTAATTTCTGTATTATCCTTCTCCCTTTCCAGACCATAGTGTAACTGACCGGGTTATGGTCACTCTCCTCAAAATGCTCACCCTCTGACACTTTAATCTGCTTAATCAGTCAGAAGGAACTGCTGATGATGGACACAAAATGCTGGAGTAACTCAGCGGGACAGGCAGCATCTCTGGAGAGAAGGAATGGGTGACGTTTCGGGTCGAGACCCTTCTTCAGACCCGGGGAAGTGGGAGACACAGAGAAAAGGAAGGGGAAGGTGTGACACAAAATGCTGGAGGAGGGACAGGCAACATCTCTGGACAGAAGGAATGGGTGATGCTTCTTCCTCCTTCACGTTGCTCTTCCTTATTTCTGAGTCTCTATCACCCCTGACTCTGAAGAAGGGTCTCGACCAGAAGCGTCACTTCATCGGCTTGCTTGGTTTCATTTCCTTTGATAAGACCTTGTACTGCTCATCCCTGGTAGGATCTATCCACATGCTGGAGAATGTCTCTTTGCAATCTGATGTGTTGGTAATGATGTTTATAGCAGTCCCTGGGAGACTTTATTTTTATTTATGAGAACAACTTTATACTTATGACGTGACGAGTGGAAGGTGGAATTGCTGTTAGTGGCATTAGTTTTACACCGAGCTGCATCATTCAGTTAATTGTCATTTCCCAAACTGCGCTGCTTTGTAGGAAAAATAATAACAAGCCTACAACACTTGCACATGCTTCTCTAGTGGTTTGTTTTTGTGTTCCTTACTCTTAAATCTGCACAGGATAAGCACACAGCAGTTTGCACAGACTTAGCGAGGTGGATGGAAGGATTACACAGTATTTTGCACAGTAAACTGAGACGATCTTGGTGGCTTAGGCAGCTTTATCATGCTGAAATGTCTTGGGAATCATTTTATTATAGTTCTAAATGAAGTACGACATACTCGTTTGTCAGCAGGGAAATTACGTTTTCCTTACTACTGTAGTTTGTTCCTCTACATACCGAGCCCTAACCCGGGAATGAATTGAATGATTTTTAGAGGTGTACAAAAATCCTGAGGGGAATAGATAGGGTGAACACAGAATTCTTTTTACCCAGGGCAGGGGAGTCAAGAAGCAAAGGGCATAGATTTAAGGTGAGAGGAGAAAGAATTAATAGGAGGGTACACAAAAGGCTGGAGAAACTCAGCGGGTGCAGCAGCATCTAAGGAGATAGGCAATGTTTCGGGCCGAAACCCTTCTTCAGACTTAATTAATAGGATCCTAAAGGGCAACTATTTCACCTAGAGCGTGGTGGGTATGTGGAATAACCTGCTGAACAAGGTAGTTGAGATGGGTATTATAACAGCACTTGAGACATTTGGACAGGTACATGGCTAGGACAGGTTTAGAAAGATATATGGGCAAAACACTGGCAGGTGGGACTAGTTTCAATGGGGCATTGGTTGACATGGATGAGTGGGGCTGAAGGGCATGATTTAAGGCTGTATGACTCTGACTTGGAGTTACAGAGTCATACATTACCTCCCAACATCCAGCAGTTCACGGAATGAAGTCCTAGTCTGCTGAACCGTTCCATATACTGTACGTCAGGACCTCAAGTCTCAGCAATATCCTCGTAAATCTTCTTAGCACTCTTTCCAGCTTAATTATAGTAGGGTGACCAAAACTGAACACACTACTCCAACTTTACCCTCACCAATGTCTTGTACAGCCGCAATACAACGCTACAACATCTGGACTCTGTCTCCTGATTAATGAAGGCCGGGGTACCAAAGGCCTTCTTTACCACTCTATCTACCTGTGACCAGGCACGGAACTCGCTATCAAAATATGAAGGGGACAGGGGCGGGGGACACACTTTTTGGCGGCAGCGCGCGCACACACTCACACACACGCGCGAGACTTCGGAGGCTCAATCCAGCGCTAAATGCAGCTGAACTCTGCCTGTCTCGCCGGGTTAACCTACAGCCCTGACTGGACTGACGGGACACCAGCACTGCTTCTCCGCGCTGCCCATATTTCCCGCAAGCCCAGGCACGTTCACCTGGTGGCGGGACAGGCAGAGTGAGCTGGGTTTAGCGCTGCTTCTCTGCGCTGGCTGTGGGCCTGGGGGCGCCTCACCTGTCTGACTGCCGACCTCTCTGTCCACCCGTGCGGGGGGGGGGGGGGGGGGGGCACTCGGGCGGGATCGATCCTGCCTGTGGACGAGGCGCAGGTCTGTGCCACGTCTCCCACCTCCAATCACCGCACTCTATCCTCAGTCCCACCCCCCTACTCCCGCCTCTGACCGACCCTTCCCTCCTCCAATCATCGCACTGAATCATCACGTCCCGCCCACGTTGCCTGCTGACCGACGTCTCTCTCATCCAATCGGTGCCCTCGATCAGCAGTCCCGCCTCCACTGTCTCGCGGGTAGCGGAGATTATAAAATCCGGATGACAAAAACTTGGGGGTGATGTCCCCCACCTCTGAAAACTTGGGGGGGGGACGTGTCCCCTCTGCCCCCCCGGGTTTTCCATCCGCTGCCTGTGTCAGGGAACTATGTACCTACTCTTTGATCCCTCTGCTCTACAACACTTCTCAAGGCCCTACTTTTCACTATGAATGTCCTACCCTGTTTTGACTTCCCAAAATGTAATACCTCCCACTTAACTGCAGTAACTATTCTCTCTCATCAGTACGATTTTCATCGTCTATCCTGACCTTTCTTGATATGGTGCTGTGATGCACTTTGGAATGGTTCAGCACAGTTTCAGTACACTTTAGAGACACGTTTCTAAATCAAAAGGTGGCATTTGTGTTGGTGAGTTTGGGGAACATGCTTGATATTTGGAAATGCATCTTCAAATGGAAAGCTGAGAATAGGGTAGAGGACCACACCAGAAAATAATACCACACACATTAACCCTTATTAAATTATTTTCAACTGACTTTGTTTTTTCTACAGGTTGGTCGACGAGGTACAGTCAAAGAATTTGCTGGGTTCAATCCCCAGGAAGATGCCGAAAAGTTAAGAAAAGCAATGAAGGGTTTCGGTATGTAGGTCAGCAAAGTTTATATCTAGAAACTCTTGAGAGCCAGTTAAGAGCAAAAATCTCAGCCTTTACTAAATTCTACTGCTCCTCTCTCTCTCTATCTTCATCCTATCTCCAATAGAAATATGTCTTTGCTTTGAAATGCTGACTGTTAAAGCATGACATTTATATTTTTGGAAGTTCTTGATTTCCACTACATTTTGAGTGAAGAGATATTTCCCATTGACATTTCTAATCCACCTAGCTAATTTGTGTCTAACATTATGCCACATTGTTCTTGGCACTCCACACAAGTGCCTTGATTCTCTTATCATGTATCTCTATACACTGTAAATGGATCGATTGTAATCATGTGTTGTCTTTCTGCTGACTGGTTAGCACGCAACAAAAGCTTTTCACTGAACCTCGGTACACGTGACAATAAACTGAAACTGAGATACTGAGTACCCTCTGGATACTATCAAGAGAGAGCTAGATATTGCTGTTAAAGATATGGGGAGAAGGCAGGAATGGGGCACTGATTGGGGATGATCAGCCATGATCACATTGAATCAGTGTGCTGGCTCGAAGAGCTAAATGGCCTCCTCCTGCACCTATTGTCTATTGACATAGTTTCTTTCTATCTACCTAATGAAAACTTAATTGTCTTGATCATCACAGTTATCTCCCCCTTTTAATCTTCAATGAGGATGGAAATACAAGTCCAGACGCTGAAAACCGTTTATTCTGTATGGCTGGCATCATTCTGACTTCAGAACTCGCCTCGAACTAATATCACAAATACAAATTGAGACTGGGGTAACAAAACAAAACTATCTTGGCAGCTGTCACTACTTTCTGAGATCAAATGGCTGTCAAGAGTGTGAGCACTTGCAAGATACTATAAATATCCATAGAAATATTTTTCTGCCAACTATGTTGTGGCAAGTACATAGAAATAGAAATCATGATGACTTGTTGCAAAGACTATTCATTTACAGTTTACAAGCAAGCCCTCTACTTATGTATTAAATATAAGGCCCCAGACTTTCATTTTCTGTTGAAAGCATGGAAGTATTTTGAACCTGCATTTAAAAGGCAAATTAGCTCTCAGAATGAGGAGCACAGTTATGTGTTGACTTCATTTTCAATCATGAGATTTCTGGGGTAAACTGGATGTGCTGAGCGTGCATGTGGAAAATAACAACAACTTGACTTTGTTATTATTTAATTTAAAGGCGTCGCACAGATCATCCATCCCGAAATTGTTCTTGCTCCAATAATCATTATTTAATCCAGGCACGGATATTGTACCTGGAAGGGTATTCTCTGTGGAAGAAAGGAGCCTCACAAATGCCAGTCCTGTTACTGTTCACTTCCCACATGCATTCCTGTGTAATATTACTGACTAGCAATTGGAGGATAGAAATGTTTAGTTTAGAAATACAGCGCAGAAACAGGCCCTTTGGCCCACCGACCAGTGATCCCTGAATATTAACACTATCCTACACACACTGGAGACAATTGTACATTTATATCCAAGCCAATTAACCTACAAACCTGTACGTCTTTGGAGGAGGAAACCGAAGATCTAGGAGAAAACCCCAGCAGGTCACTGGGAAAACGTAGAAACTCTGTACAGACAGCACCCGCAGTCGGGATCGAACCCGGGTTTCTAGCACTGTAAGGCAGTAGTTTTGCTGTGCCACCCATGTGTTGACCATATTTCCCCACCTGCCCACTGCTTGTGAATGTTCTTGCAGATGACTTCAGCAAGCTTGTCACGCTTTACAGGGAAGCTGGATAAGCATAGTTCAGTGAAAAAGAAGGAATAAAAGAGACCCAATAGACTACAGATGCTGGAGGAACATGGCATGCCAGGCAGCATGTGTGAAGGAAAATGGATTAATGTAGTTATGTTTTGTCTGCAATGGTTGGTTTGTCATGATTAAGAGAGGAGATTTGCAGACAGCAAATTCCGGCAGATAATAGAAATCGGGTCATATTCACGAGTTCGGGGATCAGCTGCAGAGAGAAAAATGTTTGACACTTCAGATTAATGGCAATTCATCAGAACGCCAACAGATCTCAAATCAGTCAAAGGAGTTGATTGTTGACCTGAACAATTGTTTTCATGAATACTGTCTGACTTTAGACTACTTGCACTGTTTTCTGCTTGTTTATTGGCTTGTATGAAAACACGTACAAGGTCGGCTAAATGGCCTGCCATTATGCTCTAGATGTTCTGTACAACTGGCAGTAAAGGTGGTAATGTCACAGCATGCTCCCCTTTGTCAGTTAGGGCAACGGGTATCAAGTCGGGAAGTAACTAGGCTTCTGTATAAAACTTTAGCCAGCACACATTTGGAGTGTTGTGTGAAGTTCTGGTTGCCCCACCACTGGAAAGATGAGGATTCAGAAGAGATTTGCCACAATGTCGCCCAGATGGGAGAGTAATGGTGTTGGTTTATTATTGTCATGTTACCGAGATACAGTGAAAAGCTTTGTTTGCATTCTATCCGATCAAGTAATATCGTACTATATGCAAGTGCAATCAAGCCATGCACAAGGACAACAGGTAGTGCAAAGAGAAAAATGCAAAGTATAATTTGACAGCATTACAGTTAGAGAAATAAAGTGCAAAGTCTGCAATGAAATATGTTGGAAGATCATACACCCTCTCTTATGGGAGAACCATTGAGTAATCTGATAACAGTGGGGAAGAAGCTGTTCCTGAATCTGGTGGAACATGAAGGTTGGACGATCTTGGATTGTTTTCTCTGGAGATTTGGAGGTGACCTGTTGGAAGTGTATATAAAATTGTGATAGTCTTTTTCCCAGGATGGGAAATGTCAAATACTGGGAAGCATAAGATCAAATACTGGGAAGCACAAGGGGAATCCAGGCGTCACATCTTACAACATACTTTGTGTCACCCTTGAAGAATCCAAACAAACCAAGTATCTTGGCATCAAATTGCAGAATGATCTACGTTGGAATGGTCAGACTCATCATGTAACAGTGAAAGCAACAGGTGTCCTCAACTTCCATCATTGTTCAGCTTCTGTCAAGGAGAAGCTGTATTTCACCCTCGTTAGACCTCATCTGGACTACGCAGTTGCAGCTTGGGACCCATACACAGATAAAAACATTTCATCCATCGAACGTGTCCAAAGACAGGCCGCTCGATTTGTTACTAACACCTACGAGAGAGAAGCGAGTGTCACCAAACTTCTGAATTCTCTGGGGTGGAACCCTCTCCAAGACAGACGTGAAGCTCACCGTTTGACCTGTTTTTACAAAACGTTAAATGGTCAGCTAGACATAGATCACAAGACCTACACCAACCCCAAACCAATTAGGAGCAGACAAGGGCATTCGATCCAATTTGTGGTCCCAGCCTCAAAGACGGATGTGTACAGCAATTTGTTCTTTCCACGCACTATTAAAGCACGGAATAATCTCCACCAAGCCACGGTTGCCCAGCCAGATGCAACTAAATTTAAAGTGGCACTTTCTTCCCAATAACCCTCTCTGGCTAAACCCCTCCCTTCACCACCTCCATATTTTGGAGGACCAAGTAACCAAGAACCAAGAATCTAATGTCTGATGGGGAAAGTTTAAAGAACATTTTTATGGCAAACCTTTTTTTTACATGGAATGGAACGTGCCTGGAGCATGTTGCTAAGGGAGATGGTAGAACAAGTATTGATAGAGATATATAAACAGGCACAGAAAAGGGGGATATAGCCCATGTGTAGGCAGATGGGATTACTTTGTCCGGCATCATAGTCACAGGCACAGACGTGATGGGTTGAAGGAGCTGTTCCTCTGTTGTGCTATATTATTCTGTTCCATTAACCTGGGACTTTCTGGTCTGCTACATTCTGCCTTCAACTAACTCATTTGGAATCCTACTCTCTTTCTAGTTTTGTTTCCAACCTCAGGATTTAATTTTATGCTCTTTAGACCATAAAATTGATGTTGCTTAATTTTTTTTTGCCATTGTGTAGGTACTGATGAAGATGCGATCATTGGTGTATTGGCCAAAAGATCTATAGCCCAGAGGCAGCGGATCAAACAGGACTACAAGACTGCCTTTGGCAAGGTATGTATTCGCCGCTGTATCCCCATATATGATTAAGATGTACATGATTCAGATAGTACCATGAAATGCACTAATAGCCAATGTTAATTTTGATCACTTTAATCCGCTGCTGGCTTTGGAGGAGATGGTTGCCAGGAAACTGGTTTGCTGGATATAATAAATTGCCAAACACTTTAATTCCACTTCCCATTCACACAATGACCTTTCTGTCCTAGGCCTCCTCCATTGTCAGTGAGGCTAAATTCAAATTGGAGTAACAGCATCTCGTATTGCGCTTGGGCAGCTTACAACCCAATGGTATTAATATTGATTTCTCGAACTCCAAGCAACCCCTGCAATCCTTCTCTCTCCATCCCTCCCCTACCCAAGTCACACCAGCTTCTCATTATCTCCGAGCTAACAATGGCCTGTTTCCTTTATTATCATTACTTAATTGCATATCTTTCTTTCAATTGTTCTATATCCCTCTACATCGCTGTCTTTAACGCTCGTTTCCCTTTCCCGACTCTGTCTGAAGAATGGTCTCAACCTGAAATGTCACCCATTCCTTTTCTCCGGAGATGCTGCCTGTTCCGCTGAGTTGCTCCAACATTGTGTGTCCGTCTTGGGTTTAAACCAGCATCTGCAGTTCCTTTCTACCCTTAATGAATTTCAATCTTGGCTAGCTGACATTCAACCAGCATACAGAGTATATTGATCTGTGCGCTTATTTCAACTGTGCAGTATTAATTGAGATGTATCTAGTGAACACCAAAAGAGTGACTGGATGGAATAAATTGAATATGAATTTTGTTCCTGTTGTTCATCATGGAGTATTGGCTTTAAAAAAAAATTAAATGCACCCTTTTCCTGAATGTGGCAAACAAAAGTGTTTTCCTTTGAATAGCAACATTAAAAGCTTGTGCCATTTCAGCTTTAACTGTCGTAATTTAGTGGTGCGCATTTTATCTTTGCCAGGAGGTTTGAGGCACAGGCCAGAACTTCAAATAAAATATAGACTGACATATGAATGTCTGTTAGGGAAGGTGTGCACTGACAAGCGACCATCTTCAGCGATGGTCAGAACCTTTTTCCCCAGGATGGAAATAGCCAACGGCAGAGAGAGGGAGGGGGGGGGGGGGAATGTTTAATGGAGATGTATGCAGTAGGATTATTTGAGGGAGAAGATGGGGGCAGATAATATAGTGGTATTTTAGAGGCTTTTGGATAAGCATATGGAAGTGCAGGGAATAGAGGGATATGGATCACGTCAAGATAGATGAGATCAGTTTAAATTGGTAACCTGTTGAATTGCAAACATTGTAGGCTGAAAGGCCTGTTCCTGTGCTGTACTCTTCAATCTTTGACCAAGATGTTAATCTGGAACCCAACTGCTCTATTGCATGCACATAAAAATCTCACTTCTATTTTCCATTTCTATTAGAGCAGTAGAATTCTAGTAGAGTGCCTGCCTATCCTGTGTACTAAACATTTGTTCATCACTTTGCATACTCTTTGCATATTCCAGCCTCTCATCTGCCTCAGTCCTTCATTGGATCCCACACGCTTGCCAATCTAGTTTAAATCCATCCTTGCAGCACCAGCAAACCTGCCTGCCAGGATATTGGTTCCCCTCAAGTTCAGGTGCAACCCATCCCCCCCTTATGCTGGTCATCTCTGCTCTACAAGAGATTCCAATAGTCCTAAACTCTGAATCCCTGCCCCATGCACCAGCTCCTCCACCTATCTTCATGTTCCTACCCTCACTACCATGTGGCACCAGGAGTACTATAATTCCTGATTTAGTTTGTAAACCTATTTGCTTTTAAACGACATTCTCACCAGTCATGTTCGCTGGACCATTGGTAATACGTTCTCAGCTTAGGGTGGCTGAAACCTGGTCTCAGAAGTAGCAAGAGAAGTACCTTACACAGTGAGGTACAGGATGGCGTTCTGCAACACTCTGTTCACTGGTGAATCCTGGCCACCAAATGGATCTGTAGGGTAATCTTGGGTGGTAGGTGAAAGGCTGTGGACTAACTATTAGTGAGCCAACCATTCAGAAAATACTTATTTGTTAATAAAAATCTTTCCCTTCCGTTTGCTTGGGAACTGCATTTAAGGTTACTTTGAGGATATTTTCAGGAGGGCATTGATGTGGGAAGTTGATTTGTGTCTATTTTATTTGTATGGCTGGGAAAGTTGCACAATGAACTTGAGGGCAACCCTTACCGAATCCCGAGAAAATGTAGTATTTGTATTGTACCCGGACGTACAGCTTGTACTCTGCTGCCAGGGAACATCTCAAAGATTATCTAGTTACTAATTGCTCTCATTTGACCGTCCTAGTTTTTTATTTCAAATGGTAAATTTAACCAAACTTTCCCTGATGGGACAGGTTTACCAATTAAAATGTTGAATAAATTGTCGTGTTCAAAATGGGACTGAGGTCAGTTAACTAACAACTATCTTTTTGGTTCTTTCCCACTCCCCCTTGCATGTTTATCTAGGACTTGATCAGTGACTTGAAGTCTGAAATATCTGGGAAATTTGAGCAGGTGGTTCTTGGACTGTTGAAGACTTCTGTCCAGTATGATGTACATGAACTGAAGAATGCAATCAAGGTCTGGTACTGTTGTGGATACTCACTCCATATAAAGATGTGAATAGCTCAGTAGAGATGGGTGGGTGTGTGCAGATAAAGAATCCATTGTTAACAGTTTCAGTTTAGTTTATTGTCACATGTACCGAGGTATATTGAAAGGCTTTTGTTGCATGTTAACCTGTCAGCAGAAAGACAATATATGATTACAATCAATCCATTTACAGTGTATGGATACGTGATAAAGGACTGACATTTAGTGCAAGGTAAAGCCAGAAAAGTCCAATCAAGGATAGTCCAAGGGTCATCAGAGGTAGATAGTAGTTTAGCACTGCTCTCTGGTTGTGGAAGGATAATTCCGTTACCTGATAATAGCTGGGAAGAAACTCTTCCGAAATCTGGTGATGTGTGTGTTCACACTTCTATACCTTTTTGCCTGAGGGGAGAAGATACTGCCAAAAATACAGATACTGACATTGGTGATGAATCCCTTGATTTATAAATTAATACATTCCACTGAAAACAGTGGATCAGTTTGAAATGTTCCTTTGTGATAGTTTCAGCGTAGTCCACATTGGAACCGTTGTTTCACCTTTGTTTCATGAAACACTACGGTCTGAGCTGCAATGAAAACTTTATTTTTGAGCTTCAGGTATTGTGTGCTGGGCTCTGGGCAGGTGGAAACCCGTCCACTCATCCTAACGGGTATTGTTGTCGACGACTTTTCAAAAGACAAAATTGTTCCAATTATTACAAATCCTGTGGTAATTTCTTACAGAAGTATGCATCGTGGCTCGGTTTTGATTTATTATTGGAAAATATTAAGGGGGGAGCTGCTGGAGGAACTCGGGTCAGGCTGAATCTCTGGGGAGAAATGGGCAGTCTATCTCTGGAGAGAAGGAATGGGTGACGTTTCGGGTCGAGACCCTTCTCCAGACTCTAAACTCGAACTTGGGTCTGAAGGGTATCGACCCGAAACGTCACCCATTTTTTCTCGCCAGAGATGCTGCCTGTCCCGCTGTTACTCCAGGTTTATATTCAATTTAAACCACTATCTGCCGTTCCTTCCTACATAATAGGAAGTCTGTCTAGTTGAGACCCTTTGTCTACAATATTGATCCTGACGGCACAAATGTGTAAATTTGTGGAGTCCAAGCTAATCCTACAAGAAACATAGAAAATAGGTGCAGGAGTGGGCCATTCGGCCCTTCGAGCCTGCACTGCCAGCATATCAATATTAACATGGCTGATCATCCAAAATCAGTTCCCACGGATCAGTACATCCTGGGAGTTGCTCTCCCAGAATGAAATTGAACCTGACTGCTGCTCTCACTCCCTTCAAGGCCACTACCTAATTGACAATAGACAATAGGTGCAGGAGTAGGCCATTCAGCCCTTCGAGCCAGCACCGCCATTCAATGTGATCATGGCTGATCATCCCCAATCAGTACCCTGTTCCTGCCTTCTCCCCATATCCCCTGACTCCGCTATTTTTGAGAGCCCTATCCAGCTCTCTCTTGAAAGCATCCAGAAAACCTGCCTCCACCGCCCTCTGAGGCAGAGAATTCCACAGACTCACCACCCTCTGTCGGAAAAAGTGTAGCAAAAGAAAAATATATAATGACCAAGCACCTCTAACCACTTCACTGTCAGCTTCTGTTGCACTGGAACAGGAACATGATGCAGACTTGGCCTCATTCCATTATTTGTTCTATTCGGATAAAGTGCTTGCACAAAAGAAAATTCAAATATTAACAACGTTGGCTGCTTTCCCCCAGCCAGCTGGCTCTGCTTCTCCCTGCTGTTAGTACACAGTTTATACCGAGCCATTAGATAGCCATCTGGGTCTTAAATAAGTAATTATTGTTACACATCCACTGGTAATCAATGTTTTCGGACCCGAGTCCTTGACTTGAGATGTCCTCTGTTCGTGGATTTGCCTGTTATATTCATAGGCTTGCCTGTTTACCATTCCCTGGATTTATTTTGTACTTGGCACAAAGTACGGCTACAAAAACGATTGCTTGGGAGAAGTAGTTTAGTTTAGAAATACAGTGTGGAAACTGGCCCTTTGGGTCCGCATCGTCCAGTGATCCCTGCAAATTAACACGCACACACTTTTTTACATTTACACTAAGCCAATTAACTTTCAAACCTCTGTCTTTGGAGTGTGGGAGAAAACCGAAGATCTTGGAGAAAACCCATGCAGGTCGTGGAGAGAACGTACAGACAAGCACCCGTAGTCAGGATTGAACCTGGGTCTCGGGAGATGTAAGGCAGTAGCTCCACTATGCCACCGTGCCACCTAATTGGTTCCACAGCAGGTTTTTGTAACATCTGATTTCACACCAGAGACAGTGAGCATTTCTGTTCAAACAAGTTACTGATCCCGAGACAAAGACCTGCAGTCTTCTTATTCTTGCGTATGGCGTGTACCGACTAAAGTTGTAGGACAACTTGTTCTATTTGATTGTGCACGCCGGATTGATTGCATCAGTCGAAACAGGGCGGACCACGTGAAGGTTGCAATCTTCCACCCCACCTGCAGTCTGTGGAAAGGAGAACAAATATCAGTGTATTTGAGAATTGTGAAATGGACCCACAGTGACAATGCTTAGAGGGTGACCCCTAAAAATCAGAAGTTCCCAATGGTTAATGGTCACTCACTCCCAGATGTGAATAATCAGATGCAATGCACATCAGTCAAATACAGGCTGCTAGGATCAAGTGGATAAATCTACAGGGTGCGACCAGGAGTATCCTAGGATGCTACAGGAAGTAAGGGAGTAGATTGCTCTGGCAGTGCAGAGATTTTGTAACTTGTTTAGCCATGAATGAGGTGCCAGGCCAGAGGTACCTAATATCTACTTCATGGTCCCCTTCTACCAATCATAATTGATAATAGGGAAAATAAAAAACTGCACATGCTGGGTTCTGAAACAAAGACAGAAATTGTGGTGGAACTCGTCGGTGGAAAGATAAATTGGCCAACGTTCTGGTCGGTCTCTTTTCCTCAGAACTGGGGAAGTGCGGGGGGAAAAATGGATTTGTTAATATCCTTGTCCTCCGTGACTCTTATCAGAAGTTAATTGATTCTACTTTTGTCGAAGATTCTGGCTGGTCATGAATCAATCTCATTGCTAATTGGGTCTTTATTCCATCTGGCAAAAACAGTTGGTTCCCTTTAAAAAGATGAGCGTTTTGGTATTTGTCCTCCAATTCTTCCTCATCGTTACTATTTACTCAGTGATAAGAATTTCAACTTTGATACCTCCCTTTATCTTGACACCAGGTACAAGTGTCTGGTTAAACATTACTGAAATGTGAATGACATACAGTGTGTCAAACCTGCGGCCAGTGACATTCATATTGTCAGATCAATATACAAAGATAGGTTCAAGAATTTTATACATTTTTTCTATCCTGAAAGATTAAAAAAATATATTAAGCCTATGTCAATTGGTTCAATAATGTACCATTCATAGAACCCACCATAAACTGAGATTTGCCATCTTCCTTTAATTCCGTTTTATTTCATACAATAATTTAAACTAATCCAAAATGTTAGTTGTGAATCAACTGGCAGCAATTTCACCCGAGTTGAGGATTTGAGCCTCACTTCAAACACAAATTCAAAGTAACATTGCAGTTCGTTGCTAAGGGAGCGTTGTTTGTCGGAGGCGCTTGATACCTTTGAGGTTAGACTAAACCAAGCCCTGAATCCTCACCGGTGGATAACTATTTTGAAGATCAATGGTGTTTTTCATTCTTCTAGTTTACATTTATCTCGAATTCAAACTTGTTCTTTTTATCTTTAATTATATATTGCTGTTCTGTGGGAACTTTCTGTGCACAAATTAGCTGATGCATTCTCATATAACTGACAGTAACTATACTTCAAAGGTATTCCATTCTTTATAAAGTTCTATATTACACATGGACAAACATATATAAATGCAAATCTTCATTTCTGAATGATTATAGTCTCTTCCATGACAAGATCGTGCAAATAAATCTCGGGATCTAAACCGTTTTTTTCCTTAATCATATCTGGGTTAGCTTTCACTTTTTGGAAACGAGTCTTCATCAATCTAGAGGACGAAAGCGGAAGTCAAGGAACTTGCCCTTCACACTGTTGTGTGTTGCATTTTGGATATTACGGGCACTGAATGACTGCCACAATCAATCAAACAACAGTTGGCATATTCCAGAAATTATTAATTGTGCAAGGAATGTTAAATCACAATGTAACAATTTAGTTTTACAGATGCTTATTTAATTGCTTCCATATTTCAATGTGAAACTGATTATAGGATTTGATTAATTCATTTAATATAACTGTTGCGCTACAAATATTTTGAATATAATCAACACGTGGCTTACTGTGTTTATCCATAGGGTGCTGGTACTGATGAAGGTTGTCTAATTGAAATTTTGGCTTCCCGGAATAATTGTGAAATCCAGCAGATTGTTGCCACTTATAAGAAAGGTACTATATTTTCCATGTAAAAATGCTCCTAAAATATAGTTTAAACTCTCCTGCTAAAATCACACAATTGGGGTTGAGCCGTAATTGAAGGCATAGCCACACTGAATTTAATTGATGGACCACTTGCATTTTTATACCACTCTTGCAAAGAAAATGTATTGCAACTGATGCACGAGTTTTTAAAAAAGGAACAAATCTCAAAATAAATTAATGGAAAATCACAGTATAATATTTATTTATTAACAGAAATCTGTGACAAATGTTCCTTCTTAACATTTTATTTCCCTATAGCCCTAATTACATCTACTTTCTGCCTGCACTTAAGATGTGATCTACGCTAAAACCCCTATCTATGATGTTCAATCATCCCAGAGTCTGTTCCTTCCAGTGGTCAGTCAGGAGCTGCAGGTGGACATGTTTCCCAGTCATATAGTCACCAGTAACACTGGAACATTCCTGGGTCTCCCACATGCTGTATGAGGGGCACACCACTGCCCTAACTGCAATCCCGACTGCACCACGATGAAAGTTTAATAAAAACCTTGCCTTCTCTTTCTGTCACACATTGTTCAGTTTCTTCACCAAAGCCTCCCCAGCCCAAGCCTCGGCACTTGCCCTCAGTCGAACAGTTCACATCATGTAGGACATGTATCATGCAGGGTATATATACTTTTATGAAACTAATTGCTGTTTTTCATCTCTCCTACACTCCTTATCCATTCAGCTCCAGTTTCTGTTGAGACAAATTCGCCTTTGCTTTGACAGCTGGTTTACAAATTGCCCGCATTCCTCCTCCTTTCAGCTCTGTGTTCTCGGTTGAACCTTCATAAGGTGAAACATAGCCCCTTCTTTGGTATAACAATCTCCATATTGTTTGATGTTCTGCTGGGTTCGGGCAGCATCTCTGGAGAAAAGGAATATGTTACCTTTCAGACTGAGAGTTAACAGAATAATTCGTTTTTAAGAGCATTAGGAAACAAATTATATCAATACGTTTAATAATGCAAACAGAACATGCCTTTGAAAAGGGCAGAGAAAAAGCAAGATCACAAAGGAAGTGCCTCTCCAAGTTGACAGGTTTGCAGCAGATCAGGGTCCCAACCACCAATCAAAGGAAACGCGTCTATATTCTCTGCCTGGAAAAGGCTAGGCTATCACTATATCTGCTTTTTCCTTCCCATTCCACCACCTACCTATTCTCTCTCAGTTGCCTCTCCTGCCTTGCAGCAGGCGTTACAGCAGGGGCCATCACTTTCAGTTTTGGGTGCTTGAATATCTGGCTGTATTGTGCTCTCCCTCCTTTTTCGTAAGAAGTCTTATTGAGAGCTGGTGCGTAGCAGTATAAACCTAATCTTAGAACATAGAACAGTGCAGCACAAGAATGGGTCCTTCATTCCATGTCTGTGCCGAACACTGTGCCAAGACCAACTCGTATCTGGGAGCACATAATCCATTTCCTTCCATTCCCGTCAAATCCATTTGCCTTCCAAAAGTCTCTTAAATGCCACTATGATATTTGGCAGCACTCGCCACCCTCTATAAATTTTTAAAACTTGACCCACATGTCTCATTTAAAGTTTGCCCGTCTCGCCTTAATGATATGCCCAGTAGAATTTAAGCATTTACATCCTGGGGAAAAAGGTTCTGACTGTCTACCTGTCAATGCCTCATTTTATATACTTCTACGAGGTCTCCCCATGACCTCTGGCATTTCAGAGAAAATGTTACAGGGAGATGTATGTCCACCCCTGTAGTCAACACCCTCTAACCAGGCATTTTTTGGTAAACCTCTTTTGCGCCCTTTCTAAAGTATCCTCGTGATCTTAAAGAGGGCCATAGAAGAATTTGAATACTTGAATTAAAAATTTTAAAGGCTTGATTCAGTATGTGTTAGATTGGCCTGAACAATGGTTCTATCTCTCTTGAGATAGCGAGTCTTTGGGATTGGCTTTCTTTGGTATCTATTTTTAATTAGTTAATGATTTGAATCTTATTTTTAGAGTTTGGCAAGAGTCTGGAGGATGATATCTGCGGAGACACTTCTAACATGTTCCAAAGAGTGCTCGTGTCTCTAGCTACGGTAAGGAAGAGATCCTCTGGCTTGGATGTGACCTGTACCAGCATATCTCCTTGCTGGGACAGGATAGCTGCTTCTGTTCTCACTGTGGGGTTGAATACAACAATCAGAAATTGTTGACAACGTGACAAAGAACACTCTCAGTATCCAGTGAAGGCTTAAATCTGTCAGATTCAGATTCAGATTCAATTTTAATTGTCATTGTCAGTGTACAGTACAGAGACAACGAAATGCATTTAGCATCTCCCTGGAAGAGCGACACAGCAAATGATTTGAATAAATAACAATAAGTGTCCGGGGGGGGGGGTGATTGGCAGTCACCGAGGTACGTTGTTGAGTAGCGTGACAGCCGCCGGAAAGAAGCTGTTCCTGGACCTGCTGGTTCGGCAACGGAGAGACCTGTAGCGCCTCCCGGATGGTAGGAGGGTAAACAGTCCATGGTTGGGGTGAGAGAGGTCCTTGGCGATGCTGAGCGCCCTCCGCAGACAACGCTTGCTTTGGACAGACTCAATGGAGGGGAACGAGGAACCGGTGATGCGTTGGGCAATTTTCACCACCCTCTGCAATGCCTTCCGGTCGGAGACAGAGCAGTTGCCATACCAAACTGTGATGCAGTTGGTAAGGATGCTCTCGATGGTGCAGCGGTAGAAGTTCACCAGGATCTGAGGAGACAGATGGACCTTCTTCAGTCTCCTCAGGAAGAAGAGACGCTGGTGAGCCTTCTTGATCAGAGTTGAGGTATTGTGGGTCCAAGAGAGTCAACTTTGACTTTAAGAAGTTCAAGACAGTATGAATGAAGGTTCATTTCAGCGTATGAGAGATTGTAGTGGGGTTTTTTTTCTCATTCACCTCAACATCTCTGAGTGTTGGAGTAACTCAGCAGGTGCTGGAATAATGGAGTAAGTGCTGGAGTAACTCTGCAACTCTGGAAAATATGAATAGGTGATGTTTCGCATCAAGATACTTTTTCAGACATTCCTCAACACTCTGATCTGGGTTGAAAATCTCCCTTTTCACATTTAGAATCTGCATTGTTTGTCCAATCAAACAAGTGAATTATTTTCTAAATTCTTGATTCCCATCTCATTTATATTTCTTCTATTTGATTAACTCCTTGCAGGTTTTCAATGTCCATGGTGATTAAACATGGGTTAGGAACAGGAGAATAGATGGAATGCTTTATAAATTAGACAGCATTTGAGGAACGAGCAGAGTTGCCTTTTTAGATCGATATTAACTATTTCTCATTTCACAGAATCTGTTTGACCAAGTGTGTCACTAGCATTTTATATCTGATTCCCAGTACTTGTTTTTCTTCCATTTTAGATGGACATTGAGGGTGCATAAAACCCAGAGTTGCATCTAGACTGATATTACTATCCAGTGGCTGCTGAGGAGGAAGTTAAACAATACAAGGCCAGATCTTCCAAACTTTCTGACTTGGTTAAACATGCTACCCATCTATTTCGGGGGGGAATTGACCAACAGCTTAATTAATCAATGCTCATTGTGTCAAACCCTGTGGTTTGAGAACCAGTCTGTCCTCAAACTGCTGAGGTTTGGTGAGTCTTCAATTGCCTCGAACTTGCATAACTCCCTTTTATACACTTGCTGACTTGAGTGGTACTCGAGTTTATTCATTTTGGAAACAGTGAGACCATGGCTTCCCCTTGCTTGTCGTGACCTTTGTTTCTGCAGCAGACTGATGGTCTTGGGTTATGTTCAGGCTTTGCTCTACTCAGTTAAGGATTGGCACATGAATAGAACCAGGAACATCTGCTACCCTCAAACTCAGCTGTGTGTCAAACCATATGTCTATTTCCTCAAATGGGTCTTCCTTGTTTTAACAAAAACTTTCCTTAAAATTTATGTTTGCTTATTCTTACAGGGAAACAGAGATGAAGGAAATAACGTGGATGATCAGCAAGCCAAGAAGGATGCTCAGGTCAGTACTGGCATCGGACTAATTGGTAATAAGTTAGTCATTGGTACCCCTCACGTAGGTGCAGAATGCATGCAAGAGTCTGGAGTATCTAGAGCTTTCCAGTGCACTTCCCGGCCACTGATTTGGTCAACATTCAAGGTTGAGTGTATCTGAGGGGGACTTTTTCGACCCAGAGAGAGGCGAGTACTTGGAATGCACCATCTGAGAAGGTGGGAGAAGCAAAGTCATTGACGGCGTTTAAGAAATGTTTAGTCGATCACTTGAATTTCCTAAGCATAAAAGACGATGTGCCATGTGCTAGATGACATGCTTAATATGGATGTGTCCTCACCGGTCGGCATTGACATGGGGTGAATGGCTTGTTCCATGTTGTATGACTGCTCACAGTCATAAGTTCTAAAGGTAGGAGATTTCTGCTGGTATCAGATACATGGCACTCACTGGTTTGAATCCTGTTAATTTTGAGCCCAATAAATGTGACTCTGGAAACACAAGAGACTGGTGCTGCTGCCTCTGTTTCACTAATTTCAGCAAATGTTTTGACTGAGCATTGTTCTTTCTTCACATGGTCGAACCCTCTTCCTGTTACTCCAGTCATGTGAGGATTCAGTGATTCCTGTCCCATTTAGATCTCCAACTTCAATTTTCCATTTGCTGTGACCCCTCCCTGCTGCAGATTTAATCAGTGTACAGGAGAAATTCCATCTACTCTACTAAACTCCCTTGGGTGTGAGAAACAGCTGTTCACTGAAGATTTAGCTGCAGTGCAAGACTAGGAAAATAAATAAAGACCTAGTACAGATCAGTTTGTCACATATGCAGGGGTGTATCCACTTTCTTTTGGATTCTGGGGAAGTTAATTTCGCTGAGAAGTTTATCATATTGAATATTTTGTTAAATGCATTGATAATATTTGTGCAGGCTGTTAAATATGCTACCTTCATTGCCCTCAATGTCAATATATTCTAACCATTTCATGCCGAATGAATAATGACCACCGTTGTTTGAATTATATTCATTTGAATTTTCTCCTCCGCTATAATCCTACAATACTGGTGTCCCGCAAGGATGCAGTCTCAGCCCCCTTCTTTGCTCCTTATGCACTCATGACGGTAGACAAGTACAAATTCAAATCAATTTACAAATTCACAGAGGTTGAAAGCTTCAAGTTCTTAGAAGTAAATATCACCAGCAACTTGTCCTTATCGAAGCATTGGCCAAGGAAGCACACCAATGTCTCTACTTTCTATTTGGCATGCATTTTATTGGGATGCATCACAGCATGGCTTGTGAGCAGCTCCATCCAAGACTCAAGAAATTGCAGAGAGTTGTAGACATAGCCCAGACACAAACCAACCTTTCTCTCTTTTGGCTGCATTTGCAAGGCCACCAGCATAATCAAGGACGAGTCTCACTCTGGTCACTCACTCTTCTCCCCTCTCCCATAAGGCATGAGGTACAGTTGTAAAAATGCATATACAGATTGAGGGACAGTTTCTTCCCAACTGTTATAGAGCAACTGAACGCTTTTTTCACCAACTAGAGAGCGGTCCTGACCTACCATCTACCTCAATGGAGACTCGCTTTCTATCTTTAATCAAACTTTATTGGAATTTATCTTGATTTAAACATTATTCCCTTTATCCTGTATTTGTATACTGTGGGCGGCCTGATTGTAATCACAATTGATTGTAATCTTTTCGCTGACTGAATAACACACAACAAAGCTTTTTACTGTACCGTGTTACACATAACAATAATAAACTAAACAAAAAAATGTTTTTCCCCATCACCGATGTTCCAGTGCTATCAATTTGTTTCTAAACAGCAATAATGTATCTGCTGTCTTCCTAACCTTCTTTTGTGTGGCCTGCACAGCCTATAGTTGTAGGACAGTTTGTCCTATTTGATCTTCCGTTTGTGCACGTCGAGTTGATTGCATTAGTCGAAACAGGGTGGACCTGTGAAGGTTGCAATCTTCCACCTCTTCCTAACCTGATACCGTGCCAAAGTGAATTGGAAATGGTCAGATCCTTCATTATTTCCTCTTGCTCCTTTAGAAGCTTCAATACAGTTTTCCAGTGCAGGCAATTGATGTTATCATTCGGGCATGTTCCTTACACCGTAGCAGTTTCACTAAATCATGCTGTCAAATTTTTAATATGCAAAGTATCTTGCTAGCTACAGGCAGAGGCTGTATTGTCAATTCAGACATCTGAAAGTAGGGGATTCAGTGTGATTTTCATGCACGAATTTTGAACTGATTCGCAAGGGTCCAATTCTGTTGCTTTCTGACTTTGGATGTTGTCTGCAGTCAGTCTGTATCTGCTGAGAACTATTTCCAAATGTTTTTAACTATCATGTTCTGTCTTACTCTTGTATTCTAGTCATTGTATGAGGCTGGCGAGAAAAAATGGGGGACAGATGAAGTTGCATTCTTGAGCATTCTCTGTATCAGGAACCGAACGCATTTGAAGAGAGGTAAGAGTTCTCTGGTCCAAGCAATGAATGCTGTCAGTTTCGCCTTCTGTTTGGGTATTTTGTCAACAGAATATCACTTTTTAAACTTCACAGTCAATTTTGCAGTTCAGAAAACTAGATACTGTGTGCATCAAAAAGATGAGTTATAGTCAACCCACTCCAGACAAATGATCACAAATTGGGGTCAACACCCCATGGCAAAACTGAGGAACTACTTAGCTAGCATTGGGTCCCTGGTCCCTTGGGTTTGGATAAACAATGTAAAGGTGTTGGGTGCAGTTAGGAAGAAAGAAACAAGGCACCAAGGCAAATTCCTTGTTTGTGGATACTTGGCCAATAAACTTACTTAATTCAAAAGGGAGTAAGATCTAGCAGAGAAACTACAATACAAAGCATGAAATAAGGTGTTCTGCCAGCTTAAGATCAGTTACTGCTCTGACGGAACTCTGGCACTCATCAGCTGTAGTCAGGCCAGCAAATCATTTTCCATTCAGTTTGTTGTGATTTGTACAAAATAAAATGCACAGGTGGTGCTGAGAGAAGAAACGGTCTCCTCCACAGTACTTTAAATGAAGTGATGTCTCCCCCACTGTCAGAATGAGGCCACACACAAATTGGAGGAACAGCACCTCATATTTTGCTTGGGCATCTTACAACCCAGTGGTATGAACGTTAATTTCTTTAATTTCAAGTAACCCATCCCTCCCATTCCCCCTCCCCTCCCCCTCCCCCTCTCCCTCCTCCCCCCTAGTCATCATACTAGTTCCACTTTTGCATCCTATTGTACCTCCGTTATTGCCTCTTCCCAAGCCAACAATGGGCCAAATATGTGCTCCGCTCATCCTTGGTCATCTATTATCAGCCCTGATTTATTCTCTCCCCTTTACTTTCAGTCTGAAGGGTTCTGACCTGAAACATCAATTTTTTTTTCTCTAGAGATGCAACCTGACCCAACAAGTTACTCTAGCACTTTGTCTATCTTTGATATTCCTTAGTTTTTAAAAGAGTGCTGACAAGAGTCCAGAACATGTGCATTCCTGTTGGCGTGAAGGGAAAGGCAGGTGCGTGTAAGGAAGCTTGGAGGACAAGGGAAATTGAGGCTCTGATCAAGAGGCATTGGGAAGGTATAAGCAGTTGGATCAAGTGTATCCCTGGAGAAGCTTCGGGATGCAAAGGGTGTTGGGTAAATCACACATACTTACAGATCTGGTATAATAGTAAGATTAAACAAGAACTTACCAGTTTGAAGTTTGATCTTTATTTTATGAGGAGTTGCGATGAGGGAT
Source organism: Raja brachyura (assembly GCA_963514005.1). Next base: position 3,585,439 of record OY740815.1, read on the forward strand.
TTCGTGAAGACCCCGCCAGGCACGCATGCGCGACATTCTTCAAAGCAGCGGTGTGGAATCACAGATCACAAACCGAAGATAGTAAGATTAAAACTTGACCATACCAGTTGAATATATAATAGAGGGTTGGGAGCGGAGGGCACGAAATCCCTCATCGCAACTCCTCATAAAATAAAGATCAAACTTCAAACTGGTAAGTTCTTGTTTAATCTTACTATTTTACTTCGGAGTCACGTGAGTGACTTCGTGAAGATTTCAAAGCTCTGTGATTACATGCCCTGGACCACGCCCATGCTCACACACTGCCGTAATTCTGATGGAGGAAGTATGTTAACGTATTTCAGACTTGAACAAGCTGAAAAAATAATAACATTTGTTAATACAACAATAACCCCCTGAACTCGGGGACAAACGTTTAGGGAACAGCACTTAAAACTGAATCCGCCAACGTTGCGGGAGCGGTTATAAATCAGTTATAAAACCGCTGAAGTGTAGATTCACTGGCCCAGCTCGCTATTGCGAGGCCAAAATCCATGAACACCGCCATAGTCCTTGCCACTGATGTGGATGCAGCCCTGATAGAATGACATTTAAAATATTAGTGTCTTACCTGCTGCACCGAATACCACCTCGTGTCATCTGGAGATAGTCTGCACAATCACCCTGTGACGTGGGTTACCATGGCTGAAACAGACCCGTCTCCATACATCTGATGCCCATTTGCAGACGTGTAGTCCCAGGTCTGTGTAGTGTAAGTAATTCTTCTGTAAAGAAGTTACCTTAGTATGGTCCGATCATTCTATCCAGGTTTAATTCCTGTAAAGTCATGACCTGTTGAGCTGTGTTCAGTGCCATTATCATAAGCACTTTGAAGGTGAGTAAGTCCATCATAGGCGACCAGCTCCTGAGGAGGGTCAACACTACCTCATCCCAGTCCAATCTAGCAATAGGACAACAATGCACTCCTGGCACTGTATACAGCACTGTAACTGAGGGACTCGTCATAATGACGACCCATGAGTATTCCAGCACCTTGGAGAGTATAGCAGATATGTAGATGGTCTAGGTCCGACTACAGAAACCTCCCATATCCTTATGTAGGCGAGGTACTGCTTCCTACTGGACTCTCTCTGCACGATGCTGTTTGACATCCATGGTCCTTTATGTTGCAGAGCCTGGTTGCGTATCCTGCAGCACCTGTCTGATGAAGCAGAATGGGGAAAACATAGAAACCCCGCATTTCCCCCCAACGTAGCGAAAACGCGTCCATCGCCACTGCCCCAGGATCTAGTTCTCAAGACATATGTTAGTATCCAATGGCTCAACCTGGATGCAAAGAGGTCGAAATCTGGTATTCCATATTAGGCTATAATTTTAGCAGATATTTGGAGGTTCAATCTACTTGATGTCGTTATTAATACTTGTGACCTGGTGTCCGCCACTATATTGAGCTTATCCAGAAGGTACATAGCTGAACTCAAATTTCTTTCAATCCACCAGAGCCAAATTAATGTTTCCAATTCATCCCAAGATATTAACTTGACGCCACCCATAAGGTTTAATATGCCTCCTCAGTGGTATTATTTTGAAGACGAACATACGTATGCTGCAGATTAGTACATTAATGCGCAGCCCTGGACATGCTCCCAGCATTTCTAAACAGTTTATACCTTGTGATTGAAGAAAGTAGACTCATGCAATCCCATTTACCGCCCCACCTGGAATGGTGTCAGTAGTTCCCCAGCCCTCGGCGCTTGCGTCGGTTTGTAACGCGACTACTAGGTTTGATGTAATGATGGGATTTAACAATCACAACCATTGCTAATCCACCGTTGTACCTCAATTATGCTTGGATTGGCAGCTGCTTAAGCTCGTAATTGTAAGCATTCGCTATACATGCCGAGATTTTGCTTATTCACCCAAGCTTTGATAGCGTAACGACCCAATTATGTGGCTGGAATGTAGCTCCAATTTACCCATAGCTTAGCAGCATGTCGAAAGTCAGTTCCCTGGCGCAAGCAAGGCTGTTACATGAATCTATTATGGCTATAGCTCTGTTCCCTGGATAGTGACAAACAGAGCCGCAGAATGTATGTACCTCCCTCCTACTTGTGAGGTTATGCATGCAGCACTTCCAAGAGAACCAGGCCCCCTTACCTCCATGGTTACCGGCGAGCCTGACGTTCTGGTTTCTAGTATTCCTTCTTTGCTGGGTGCTGCTCGATCGCCTCGGTAAATCCTTGTTCCTGCAGCTGGTGTGTGGTGAGGTAGTCTATGCTGGCTCTGCCCTAACAAGGCTTCTGCTGTTGGGGAGCTGGTGCGGATGTGTTCTTGATGGCCTCGTCTTTGACCGGCTTGGGCAGGTCCTCCCCAAACAGCTGTCTTGGAGGTGTGGTGGAGGTACGACCCAACCCAGCGAATTCAGGGTTAATGTCGGGCCGGATGGAGCTCTGACTAAAACAGTTTCCCGAAGTGTGCTACACAGGAGGGCTAGAGCATCCTGCTGCTCTGCGGATGCACCTGCCCCATCGAGGGTCCTGATGAGCGCCGTGATGCCCGACGCCAATAGCTTCAGAATTTTCTGCCTCTTCATCTCTTGTTCCCTCGCATTGGAAATTATGTTCCCTCAGATGGCTGAGTCGACCCTCGGGACGTTCAGGGTAACACAGTTTCCAGGATCCTTGTACTTCTCCGTGTTTCTGAAAGCACCTGGTCTAGGAACTGGTGTGTCGTCAAGAATTAATACTTACTGCCAATGTAGAGTGCAGCGGTACCCCTGAAAACAGGTTTCGGATTTTCGACACCTCCAACTTCTTCTTCTGGATCGAGAGCAGTGGGCTCTTCTGCTGCCGCTGCTTTGTCAAATCGGCCATCTGTTGAATGCTAGCACTCCCGATGGACGAAGGTGAGATTGAAGGTGGTGGTCATGATCCGAACTCCCAGACCGCTGAGACTCCTGCTCTTGCCGACCCAGGTCCTGCTGATATAGTTGCTCCACCATTAGCTCCATCCTAGCCATGCGACCGCTGCCGCTACACACGGACAACAGGTCGACTTCCCCAGGCCCTGATGAGTCGCTGGGGCTTCTGCCAGTAGGTCACACCTCAACGAAGTGGCTGACAGGTACTCGTCAGCACCCGCTCCTGCGGGGCTGAACGACTTCCGCACGGACAACCCGCTAGCCCGGCATCCCTCGGACCTTAGCGGCCTCTCTACCTGACGAGCAGGCAGAGGAAAGGAGTCGGAACCGGTCCCCAATACCGGTCCGTGGTCCGTGCAGGCACACCGTCACCCTCACCCCCAGGGGTCTGTGACGGCGCTTGGCTGGCTTTACCCGCAGCAACGGGATTGCCTAACCGTATTCTGCTGCCACCGGTCTGCGCTCCGGCAGCCTGTTCCGGTGCAGTGCCGGTACCTCCTGCTCCCGCAGGCTGTACGACTCCTGCACGGACATACCGCTAGTCCGCCGTCGTTTGGACCTAAGCGGCACCTCTGCCTGGTGGGAAGGCAGAGGGAAGGATCGGTACCGGTCCCCAATACCGGCTCCGCTGTCCGTGCAGGCTTGCCGTCACCCTTAACCACACGGGTCCATGAGGGCGCATAGCCGGCGTTACCCGTAGCAATGGGGTTGCCTAGCCGTAAACTGCTGCCACCGGTCTGCGCTCCGGCAGCCTGTTCCGGTGGACACCGGTACCTCCTGCTCCTGCAGGGCTCCCCGATTTCCAGCAGGTCCATCACCGGCCTGCAGTCTAGCAGGTTACCCCCGGCGGTATGTCGATGCCTCCCACTGCAGCGGGGCATGACCTGTGCGCAGCTCTCCCCATCTCTGATACCTGCATAGTAGGAGAGACAAAACGAGCCGCCGAGCGGGTCACATGTTTACGCACCTTTGCCCCACAGTCACTATGCATAGGTGAGAGTGGTAGGGAGTCCAGGTCTTGCCCATCCTGCTCCCACGCGGTGCTCCACCATTTTGCGGCCCCATGGTCAGCCGTGGTGGAGAGACGGGTCCTGGCTGCGCAGGGCTCCCCGACCTCCGCGTTCTTCTGGAATGGTGGCCGCTGACTCCCATCTGAAGTCGCACGGCCCTTGGAGACCTGCTTCGCTGCCTTCATTCTGGTCTCCATCCCTCTGTAAGCAAACTCGAATACAGACGCTTAGCTATTCAAAGTTAGTATCTTACCTGAGGGTCTTTAAGAAGTATGGTGACCAGCCTCTCATGCTTTAATAACTTTTATATGTTGGCAGTCGGAACTTCTTGAAGACAATGCATACCCTAGAGTAGCAGGGCACTTTAATGTAGCCAGGCCACAGAATCCCTGCAGTTGCAGTGTGGAGTCAGGCTGCCTTTGCTTGCAAGCCTGCTTCTCCCTGAATGCCAGCAACCCGCAGAACCCCTGCAGGCTGCGGTGTAGAGTCGGGCTGCTGCCCATGGCAAGCACAGCAAGCCCTACACCACATGCACACCGCCAGCCCGCAGTATCACCCCCGCGGGCTGTGGTGTAGAGTCGGGGCTGCCGCTCCGCCGTTGAAACTTCTGACGGCGAGCCTGCAAGCCCGACTCCTGCATGCACACCGCCAGCCCGCAGTATCCCCCGCGGCTGCAGTGTAGAGTCGGGGCTGCCGCTCTACCGTTCCTACTTTGAACGGCGAGCCTGCAAGCCCCACGCCTACATGTACACCGCCAACCCGCGGTGTTCCCCGCGGGCTGAGGTGTAGAGTCGGGGCTGCCGCGCTGCCGTCGCGAACTTTTGACAGCGAGCCGGCAAGCCCCATTCCTTTTCGCCCGCGGCGTCCCCTGCGGGCTGCGGTGTGGAGTCGGGCTGCCTCTGCCGTCCTCCGCCGGCGAGTGTATGAGCCCGGACCCTCCTGGGTCAACGGGCTTCCCGACTCCAACTATTGGTGCCGCCGCTGACTGCCGCAGCAGCCAGATCCGAGGCGGCCTCGAGACCCTGCGACAGGGCCACCTAGAAGAAAAAGACCGCAGGTTAGTGTTTTACTTACCTGCAGGTCCCAGCAGTAGAGGAGCAACGCTCCTCCCTGCCTGTCGCTCGCATGCGGTCGACGATATGTCGCGCATGCGTGCCTGGCGGGGTCTTCACGAAGTCACTCACGTGACTCCGAAGTAAAACAGTATTTAATGAGTAACGTATACAACACACTACAGCATGTGACTTACCATGCAGCAGTACTGACTAACAGCACATGTCGGGTTGTGATAATATGAATGGTGTGGTAGTAGGTGGAGCTTATAATAATAATAATAATAATAATAAAGCACTACATTGGTTAGTAAGTAAAGTAACCAATCTACATCTTTCTTGGAAGAATAAAAAGTGAAATATCTACAATAAAGTGATATGTATAAGCACGTTACTAGATGCTGGCTGATTAATAATGTAACCGAAACGCTAATAGCGCATACAGGGAAGTTCAGATGGTTCAAACAAAGTCCCATATCTAAGGGGCGGCCTATAAACCCGTCCCACGCGCGTACGGTACAGATTGGGTCAACACGGTCTCTTGCCCAGAGTAGGTGAATCGAGAACAAGAGGACATATATTTAAGGTGAGGGGGTGAAAGATTCAATAAAAAATGAGGGGTAACTTTTTTTACACAAGGCGGTGGGTGTATGGAGCAAGCATCTGGAGTAGGTAGTTGAGGCAGGTTCTATCGCAATGTTTACAAAACATTCAGGCAGGTACATGGATAGGGTAGTTTTAGAGGGATATGGACCAAACGCAGGCAGGTGGGACTAATGTAGATGGGACGTGTTGGTCGGTGTGGGCAAGTTGGGCCGAAGGGCCTGTTTCCACGCTGTATAACTAGTGCATAGACCTCGTCACCCAATGGAGCAACCAGTTAGGCTGGTGTGAAATGAACAAGTGTCTGCTGAAAGTTAATCTTGGCATCCCCAGCAATACTGATTTGATCTTTTGTTTAGATAATGTCTGTGCTGTCAGAAGGAAATGTATCATTTTCTATGCCTTCTGCTGAAAGGCTGACTTTCACATCTTTACGTGACTGTTCAGCACTTCAAATACAATGAATAACAATAAAACTACTTGCATTCAATGCAGAAGCAGCAACAGTAGCCAACTGGTATATTTCACCACCAACTTCCATCCGGCACTCAAATACACTTGGAATCACTCTACACCTCCATCCCCCACCAGGATGGTCTCAAAGCCCTCCGGTTCTTCCTCGACCAGAGGAGCAACCCATACCCATCCACTGACACCCTCCTCCGCCTAGCGGAGTTGGTCCTTATCCTCAATAACTTCTCTTTTGACTCCTCCCATTTCCTCCAAACACAAGGCGTAGCTATGGGCACACGCATGGGCCCCAGCTACGCTTGCCTCTTTGTCGGGTACATCGAGCAATCCTTGTTCTCGGCGTACCTGGGCCCCATCCCCAACCTCTACCTCCGTTACATCGACGACTGCTTTGGTGTCACCTCCTGCACCCACACACAACTGACTGTCTTCATCCATTTCACCACCAACTTCCATCCGGCACTCAAATTAACTTGGACCATTTCCGACATTTCCCTACCATTCCTTGACCTCACCATCTCTATTGCAGGTGATACACTCCTGACCGACATCCACTACAAACCAACTGACTCCCACAGCTACCTGGACTACTCTTCCTCACACCCTGATTCCTGTAAGGACTCCATCCCCTATTCCCAATTCCTCCGTCTACGCCGCATCTGCTCCCAGGATGAGGTGTTCCGCACCAGGTCATCACAAATGTCCTCATTCTTCAGAGAACGGGGATTCCCCTCCCCCGCTATAGATGAGGCTCACACCAGGGTCTCCTCCATACCGCGCAACACTGCCCTCTCTCCCCATTCCCCCACTCACAAGGGCAGAGTCCCCCTGGTCCTCACCGTTCGCCCCACCAGCCGGCACATACAACACATAGTCCTCCACCAGTTTCGCCACCTCCAATGTGACCCCTCCACTCGCCACATCTTCCCATCTCCCCCCCATCTGCCTTCCGCAAAGACCGCTCCCTCCGCAACTCCCTTGTCAATTCTTCCCTTCCCTCCCGCTCCACCCCTTCCCCGGGCACTTTCCCTTGCAACCGCAAGAGATGCTACACTTGTCCCTTCACCTCCCCCCTCCACTCCTTTCAGGGACCCAAGCAGTCCTTCCAGGTCAGACAGAGGTTCACCTGCACCTCCTCCAACCTCATCTACTGCATCCGTTGCTCCAGATGCCAGCTGATCTATTTTGGTGAGACGAAGCGGAGGCTTGGCGATCGTTTCGCCGAACACCTCTGCTCGGTCCGCAATAACCAACCCGACCTCCTGGTGGCTCAGCACTTCAACTCCCCCTCCCATTCTGTATACGACCTCTCGGTCCTGGGCCTCCTCCACGGCCAGAGTGACCAACACCGCACGTTGGAGGAACAGCACCTCATATTCCGCTTGGGGATTCTGCATCCTCTGGGCTTAAACATTGAATTTTCTCAATTCTGTTAACCCTTGCTGTCTCCTCCCCTTCCCACCTCTCCCTCAGCCCTCGGGCCCTGGCATTCCCTCTCTCTCTATCTTTCCCTCACCCAAGTCGCACTAGCTTCTCATTTTCACACTACAAACAGCTTACAATGGCCTGTTTCATCATCAATACTTTTTTGCATATCTTTCATTCATTGTTCTTTGTCTCTCCACATCATCATCTATATCTCTCGTTTCCCTGATCCCTAACCAGTCTGAAGAAGGGTCTCGACCCGAAACGTCGCCTATCTCCTTCGCTCCTTAGATGCTGCTGCACCCGCTGAGTTTCTCCAGCCTTTTGTGTACCCTGGTATATGCTGGCATTTGTGCTCGAGGCATATCCCACACTACTTCACCTTGTACATTTGTAACTTTTTTTTATACTTCTAGTTTCTTTTGGATACTTAAGTGTATACATAAGATGAAATGGTGTATATATAAGATGAAACATCACCCATTCCTTCTCTCCGGAGATGCTGCCTGATCCGCTGAGCATTTTGTGTCTACCTTCGGTCCATAAAAGTTCACAGGTATTAAGGTTATGTTGTGTAGTGTTCAAGCGTCTGATAGTTGTCTCAGTACACGTGACAATAATAATAAACTAAATTAAAAAGGACACTGCTGAGTAACTCAGCGGATCAGGCAGCATCTCTGGAGAACATGGGTAGGTGATCTTTTGGGTCGGGACCCTTATTCAGATTGATTGTAGTGAAAGCAAGAAGTGAGGTGAGGACAGGACAAAGCTTGGCATTTAGGAATATTCTATTAATTTTGTTCACGTTATCAACTTTTTTTTAACTCCCCCCAAACAGTATTTGAAGAGTATAAGAAGATTTCTAACAAGGACATTGAGGCCAGCATTAAGGGAGAGATGTCTGGCAGCTTGGAAGATGCTTTATTGGCAATTGGTGAGCTCTGTCCTATCTTTGTATTCACTTACCAACACTAACTTTCCTCCTGAATATTTAACTTCTAACCCTCTCTTCCAGTTAAGAACATGAAGAACCAACCTGCTTACTTTGCTGAGAGGCTGTACAAGTCCATGAAGGTAAATTAACTTAAAATCCAAATCCTATTCTACGCTGCCTGTCCTAATAACACCTGTAGAGGTTTTATGATGCATTCCTCATAACTGGTGTAGGTGGCTGAGCAAGTGCTGCATTCGGGTGATCTCAGGTGATATTTAGATTAAATCTCTTTACCTCAATCCAGTTCTGAGACCACACATAGTTTGTCATCGAGTGCTCAAATCAAAATCAAATTTTGACTGAACACTGACTTCAATAATTTTAGGTTGTATCTTTTATTTTCTCTTCTGTTCCCCTCTTCCTTCCTCACCCCCCCTCCACATCCCCTCAACCTGGATTTTCCACATCACTTTATGTTTCATTTATCTTGTGTTTTATGACTGTTGACAGACCAATATCCCTCCTGGAAATAATAAAAGTTCAATCGTATTGGATCATACGCAATTTACTTGTCCCATCCCCATCAACATTTTGCCTTCTATCATTTCCCCTTTGATGTCATGGCCTGCCTTGCACTGATCTTCCCTTCCAATGAGTTACCACATCTCACCACCAGCACTTTTACTGCATCTGTTTTATTTAACCTTTTTCCACAATTCCAATGAAAGGTAACCAAACTGCAAAATTAATTTGTTCCATCTTCACAGATGCTACTCGGCCTGCAAAGCATTAAACTATCATGGTTGTTTGCACAAATTGTTAACTTTGGTTTGGTTTTGTTCAATTTACAAAACTTAAATGATCTTCATTCAATTAGATAAACTATAGCAAACTCATCGTCAAGTTGGCAGTGCAGCACTAAATTTTAGTACGTTTTTTGTTGTATTCAGAGGACCGAGCAATGACATTTTAAAGCTCAGTAGATTTTTAGCTGGTGTCTGGATCATATATGCCCCTACATCAGGAATTGCGTGTAATTAGATGTAAATGGAAAGGCAATCAACTATCTGGTAGTTGCAAAGTTTTGCAAAGCTGATGGCATGTAGTACTTTTCACAAAATAGGGCATAATTTGCAGAGGTTCGGTTGGTGTTTGCTCTGGAATGAGAACTGTGAGCCAGTGCTGATTCAAAAAAATAATGAGTTGCCACTTCCTTGAGAATAAAATTTACACACTTGACCTAAACTATCTATTTAACTTTAAATGATTTACAATAAGAAATTAGGCATTATGGTAACTCTTTTTGCCAAGCTTTTTCGGTCTTGTTGGAACATCATAATTTCAGCAATAATAGTGGATTTAATTAACTGCTGCAGTGTAGAATTAGTCATTTATATAGACATATTTATATTCTTAAAGTACTTTATAGACTGTGATTTCCAATCACTGTTGTATCAGAGGTTTGCACATTGCATTATTTAAAGATGTGAGTTTTTTGAGCTGCCAATAATAATCAATGAGGGTAGAATAGTAGATGTTACATATGTGCAGTGTAGTAGTGTGTTTGATAAAGTCCCTCATGGTAGGTTGATTCAAAGGATTAAGATGTATGGGATTGTTCATGATCCGCACACAGTGGTGTCAACTGCAAACTTGTTACTGACTTCAGGAAACTAGTTTGAAGAAGGGTCTCGACACAAAACACCACCCATTCCTTCTCTCCAGAGATGCTGCCTGTCCTGCTGAGTTACTCCAGCATTCTCTCTATCTTGAGAAAATGAGGTTCAGTACCTGCTCCAAACGGCATCAATGATACCAAAGTACAATAAGGTTTCGTATATTATATTGTCACAGTTAAAAGCTTTTTGTTGCTTGCTATCCAGTCAAAGAAAAGAATCTACAGTAAACCCTTGCTCTAACGGACCACTGGAGGGGGTAGTGGCCGTCATTGCCGATAGTCCACTATCGGGGGGGGGGGGGGGGGGGGTACAATGCAAGCCTGGGAGAGAATAAATGTGATGTTGGGTGGATTAAATAAGCGGGTTTTCACAGGCTGTGGAGCCCCCGGCCCTACACACAGCGCTCCAGGGACGAGCCCACTACTCGCGCCACTTTCATGCTGCTCGCTCTCTCCGTTCCCACAAATGGAAGCACGCTAGGTGGCGCTAGTATTGGGTACCGGGATGAAGTGTTGGGGATAAGATGGTCTAAAATAATATGTTCTCCATAGGGACTGAAAGTAAATGCCTAATCATTATTTTCTCTTGCTAATAGGGAGTTGGTACAGATGATGATGCCTTGATTAGGGTCATGGTTTCTCGGTGTGAAATTGACATGCTGGACATTAAAGATGAGTTTCAAAGAATGTATGGAAAGTCATTGCATTCCTTTATCAAGGTAAGAGCACAATGATAATTGGAGATTGGAGTATGAAAGGATTGACAATCCTAATTATTGATTGATTTTAAGACATTTTTTTGATGGCATGACTGGATATTTTGAGTGTGCCTTTTTATTCCCTATGTCTTGGTTATTTTATCTTGTAGATACACGTGACTATAGTTCATTCATACAATGGAAATTAGCTCTCATTTTCTTGCTTTAAAATGGAGGCAGAAAAAAATATTACGTAGCTAGACAGGTTGAATTTACTAAATAGGTTTTATAGAAAACAACAAAGCAGCAAATTTAATTACTTTGTCAAATAGTTTCTGCTGTCAAATATCAATTAAAACCTTGGAATTTCACCTGGTTCTTCCAATACTAATCCCGATCAGCAGTAATAATACAAGTCTGTGAAGTTTTGTCAGGATATTGGAATATTTAGGAAGCAGGTTGGAGTAGAAGAGATGCACGTTTATCTTCAAATAGAGAACATAGAACAGTACAGCCCAAGTACACGCCCTTTAACCCATAATGTATATGGTGAACATAGAATCATAGAAAATAGGTGCAGGAGTAGGCCATTCGGCCCTTCGAGCCTGCACCGCCATTCAATATGATCATTGCTGATCATCCAACTCGGTATCCTGTACCTGCCTTCTCTCCATACCCCCTGATCCCTATAGCCACAAGGGCCACATCTAACTCCCTCTTAAATATAGCCAATGAACTGGGCTCAACTGCCTTTTGTGGCAGAGAATTCCACAGACTCACCACTCTCTGTGTGAAAAATGATCTTCTCATCTCGGTCATAAAAGACTTCCCCCTTATCCTTAAACTGTGACCCCTTGTTCTGGAGTTCCCCAGCATCGGGAACAATCTTCCTGCATCTAGCCTGTCCAACCCCTTAAGAATTTTGAAAGTCTCTATAAGATCCCCCTCAATCTCCTAAATTCAACCGAGTACAAGCCGAGTCTATCTTCATATGGAAGTCCTGCCATCCCAGGAATCAGTCTGATGAACCTTCTCTGTACTCCCTCTATGGCAAGAATGTCTTTCCTCAGATTAGGAGACCAAAACTGTACGCAATACTCCAGGTGTGGCCTCACCAAAACCCTGTACAACTGCAGTAGAACCTCCCTGCTCTTGTACTCAAATCCTTTTGCTATGAATGCCAACATACCATTCGCTTTCTTCACAACCTGCTGCACCTGCATGCCTACTTTCAATGACTGGTGTACCATGACACCCAGGTCTCATTGCATCTCCCCTTTTCCTAATCGGCCACCATTCAGATGATAGTCTACCCTCCTGTTTTTGCCACCAAAGTGGATAACCTCACATTTATCCACATTATAATGCATCTGCCATGCATTTGCCCACTCACCCAACCTATCCAAGTCACCTTGCAGCCTCCTAGCATCCTCCTCACAGCTAACACTGCCCCCCAGCTTTGTGTAATCCGCAAACTTTGTGATGTTGTATTCAATTCCCTCATCCAGATCATTAATATATATTGTAAATAGCTGGGGTCCCAGCACTGAGCCTTGCGGTACCCCACTAGTCACTGCCTGCCATACTGAAAATGACCTGTTTACTCCTACTCTTTGCTTCCTGTCTGCCAGCCAGTTTTCTATCCACATCAATACTGAACCCCCAATACCGTGTGCTTTAAGTTTGTATGCTAATCTCTTATGTGGGACCTTGTCGAAAGCCTTCTGAAAGGCCAGATATAACACATCCACAGGTTCTCCCTTTTCCACTCTACTAGTTGCATCCTCAAAAAATTCTATAAAATCCGTCAGACATGATTTACCTTTCATAAATCCATGCTGACTTTGTCCAATGATTTCAGCACTTTCCAAATGTGCTGCTATCCGATCTTTAATAACTGACTAATTTTCCCCACTACCGATGTTAGACTAATTGTAATTCCCTGTTTTCTCTCTCCCTCCCTTTTTAAAAAGTGGGGTTACATTAGCTATCCTCCAATCTTCAGGAACTACTCCAGAATCTAAAGAGTTTTGAAAAATTATCACTAATGCATCCACTATTTCTGGGGCTACTTCCTTAAGTACTCTGGGATGCAGCCTATCTGGCCCTGGGGATTTATCGGCCTTGAATCCATTCAATTTACCTAACACCACTTCCCGGCTAACCTAGATTTCACTCAGTTCCTCCATCTCATTTGACCCCCGGTCCCCTGCTATTTCCGGCAGATTATTTATCATTCTGTAGGCATTCCGACAGAATCAAAGTAGTTATTCAATTGGTCTGCCATGTCCTTGTTCCCCATGATCAATTCACCAGTTTCTGACTGCAAGGGGCCTACGTTTGTTTTAACTAACCTTTTTCTCTTCACATATCTATAAAAACCTTTGCAGTCCGTTTTTATGTTCCCTGCGAGTTTTCTTTCATAATCTATTTTCCCTTTACTAATTAAGCACTTTGTCGTCCTCCTGCTTTTTCTGGCTAATTTGTATGCTTCATCTTTAGATTTGATACTATCCCTGATTTCCCTTATCCACGGATGCACTACCTTACCTGATTTATTCTTTTGCCAAACTGGGATGAACAATTGTTGTAGTTCATCCATGCAGTCTTTAAATGCCTTCTATTGCATATCCACCGTCAACCCTTTAAGAATCGCTTGCCAGTCTATCTTGGCCAATTCACGTCTCATACCCTCAAAGTTACCTTTTTTTAAGTTCAGAACCGTTGCTTCTCTCCATCCTAATGTTACTCTCCATCCTAATGAAGAACTCAACCATATTATGGTCACTCTTGCCCAAGGGGCCTGGCACAACAAGACTGCTAACTAACCCTTCCTCATTACTCAGTACCCAGTCTAGAATAGCCTGCTCTCTCGTTGGTTCCTCTACATGTTGGTTTAGAAAACTATCCCACATACATTCAAAGAAATCCTCTTCCTCAGCACCCCTGCCAATTTGATTCACCCAATCTACATGTAGATACCGTGATACCAAGACCATCACTTATCTACCTGCACATAACCCATATCCTTCCATTCCTTACATATCCAAATGCTTATCCAAAAGTCTTTTAAATGCCACTAATATATCTGCTTCAACCACTACAATCAGCTGTGTACTCCAGGCATTCGCCACCTACCCTCTGTTTCAAAAGAAAACTTAACTTGCTTTAAACTTTGCCCCTCTCACTTTAAACCTATGCCCTCTAATATCTGATTTTTCAATTCTTGGAAAAATATTTGGTGTCTAACCTATCTATGCCTCTCAGAATTGTTTTATACTTCTATCAGGTCTCCTCACATCCTATGGCATTCTAGAGAAAACAATCCAAGTCTGCCCGACCTCTCCCTGGAGCTAATATCACCAAATTCAGCCATAGTTTTGGTAAACCTCCTCTGCACCCCTCTAAAGCCTCCATGTCCTTCCTGTAATGGGGCTACCAGAACTGTACACAATACTCCAAATGCAGCCTAACCTATACAGCTGCATTGTGACTTTCTGACTCTAAATGCCCTGACCTATGAAAGCAAGCAGACTATAAACCCTCTTCACCACTCTATCTACTTGTGTTGACACTTTAGTTATGCACTCCATCCTTGTGCCATAATGGGCTAAATTCCATTTACCTTCAAGAGATGACCTGTGATAGCTATTTGTACAAGGTTGAATCAGTAGTTCCAATACATTTGCTTTACCATGTTAACAGGTAAAATTTTACAGCTTACGATGTTTCAGTTGTAAAAATGGACCCTATCATAATTCAAGTTGTTGTAAAGAACATTTCACTTTAATATTGCAAGTGCTTGAGTTGTCTACTCGATCAAAAGTAAATATTTTTGGTTCAGTCCACTGCATGTCTCGTGAGATGCATTGTTTAAATAGCTTGGTATTTATTCCTTTCATGCTGCACAGACTATGAGATATTGCTATTTCAGCCACTGTGTGCTCAGGATCCTAAAGTAGTTTCCAGTTAAGCAATATCACCTGTATAATCATGCTGGATGTTATAGATGATTGTTTTCGAGTTATTACATTCTCTGCCATGCTAACAATACGTACAATGTTTGGAAAAAAGCTGTTTTAATTATAGCCTTGTGCCTGAAGCCGCATTTTGGAGCACATAATCTATATTGACACTTCTAGTGCAGGTATTAATTTAAATGCATTTTTGAGCTAAACTCCACATTTCCTTCCAAGTATTAATATGCCATTTATTCTTGTTACCTGCAGTAGGACTTCACAACATAGCAACTAGGATCATGTTTGTTTGAGCATCTCTACTAACCCTGGGAACCACACTTTTCTGTTTTGCTGTTCTCATTAAAATTGAGCCCTTGGCCATGAATTCCATCTGAGTAATTCAAAGTGCAAGATCTTGTTTAAAATCTCATCTGGTATGATTCGGACACAAAAGCATACGATAAACTATTAGATTTCACGTTTGCCTAATCACAATCACTAGTAAGCCTGTTTGAGAAAGTTACAGAAGAATATTATTTTTAAAGAGCAGATTTTTAAAAATACTTTACCCCCCCGCCCCAGCCCATACACGAAACCCACCCACCGAATTTGGTACAGTGCAATGTGGGTGTGCTCTGTGGAATATGGCCTGCTACTATGGCTGGTCTGCGGTATGCTTGTGCCACCAAGTGCCAGAAACTGGACTACGCAGTCCTGGGCCAAATTCAAGATTAGATTTTCAGTAAATTTTCATTCTATTACCCGATAACTTTGACCTTTAAGCTAGTGATACCAAGTAAGGTCGCACATTAATCCGTTTAATTCGCATGTGAGAAGTGAAATCTGTTATATTCAAAGTGCAGCTAATTCAATTTCAAGTTCTATTTTTACAATCATGGTAATATTGCTGGTTTCCAGCCAATATGTAATTCTAAATCAACATCGCGAACCCAGGGCGTTGATAATTATATATCTGGTTGTTATAGCTGGCTATACATATATTGGCTGCCACATGTCCATTTACAACAAATGCTGCACAAGAAGAATTCTGAAGTATTTTGGAAGACTGTTAGTTGTAATGGTACTGGAAAGAATTACATCTCTTTCAAGTTAATATTTTGTTATTGACTCATGGGCAGACCGCTAAACTGGTTGGGTTCAAAAAATAATTATAGTAATCAAATCATAAATGCTTCAATTATGGTTAGATGTGCTATGGCATTCTCTTTTAAAACTTGTATAATTTTGATTCCAGGGCGATTGTTCTGGAGATTACAAGAAGATCCTCCTCCAACTGTGTGGCGGTGAATAATTGTAATAGCTCCGTGTCATTTCAAGATGGAATGAATTGAAGATCCTGCAAAATGAGTACGATGCTCCTCACTTTGTGATGTGCTTTAATTATACGCTCGATGAAGCCTTAACTTTTTTTGCCTTCGCTATGATCTTGAAATACATTATTCTAATCAATGCTTTTAAAGATGGAAAGCTAATATAAAATGCTAAGCAGAAGCACAATGCACAAATCAACTCCAAGATATTACTGTAAAATTGAACATACACTTGACAATAGTTAGTAAATTGCAATTCTTCAAAGTTCCAGTGCAGATCTGAACTTTGAAATCTCTGGCTTGCCATTTCTGATTTGTAATGACCTTCCAATGTGGGACTCAATCCAAGAAGGGATAAAGTAATGTGTTTACTACATTGTGAATTAAAGATGAAGAATAATTGTAAAGTATATGATTTGAAACTATAAACTTAAAGATAAATTAAGTGCATCCTGTACTCTGGTCCAAGGAAATAATACATCATTCAATGTCAGGCAAGAAATAGTGAAGGGGTTACAAAGACAGCCCTGCTGTATTTTTTTTACCCGGATCTGTAGACTTAAAATAGTTTCATACAGCAAATTAGCTGTTTGCCCCTTAACTATGACTGCAGTCAGGAATTTCCTCAGCTGTAATGTTGTTGATTGGGAACAATTGCAAACTGCTAAGAATGTACGATTGAGTAATGAAAGTGTACAAGATGCATGTAACAACATTTGTCAAATAGATTATACACAAATCAGTTGTATTCACTTGGATGAGCATCTCTTGCTGTGTAATTTGTTAATTCCACCTGTAAATATTTACATTTTGCACGAGTACCACTTTGAAAACTGGAAGTAATGAACCATTGCAGTAATGTTGTAATTCAAGGCTGTTAACATTTAAATAAAACATTCCATTTTGTCTACACTGATGCTGTGACACATTGCAATCTTATTCCAAGAGAAACACTTATATTTCTTATGCCAGCCTGAGTGTTCAGTCTGCAAGGTGCCGCAATCCAAGTCTTATAAAGCTGCATCTTGACTTCCTGACTCTTACACACAATGCCTCCAGCAATGAAGACAAGCATACCATATGCCTTCTCATTACCCCATCTACTGGTGCTGCCACTTTCAGTGAGCTATAAACTTGAACTCCATGATCCTTCTGCACATCAATGCAGTTAAGGATTATTCCATTACCTGTATATTCTCCTGTTACATTCAATGCCCCCCCCCCCCCCCCCAAAATGGTGCAACACTTGCCCTTCTCGATAACCTGGGATAAATCTAATCCGATCTGGGGGATGAGATAATGCCCTTCAGGAGCCCCACACCACCTCTATCCTAATCTCAAACAACCCTAACATATTAGTATTCTCCACACTGATTTCACTATCTTCCATGTCTTGCTCCTTGGTTAAAACAAATGCAAAGTACTTGTTTGGTATCTCGCCTACATCCTCAGACTCCAAGCACAAATTCCCCCCTTTATCCTAGAGCTGTACTACCTTTTCTTTGGTTACACTCTTGTTTTAAATATAGGTATAAAAAGCTTTGGAATTTTATGACTCGCCAAACCATTTTGTGGCCCCATTTAGTACTGATTGCCCCAAGTTTGTCCCTCCTTGCCCCCCTCCCAGGTACTTTCCTCTGCAACCGCAAGAAATGCAACACCTGTCCCTATACCTCCTCCCTCGACTTTGTCCAAGGACCCCGACAGTCCTTTCAGGTGAGACAAAGGTTCGCTTGCACCTTCTCCAACTGCATCTGCTTGTCCAGGTCTGGACTCCAATAGTTGTACGTAAGGTCAAAGGGCGTGATGCACGGACCAGCTCAATCCATGTGGAGTACATGGCAGTTTCTGGCATATACTGTTAATACACAAACGCATACTTTCTTACCCGTTAAATGCAGAAATTATCATTTTTATGTGCTGTAAATAATTGTGGAAATCGGAGTAAGCACAAGAGATATTTATCCTACTTCAGAATTCCAAAAGTGAGGAGAAATGTGGTAGAGAGAAGCGAGAGCTGAAGGAACAACAACAGCTAAGGTGGTTGGCGAACATTGGCCGTACAGATATCAAGATTGAAAATGTTGGGAATTATTGCGTTTGCTCACTGCATTTCATCAACAGTAAGGCCGGTCCTGGGCCTCCTCCACGTCAACAGTAAGGCCGGTCCTGGGCCTCCAGAGTGATCAACACCGCAAGTTGGAGGAACAGCACCTCATATTCCGCTTGGGGAGTCTGCATCCTCTGGGCTTAAACATTGAATTTTCTCAATTCTGTTAACCCAGACTGCCTCCCCCCCCACCTCTCCCTCAGCCCTCTGGCCCTGACATTCCTTCTCCATCTCCCCCCCCCCCCCCCCCCCCCCAGTCGCACTAGCTTCTCATTTTCACACCACAAACAGCTTACAATGGCCTGCTTCCTTTGTCACCAATACTTTTTTGCATATCTTTCACTCATTGTTCCTTATCTCTCCACATCACCGTGTATATCTCTCGTTTCCCTGATCCCTGACCAGTCTGAAGAAGGGTCTCGACCCGAAACGTCGCCTATCTCCTTCGCTCCTTAGATGCTGCTGCACCCGCTGAGTTTCTCCAGCTTTTTGTGTAACCCTCGATTCTCCAGCATCTGCAGTTCCTTCTTTAACAAGGCATTATTTGTGTTTTTTTCTTGGTTCCTTTGGTATCATAAACATTTTCAGAAGTGATAAATCTGGCTGTAAAATTTAAAAATCGCCCATGGTTCCGAAGTGGGTTTTTATGTGCAAAAAGAAAACACTTCTGAAACAAAATTTATTATTATTAAAAAAATCTCCAGACTTACGAGTGGTGTGTGGAAAAGTAACTTCTACCATTATGCTATTGAGATGTATATTTTGGCAAATAATAAAATGTCCTGAAAGCGTAAACACCCACTCCCTTTCAAAGATATTGTCAATTTGCTGAGGTTGATTATGTCCAATTAACAGCTAACAATTATGCCATTCCTTGGCTTGCATCTGAATAAAATGTAATTCAAAACCCACGTATGGTTTGCGATGATAAATGTTGCTTCAGAAGCGTTTTCTTTTTGTATGTCGCTTGAGAACCATGGGCGATTTTAAAATTTTACAGCCAGATTTATCGCTTCTGAAACTTTTTAGATACCAAAGCAATCAAGAAAAAACACAAATAATGCCTTTCAGTTGATGAAATGCAGTGAGCAAATGCGATAATTGCCAATATTTCGAATCTTGATATCTGCACGGCCAATGTTCGTCAACCACTTGAGCTGTTGTTGTCCCTTCAGCTGCTGCTTCTCTCTGCCGTCATTTCTCCTCACTTTTGGAATTCTGAAGTAGGATAAATGTCTCACGCTTATCCCAATTTCCATAATTATTTACAGCGCAAAGATTGACCATTTCGGCATTTTTTAATGGGCCTGCTACACCGGAAACAATGGTAAGTGCTTACCTGCAGTTCATCGCGTGTACTTCAGTTGCCGTTGCATGGCAACAGTACGGGTCACTGGTCGTGACCGACTGCCATGCAACCTCCCTATACTCTATATCGTTAAGACCAAACGCAAGCTCTGCGATTGTTTCACTGAACACCTCCACTCAGTCTGCCTCGGCCTACGTGATCACCCGGTTGCTAAACACTAACTCCTCCACCCATTCCCATACTGTCAGAGTGAGGTCAAACACAAATAGGAGGAACAGCACCTTGCATTTCGCTTGGGCAGCTTACAACCCAGCAGTTTGAATATTGATTTCTCTAATTTCAAGTAACTCTTGCTTTCCCTCATCCATCCCTCCCTGACCCTAGTTCTCTGACTAGTTTCACTGTCCTTCTCATTAATTTTGACTGATTGTGTGCCCCCTTGTCACCTTCCCCTCAGCCAACAATGAACCATTCTACATTTCCTTATCGTTATCCGCCTTGATCTGTCGTTTTCACACCTTGCCCTTCCATATTTCTAGACTCCCTCTCTCCCATTTTTGTCTGAAGGTTTTCGACCCGAAACGTCACCCATTCCTTTTCTCCAGAGATGCTCTCTGTCGTGCTGTTACTCCAGCATTTTGTCTATCTTCAGTGTAACCCAGCATCTGCTGTTCCTTGCTACATATTTTCTCCAGAGATGCTGCATGTCCCGCTGAGTTACTCCAGCATTTTGTGTCTATCTTCAGTGAAATCCAGCATCTGCTGTTCCTTGCCACATCTTTTCTCCAGAGATGCTGCATGTTCCGTTGAGTTACCCTAGCATTTTGTGTCTGAAGAAGGGTCTCGACCCGAAATGTCACCAATGGTATATGGACACACTGATCTGTTGTAGTCAATGCCTACTATGTTCTGTTGTGCTGAAGCAAAGCAAGAATTTCATTGTCCTATCAGGGACACATGACAATAAACTCGCTTGAACTTGAATATTCTTTCTCTCCAGAGATGCTGCCTGTCCCGCTGAGTTACTCCAGCATTTTGTGTCCATCTTCTGTTTAAACCGTCGTCTGCAGTTCCTTCCTACACATTTTGTGTCTGATATCCTCAGTGTAAACCAGCAACTGCAGTTCCTTCCTACATCTTTTCTCCTGAGATGCTGCCTGTCCCGCTGAGTTACTCCAGCCAGTGGCGGACTGGGTCTAAAAATATTGGTTGCCAGGAGACAAAAGGGGGGCCACTTCATCAGAGACCACCTTGATATAAGGGGCCCACTTGATATAGGGGGCCCACTTCATCAGAGGCCCACTTGCCATTGGGCAAGCTGACACCCTGGCCAGTCCGCCACTGACTCTAGTATTTCGTGTTTATCTTCTAGGTATGTTACAAAACTTACCTTTAGCGGTGCTGCAGTTCTGCTGCTGGCCGTGTGCGTGACTGGTGCCTTTAAGGGGGGGGGGGGGGGTGGGGTTAAAATGCGGTTTTTCCCTTGCCATCCGGAGCTTTCTGTTGTCGGACTGCGATCTATTTCCGGAGATGCGTTCCGACTGCCGGTAAGTCCGTTTTTTAAAATATAAATAGCCCGACTACTTCATCACTGCAGTAAAATAAAAATTAGCTCCTAATGCCGTGAACGCCGACAATGGGGACCGATTTTACGTAGGGGACAGGTAAGTGAAAACTGTTTATTTTTACATATAAACTTGCTTTTTTAGGGGACTTTAATCAATATTTCATGTTGCGAAACGGTGATTTAGTCCCCATACGAACCGGCAGAATTTTTCCTGTCGATATTGGGTTTAAATTCACTGCAACCGCAACGTTCCAATACATCGCGTTCCAGAAAATCCCACTCGCAAGCTGTTTAAAATGCCAATTTACAGGCATTAAACACTGAATTCCTTCAATTTGGCCTATAAATTAATGACAATTCGATTTAAAAATCATGTTATATTGTGAATTATTGTGTGACTGTTAATTGGACACTTACGCTTTAATTTAAAAAAAAAATTTCTTAAGTAATGGATAGATATTTAGATCTAGTAATTGAATTTTGTAATTGGCTACAATTGGGTAACTAACTAATTATATGCTTTAATTTCAGGTCATCCAAGTAAGATTCTTTCATATTTGTTTCAGAATACTTCAATCTATAATAACTGAAAATCTCTTTCAGTTCTCTTAATTTTTAAGGAAGTTATGGGCTTTTGACTGTCCTCGATCACAACTTTTGTGTTAAGTCAATAGAAAAGCAACAGGAAGCAAGTTGCTAATTTCCAAGTATGAAAATGGCCCTAACTTTTTTAATACTGAAGATATGAAAGTGAATTAGGTGTCAAATTAAACTTATTTTTATGCTTTATCTGTTGCGATAAATTGCAGACTTGATTTTTAAAATCTCAAAATTTTGTAACATTGCTACTCAATTATAGACAAAGCATTTACACAATGGGAAAGAGCAGGAATTAAAACTTTGGGAGATTTGTATGACACGGGAAAACTATTATAATTTAAACAATTACAACTAAAATACGATCACAACTTTTGTGTTAAGTCAATAGAAAAGCAATAGGAAGCAAGTTGCTAATTTCCAAGTATGAAAATTAAACTTATTTTTATGCTTTATTTGATGGGGTAAATTGCAGACTTGATTTTTAAAATCTCAAAATTTTGTAACATTGCTATATCTTCTGTTTAAACCGTCGTCTGCAGTTCCTTCCTTCACATTTTGTGTCTGATATCTTCAATGTAAACCAGCAACTGCAGTTGCTTCCTACACCTTTTCTCCAGAGACGCTGCCTACCTGGGGCAGAACTGAGTTAAGGGCCTGTCACACTAGCGCGCGATTAGACGCGACAAGCGCGACAAATTCGGACGCAGGGGTCGCGTGGGGGTCAGGCGATCCCGGTGCGAGTGAAGGGCCTGTCCCACTAGCGCGCGATTACACGCGCGACGTCCGAAGGAAGGACGTTATTTTTCATCACGTGACGATGCGCATGAGCATGCGCGTTGCACGACGTCGGGCAGTGACGTCATCACGCAACGCCACGCTGAAGACGCACAACGTCAAAACGTCATCACGTTCTGCGCGACAGGATTTTGCCGCGCGTAATTTTTAAGCAGTGTCGGTTTTTGGACACTACGCGCGATGTCGACACCAGCTCCACACGAGTCCGCGCAACTCCACGAGACTCCGGCGATCGCAGTGCGACAGGGTCACGCGAGGCCGGACGACTAAAGCGACCACGGTAGGTCGCGCTTGTCGCGTCTAATCGCGCGCTAGTGTGACAGGCCCTTAAAGGGCCTGTCACACTAGCGCGCGATTAGACGCGATAAGCGCGACAAATTCGGACGCGGGGGTCGCGTGGGGGTCAGGCGATCCCGGTGCGAGTGAAGGGCCTGTCACACTAGCGCGCGATTACACGCGCGACGTCCGAAGGAAGGACGTTATTTTTCATCACGTGACGATGCGCATGAGCATGCGCGTTGCACGACGTCGGGCAGTGACGTCATCACGCAACACCACGCTGAAGACGCACAACGTCAAAACGTCATCACGTTCTGCGCGACAGGATTTTGCCGCGCGTAATTTTTAAGCAGTGTCGGTTTTTGGACACT
The DNA here is from genome assembly GCA_963514005.1 of Raja brachyura. Next base: position 3,608,551 of record OY740815.1, read on the forward strand.
ACGCGCGATGTCGACACCAGCTCCACACGAGTCCGCGCAACTCCACGAGACTCCGGCGATCGCAGTGCGACAGGGTCACGCGAGGCCGGACGACTAAAGCGACCACGGTAGGTCGCGCTTGTCGCGTCTAATCGCGCGCTAGTGTGACAGGCCCTTTACTCCAGCATCTTCAGTCATGTCTTGTGTGTTGGTGTCTGGAGCTTCAGTGAAGGCGGGAACCGGGGCGGGCCGGCGGGCGGGCGGCCTCTAGCGCGCCTCTGATTGGTCGAGGGACGAGCCCCTCCCCGCAAAATGCCCGCCTTCCCAAAATGGCGGCCGCTGGAAGCGTCAACCGTCCGACTCGGAACGTGAGGGGAGGCGGGAGAGACGGCAGCGGAGAGCGATCGTGAGGGAAGAAAGGGGGGGGCGGGAAAGGCGGCCACCCACCCACCGACCGACAGACAGACAGACAGGAGAGGGATTGATTGACTGACTGACCTGTTGGCGGCGGTGGACAAATGGGGGGCCTGGGCAGCCGCCTGTCCGCGGGCCGGGCCTCCGCCACCGACTGCGAGTGCGATTGCCAGCGGAGGAAACGAGCGCGGCCGCCCGACGACTGCGACTGTTCCGAGAGCGAAGCCCCGCGAAGGTCAGCAGCTCAGGACGGCCCCCCTCCCCCGAAGAAAGGGCTCGACCCCTGAACATCACCTATTACTTCTCTCCAGGCATACCGCCTGACCCCAACACTGTGTCTATCTTCGGTGTAAACCAGCATCTGCAGTTCCTCCCAACTCCTTACTGAGTCATGGAAACAAGCCTAACTTGTAGCCCAGCTACACTAGTCTCACCTTCCCGCGTTTGGTCCATATCTCTCCATACCTGCCCTATCCAAGTCTACCTGTTTCTTAAACGTTGGGATGGTCCCAGACTCAACTACCTCCTCTGGCAGCTTGCTCCATACACTGGCCATCCTTTGTGTGAAAAAGTTACCCCTCAGATTCCTGTTGAATATTTGGCTGCACTGTTGCGAAGGATTTAAACAGAGATGGCAATGTGCTGAGAGTAGTAGGAGAGACGCAGTCACCTGTAGGAAAAATAGTGTTAAAGAAGGAACTGCAGATGCTGGAGAATCGAGGGTTACACAAAAAGCTGGAGAAACTCAGCGGGTGTAGCAGCATCTAGGGGCTGAAGAAGGGTCTCGCCTATCTCCTTCGCTCCTAGATGCTGCTGCACCCGCTGAGTTTATCCAGCTTTTTGTGTAACCCTGTAGGAAAAATAGCTTGGAAGTCCAGTAGGGAGAACAAGCAAGTGAGTGGAAATCATCTATTTTAATGCAAGGTGTATGACTAGATGAACTCATCACTCAAGGGTCAATGTTATTGTTGCCATCACGGAGATATGATTGAAGGATGGGCAGGACAGGCAACCTGATATCCAGGGCATAGAATTTTCAAGTGAGACCAATTGTCAGTAAAAGGGGAGGAGGTATTGCACTGTTATAAAATGATGTATTACTTCAGGTGGAGGGAGTGCCAGAGGGGGAATTATTTGGTTAACAGGAATTAATTTCCTTAACAGGAAGGACCTGGTCAAAATAGATTGGGTGCATTTACTTGCAGTTAAGTCTACATTTGCACAGTGGGATGCATGCAGAGGAGAAATAATAATAATTTGAAGCCTACATGTCCTTGTAAGAGTAAAAGCCAGCGTTCAAATATATTGGGAATCTTGGATGGCGACTAATATTGAGGAACTACAGGTGCTTGTTTACAAAAAAAGGACACAAAGTGCTGGAGTAGGGCTGCACGGTTTGAATCATGGTCTTGATCCCAGTCATTCTGTGAATTTGACAAGAGTCATAGAGTGATGCAGTGTGGAAACAGACCCTTCAGCCCAATTTGCCCACACTGGCCAACATGTCCCAGCTACAATAGTCCCACCTGCCCACGATGGTCCATATCCCTCTCTGAGGGTTTACTGCTGAATCGATGCCCTTGACTTTCTGACATTTCTTAATCTTCAAACCTCAAGTCAAGACCAAGTCAAGAGTTTATTGTCATGTGTCCCAGATAGGACGATGAAATTCTTGCTTGCTGCAGCACAACATAATATTTTAGGCATAAATACAGAACAGATCAGTGTGTCCATATACCATAGACCATATATATATACACACACACATAAATAAACAGATAAAGGGCAATAGGCAGTTATAATTCAGACTTTGTTTGAAGTTGTGTTTAATAGTCTGATGGGTGTGGGGAAGAAGAGTTCCTGAACCTGGATGTTGCATATTTCAGGCTCCTGTACCTTCTACCTGATGGCAGCGGAGAGATGAGTGTATGGCCAGGATGGTGTGGGTCCTTAATGTTGGCAGACTTTTTGAGGCAGTGACTATCCCTAACTCAAAGAAAGCCTATTGAAAGCTGTGCTAACCACTTGTGTGCTGCTGCAGCATTAGAACATGCTTAATTGTCGTGCTTTTATCTAAATGCTGGCTTTACTGTTGGCTTTACAGAAAGAAGCTAAAAAGCACTTCCAAGTACATTTATCAGACGCTCTTCCTCGCTGGAGAAAACAGTGATATCACCATCTGTGCTCTGGGACAAGAATGGCACTTACACAAAATATATCTGTGTCAGGTAGGGCATTAAACCCTTTGTTTATCATGTGTTTGCAAAAGTAGCAATGTTTTTACTTGCACAAGCCATCTACGTATACCAATACCTTTTATAATTCAGATTCTCCAGTTCAACAGATTCAAGTAATTATTTCAGTTGAGAGAATAGAACATGGGAGGCTGTTATGTCCAGTTTATGAATAAGGACTAGGACTAGAGGATTAAGGGGTTGCACGTTTATGATTTAGATTATAACAATACTCTTTGTAGAGGCATGTGGAACTTCAGTATTTTCTAGCTAGGTGATTCTGCATACCTAGGTAACCAATGTATTGCAGACAGAGATTGATACATTTTGTGACCAACAAATATCGGAATTGTGCAGAAAGATGTTGCATAGCTGTTTAGATTCGATCTAATTCAATGGCAAAGGATTGTCAAGGGGAAAATAGCCTTTGTCAGTTAATCTTTCTTTAGATTCTTAATTGCATTAAATAATGATTTGTAAACTCAAGTATGTACTGTTATAAAGCTCTATTGAATAATTGCAAAATGTGATAATAGTGTATCCAAACAGGTTTCCTTAAACAGTACATTGAATGTCCGACTCGAGGAGGGACCATGCTAGACTTTGTATTCGGAAGCGAATCTGGTCAGGTGACTGGTATAACAGTGGAAAAACATTTTGGAGATAGTGACCACAGCTCCATACGTTTTAAGATTATTTTGAATAGGGATAGGTCTGGATGTTACAGAAAGGTACTTAAATGGGGCAAAGCAGATTACAATCTCAATAGGTAGGAGCTAAGGCCGGTAGATTGGCAACTGCTAAAACACAATTGTTTTAGGGCAAATCCACAGCTGACGTGGGAGTCGTTTTAAGGCCAGCTGCTTAAAGTGCAGGATTAGCATGTTCCAGTAGGCAGGAGGGATAAGTATGGCAAGGCAAAGGAACAGTGGATGATCAACGGGGTTGTAAAATTGGTAGAAAGAAAAAGGATGCACGTGTCAGGTTTAAGAAAGTGGCATCAGATGGGCTTATGAGGAACATAAAGCGAGTAAGAAATAACTCAAGCGGGAGATTAGAAGAGCCAAAAGGGGCCATGAAATGTCATTGGCGAGTTGGATTAAGGAAAATCCCGAAGCTTTTTATACATACGTTAAAAACAAAAGGGTGACCAGGGCGAAGATAGCTCAAGAATAAAGGAGTCAAGAATAATAAAGAATAAAGGATCCTTTGGGATCGGAGGATGTTGATGAGGTGCTAAACAAGTACTTTGCATCTGTATTCACTGAGGAGATGGACTTGGGAAGATCAGTGCAGATAAGACACATACAGTGCCCTCCATAATGTTTGGGACAAAGACCACCATTTACTTATTTGCCTCTGTGCTCTACAATTTGAGATTTGTAATAGAAAATATTGCATGTGGTTAAGGTGCACATTGTCAGATTTTAATAAAGGCTATTTTTATACATTTTGCTTTCACCATGTAGAAATTTCAGCAGTGTTTATATATAGTGTTCCATCCCGTCCCGTCCCCCCCTCCCATTTCAGGGTACCATAATGTTTGGGACACAGCAATGTAATGTAAATGAAAGTAGTCATGTTTAGTATTTTGTTGCATATCCTTTGCATGCAATGACTGCTTGAAGTCTACAATTCATGGCCATCACCAGTTGCTGGGTGTCTTCTCTGGTGATGCTTTGCCAGGCCTGTATTGCAGCCATCTTTACCTTACGCTAGTCCCCTCCAGTTTTCTCCAGCATATAAAAGGCATGTTCAGATTGGGTGATTGACTTGGCCACTCAAGAATTAGTGAACAATAGACCATTGTGGGCTCCACCTTTCCTTGGTCATTGTTGCCGGCTATCTTTTAATCTGAACTGAACTTTCTTTCTCACAGTTTATGAGTTTATATTGACTCAATACTAATCCTTATGCATGTCATATTTAACAATATATTTACCGTTGGTAGCAAATCCCCAACTGCTTCAGGGCATGTTGAATCGTAGAATTATTTTGTGGGTTAAGATGGGTGTTCTCTGGAGGGGAAAATCACGACTTGTAAGTTAACATAAACTTCAAGAATGAGTACATAAATGCATTTATATTTTGCAATGTATGGTGCTATTCAGAGATCAGTTATTTCAAATTGCACAGCATTTCATAGAATTAGATGTGATTATCAAGAAGTTTAAAAACAACATTATAATAAAGAAATGAGCAATTAGGTAGAAATGAGCACTACAATTCAGGAATGGGGCCAATTACTGGAAAATCACCGTGTAATTTTGTACGATTTAAAGAGTGAATGGAATGTTTGCAGAATGTTATAAATGCTGAGTTGAATGTGCTTTCAAGGATTACAAAACCATAAATCCATCAATGACACCTCCGTATTTGAGAAGAAATCTGCCATATGCTATTACATCAGTGGCTTTTTGGAATTTGCGATGTCTTGCAGATTCCTGCATTGACCCAAGTCTTAAACACAGAACAGTACAGCACAAGGACAGGACCTTTGGCCCACAATGATGCCAAGACCCACTTATCTATCTGCACAATCCATATCCCTCCATTCCATACATATCCATATGCCTATCCAAAAGTCTCTTAACTGCCACAATCCAATCTACCTCAGCAATCAACCCCGGCAGCACATTCAGGGGGGGTGTACGTGTGTGAGAGTGTGAGTTGGTTGGTTGGCTAATTAATAATCTGGCCGTAAATGTAGATGTCTTGGCTAGTGCGTTTGCAGACGTGCACACTACAATACAGGCTGTCAACGTATACAGTGGGATGTAGATCAAGTTCAGAAATGGACATTGAAATGGCAGAGTTTAATCTGAACAAGTGTGAAGTGTTGGACTTTGGGAGGTTGATGTTTATTTAGTTTATTTTTATTATTGTCACGTGTACTGATTAAATTAAAAAGCTTTTCATTGTGTGCTTTCCAGTCAGCGAACAGACTATTCAGGATTACAATCAAGTCGTCCACAGTATACAGATATAGGATAAAGGGTATAACGTTTAGTGCAAGGTAAAGTCCAATAAAGATGGGAGGTCAGGACCGATCTCTAGTTGGTGCAAAATGGTTCAGTTGTCTGATAACAGCTGGGAAGAAACTTTCCCTGAATCTGAAGGGATGTGTTTTCAAACTTCTGTGCATCTTGCCTGATGGGAGTGGGGAGAAGAGGAAGTGACCTGGATGAGACTAGTCTTTGAGTCTGATGGTGGTTTTGCCGAGGCAGCATAAAGTGTAGATTGAGTCAATCGAAGGGAGGTTGGTTTATGTGATGGTTTGGGATATGTCCACAACTCTGCAGTTTCTTGCGGTGTTGGATGGAGCTATTCCCAAACCATGAGAAAATGGTATCTACAACGCATCTGTCGAAGTTAGTGAAAGTTGTTAGGGACATGAAGAACGTCCTAAGCCTTTTAAGGAAGTCGAAGCATTGGTTGCTTTCTTGTCCATTGCTTCAATGTGGCTTATCCAGGACAAATTGCTGTTGATACTTATTCCTCAGAACCTGAAGTTTTCAACGATCACCACTTCAGCGTCATCAATGTATAAGCTTTCAACAAGCTCTACTCTACCAGCCATGAGAACAAAATTAATAATTTCAGTGACACTCCAGTAGGCTTGCTGCACCAGACAAGCATCCATAAAGAAATGTCATGATATCCTACAATTGAATAGTGTCTGCTTAAAGACTGCTGCAGATTAGTGCAGACCTTATTTGAATTGTCACCACTTGAATGTTTTGTTGATTTATGCTTTACAGTCCGGTTACTTTTCAAGTATGTTCAGTGGATCATGGAAGGAGTCAAATATGAACTATATAGAACTCGAGATTCCAGATCAGAACATCGACACTGAGGGTATGTCTTAATTTAGTTTTCATTACAAGGCCTAATATAGAAGGCTTCATAGTTGATCTGTCCTTTTCTATTACATTGAGATTTATATGGCATTGTGCAATCTAGAGAGGGGGAGAGGGAGATCGAACAGAAGCAAGAAAATGAAGATAATCCTTTTCAGATTTTCCCCCAATTATGTACAAAAGCATGAAATAGGGACTTGGGATCTTGGAATAAATTCAGAATACTGAAAGATGGTTTGATGGGTGTATTGCATTTGATTTATGGTCTGGATAGCGCATGATAAAAATTTAGATATTGTTTTCCCAGTGCCGATTTTGTCATAATAAGTAAGGAATGCATCTTTCCACTCTAGAACGTGGAGCATGTAGAGCATCATTGATTTATGGTCTTTTGATTGTTTTTGTGACTTAACCGGAATGGTCGGAGATCTTGATCTGCAGTCTGTTAATACGCCTTTACTGATTTGATTTGTTGACCTTGGGGGTCAACCTCGCATGCCATAAACCTCCACATGTCAGGCCAACCAATCTAAATGATAATAATTTAAATTGGGTCTTCCCAACATTTTGTTTCTTGAGGTTTAATACTTCAAGTTCATTGATTAATTTGAAGGGGTGGAAGAGCAAGCTGCATATCTGAAACCTGAAGACAGTGTGAGGTTGCAGTAATCAGAGCCCTAAATTACACTTGTTACTTTCTATGTGTACCACTTTTGCTCATGGATTTGCATTGCAAAATATCGCTCACGGTATAATCGGCTTGAGTTCCCATGAGTCTTTAGTTTGTTTAGGAGCTAACAAGAAAAATACAAGCAATGCAGTGTCGCAATTTAAATGGGGCTATTTATGGAGCCACTTCATCTGATATAACTGTAATGTAACCTGTCTGGATGATTCGTAAAATAAATAAAGCCTTCGTTTTGTGCTTGCATTTCAGCGATTATGTGCCAAAATGACTTTCCTTTTACTTTAATTTCCATCCCTTTCAGCAAATATTGATTCATTCCCACAAGACAGAAAGGTCAGCTATAGCAGAAGAGCCTCTGTGCAAAGACAGAGCAACTCCATCTGCCAGGCTTTAACTCACCAGATTGAGGTTATGAATCCCTATTATGTTTAGAAAATCAGCTGCAGGCTGTTGCCGATCAGCAACATTAAACCAACGTCAAAAACAACTGGTTTCTGTGACTGAATGCACTTTCTAGAGGAATGTTGCATAATGCATAGAAGATGCAGTTGCCATTGTAAACACTACAGTGTTAACTAACCTTCATCTCCCCAGGGCTCAAGCCCTACCAGTAAAGGATCTATGAACCTTAAACGTCCATGATCCCCAGTCTTCAACCTTCTTCACATATAGCCCATTTGTAGGGAGCTATGAACTTGCACTGCAAGGTCCTTCTGTACATCAACACTACTGAGGACTCTGCCATTTATTGTATATGTCCTGCTGGTATTTGACATTCCAGAATGCATAATCTCATGTAGATTTGGGTTAAATAATGCCTGCGTCCAAATTATTTATGTTAATTCCACAAAGTCGAGGGTCCAGCATAGATCCCTGTGTTGTTAGCTCATTACACCCTGACAAACAGAAAATGACCCATTTATAACTCTGATTCCTGCTAAATCTGAAAATGGCATCTGTAAATCTTGGTTCCTCTGCACATTATTTCTTCAAAGAATTCCAATGTTAGTTCAGTATCATTTCTTTTTCACAAGACCACATTAGCTGAACTTGACTGCCTTGTTTTTAGTGTCCTAGAAAACAGTTTTGTGGATCCTCGACCTTCCTCTTCTAAAATCAACAATTAGTTTCTTATTTTACTGACATTGAGAGCAGGGTTGTTCTGGCACTGTTCGATCAGATGATTGATCTTCCTATACACCGATTCAACATTATCTGCAATTTGTCCAACAACAGTGGTGTCATCAGCAAATTTAAAGGTGGAGTTGGAACTGTGTCTAGCTATGCAGACATGGGCATTGAATTTAGAATGTTATGTCTCCATCCATAACTAGTACCTAATAGAACTGTGGTTGCTGATCCCAAAAGGCACATCCACAAAAACTTCATCCACTTGCCCCCCTCAATTTCCCAAGACTAGATCAATCCTTGCTCTCTCCCATGTGGGTCCCTCTACATATTGCCAGAGGAAACTTTCCTGAACACATATGACAAATTCCACTCCATCTAAACCTCTTGTGTTATGGCATTCCCAGTCAATATTGGGAAAGATAATATTTCATTTCGGAGTCACGTGAGTGACTTCGTGAAGAGCCCGCCGGCGCGCATGCTCGACATATCGTCGTAACGCGTTGCTGCGACGGCTGACGGAGGAGCGTGCTCCTCGCCAGCCCTTCATAAGGGAACCACGCAGGTAAGTATGCTACCTTAAGTTGGTGGTTCTTGTTGTGTTTGCTTCACAGCAAGAACATGGATGGGAGTTTGAGAGGCCGGACATCGGGAAGAAGTCGCCGGCCAGCAGTTCCGGAGCGAGAGTTGTCGGGGGTACCTGCAACGCAGACCGGAACGAGGGCGGAGATGTCGGTGAGCTCTGTCTTTTCAGGTCCGGACCCGCCCGCACACCACAGCTCGGAGGAGTTTGACGAGGAGGAGTGTGGTGTGCCGCCAGAGCAGGACGACCCTGCCATGGCAGTCCGGTCGTCAGCAGGCTTGCTGACGGCCTCGAGCAGACGGGTCCGTGCGCCTGCACGGCCCGCTTCACGAAGCCCCCTGCGCAGGGGAAGGGCAGGAGCCCAGACGCCTAACCCTGTCGGGGCTAAGGCTCTGCCTGCCGCTAAGGAGCGGTCAGGTTCCAGGACGGGACCCGGGGCAGCTGTGAGGTCCAGCCGTCGCCCCCCAACTTCCGACGCCGGGACGAGTCAGTTGGGGGTCCCGTCACGGTCGCCGAGCCCCCCATGGATGGGTGGGCGAGACCATGCGTCGGCAAGGTCCACGATGTGGGCAGCTGGCAAGCCTGCACGGGCCCAAGGTATCCAGGCTTCGGCTGGTGCCGACACTATGCCGCATCTGTCCTTAGAGGCAACGGCTTCCGCTCCCGCTACACGGAGGCGGTTGAACACGCCCGTGCAAGGAATCGCGCAGTTTCGCCTCGGCGGCTGTCGACGACAACTACCGGCACCGGCAGGGCCTCGACGAGGTGCGGGCCGATGACAGGAGCCCCGGCCAATTTTCAGAGCTGGAGGACTCCGACCACCTGAGTGTTCAGGGTGAAGGGCGTATTGACCGTATAGAGCGGCTGCTGGAACGTCTCATCCACATCAACAGGCATCCAGCAGCGACAGGCACAGGGCTTCATCACCAGCTTCATACACCAGCCTGGAGCAGCAGGACGAGGAGGCCGTGGGCGACCCCATCCCACCCCCGCCTGAATTACCGGCGGAGGACCTCCTCGATGTGGCCACCAAGTTTGCAGCCCCTCATTCCTTGGGGCTTCCTATCAATACAAAGCTGGCAGCCACTGTGGACTTCCTAAATAATCACCAGCTTCAGGAGGAAGTTCTATTACAAGCCATGAGCCGTCACAAGGCTCCATCAAACTGCAACTCCCTCAACGTGCCTGTGGTCAATACGCCGATATGGGGCAACATCAGTGCGGCTATCCGTCAGCAGGAGCTGAAGATTCAGCGGATCCTGAAACTCCTCACGGCCGGGATTACTGCCTTTGTGCGGTCGGTCGATGGAGAGGAGCTTAATTTGGACCAGGAGGATGCTCTGGCGCTTCTATGCGCTACTCAAAACGAAATTAACGGCTTTCGGAAAAATAGCATCCGCCCAGCGCTCAACCCCAAATTTGCAGGGTTGTGCAAACCACCGCCGCCGCCGCCGCCCCGTCGGGTCTTTGGCGAAGACCTTTCCAAAAGGGTCAGAGAGCTTGATGAACAAGCCAAGACCGTGGGGCTCATGCGCTCTCAGAGTGCCCCCACGCCATCGAGCTCCAAAGCTTCGCTTGGCCGCTCACGAGGGTCTGCCAGCATGTCTACCAGGAATTACCCTCCAGGTCCAAACCGATATCAGCCACCCCAACCACAGGGGTCTTTTTTAGGACAGGCTCGGCAGAAGCCGAGATGGAAAATGAGGACGCCACGACCTCAAACCAACCCAGCACCTCTACGTCCACCCACTCGTGTCAGGGACCGCCGGTAACCACAGAGGTGAGGCGGTCTGGTTCTCTTTTTTCTCTTTGTTTAACTTCACATGTTGGTGGGCGTTTGCGGTTGTTTGCGGGTGCATGGGGTAATATTACCAGTGATGAGTATGTGTTACGGAATATTCAGGGCCATAGCATTGAGTTTATTAATGGGGACATCCCTCCGTCTCAGCATAGACCGGGTCGTATGTTTAAACTAACGGCTGCGGAACAGTCCGTAGGCTATAAGGAAAATTTAAGGTTGGAACAGAAAGGGGTCATAGAGAAAACGGTTCATGAGCCCGTTGAATTTGTTTCCAATATTTTTACCCGACCTAAGAAAGATGGAGGCTGTAGAGTCATTATTGATCTGACCACTCTGAATAACTTTGTAACATATACTCATTTTAAAATGGACACGTTTGAAACGGCCAAATCATTGATCTCACAAGGGTGCTTTATGGCATGTATTGATTTACAGGATGCGTACTATACCGTACCCATGCAAAAATATTACAGAAGGTTCTTAAAATTTATCTGGATGGACCAGCTGTGGCAATATAGGGCGTTGCCTAATGGGCTCACCACAGCCCCTCGATTATTTACTAAATTGGTGAAGCCAATTATGGCTTATTTAAGACAACGACATCATGTCGTGATGGCCTATTTAGATGATATTTTAATTATCGGACACACCTTGGAATCAGCTCAACAAGGGATTGCAGCTGCGGTCAATTTGTTCCAACAGCTTGGGTTCATTGTTCATCCAGAAAAATCTAAGTTCTGCCCCACCCAGGTAATTAATTATCTGGGGTTCCAGGTGAATTCCATTAGCATGAGAGTCACCATACCAATTAACAAAGTTGAGGAGGTAACACAGGTGTGTACAGATTTACTCAATACTCGTATACCATCGATTCGTCACACAGCTACTGTCATTGGCAAGATTGTGGCTTTGTTTCCGGCAGCCCGGTATGGACCTCTGCATTATCAAAACTTGCAGAGAGCCAAGATTGCTGCGCTGCGGCGGCACGCTGGTCATTATGATCGATCAATACAGCTGCCGCCTGCAGCATTGGATGAGTTACGATGGTGGGTTTGCCACATTAGTAACTCGTTTAAAACTATTATTGAGGCGAAACCGATGATATACTTACAAACTGATGCGAGCTCTGATGGCTGGGGAGCTACGAATCAGCATTCTAGTTGTGGGGGCCGATGGGATACCCTTGAGAATACAATGTTGGTATCACAAGGGATCAACTATTTGGAGCTGCTTGCAGCGTTTCACGGACTTCGTGCATATTGTTCCAAGATCTTTGGAGCACATGTCCGGCTCCAAATAGACAACACCACAGCGGTGGCGTATTTAAATCACATGGGCGGTACCAGGTCAGTTTCATGTGATAAATTGGCTAATTCAATTTGGCTCTGGTGTGTCAAGAGAGACATTTGGATTTCAGCCACCTATTTGCCAGGTGAGCTTAATTTTGTGGCGGACGCCAGGTCACGCAAGTTCAATGATAATATTGAATGGATGTTACATCCTGAAATTTTTGCAAAAATCACAGCCAAATTTGGGAAACCGGATATTGACCTTTTTGCGTCCCGGTTGAACCATCAGGTACCAACCTACGTCTCGTGGGAACCAGATCCTGGGGCTATAGCGTTAGATGCATTCTCGCTAGACTGGGGGAATTGCTTTTTCTATGCATTCCCTCCGTTTTGCCTCATCAGTCGGGTATTACGAAACATTCAGATGGATGGTGCCAAGGGCATCCTTATCATACCCGACTGGCCTACACAGCCGTGGTATCCGATGGTCTTTGACACGCTCAGTGAACCTTGGGTCCGTTTGCAGGGTAGCCCAGAATTAGTTACTCACCCTGTATCAGGGGAGCCACATCCCTGCCATGGCTATTTAAATTTGTTGGCTTGCAGATTCTGAATCGGCCTTTAGTTGGATACGGCCTTTCTACCCGGACCATGGATACCATTGCAGCGTCGTGCCGAGAGTCTACAAGGCGAAGATACCGCTCTCACATCAGGAAGTGGGAAGCCTTCTGCAGCCGCTCTCGCATCACGTACGATGCCGTGACTATAACCGACGTCCTGGAATTCCTCGCGGGGTTGCACCATGATGAACACTTAAGCTACAGTGCCATCAACAGCGCCAGGAGCGCTCTATCATTCTACCTCAATATTGAGGTGGGATCCAACAAGCTAGTGTCCAGGCTCATGCGGGGTATTTTCAATACGAATCCGCCTACACCACGCTACAATATCACCTGGGATGTCAGGGTAGTTTTAGCTCTGCTCAGGACGTGGTCCCCCATGGAAGGGCTCCAGCTGGACAAACTCACCATGAAGCTGGTGATGTTACTAGCGCTGACTTCAGCACAGAGGGTACAGACACTCCATAAACTACGTGTCGACAGAATGATGTCTACCCCCACAGAAGTAGTTTTCTTTGTTGACGAGCTACTAAAGCAGCATAGACCTGGGTGCACAGGGCTGCAGCTGAAGTTCCCGGCATACCCCGCAGATGCTAGGCTATGTTTAGCCTCCCACATCCATTACTACGTCAAGGTGACGGCAAGCATCAGAGGAAAAGAGAGATACCTGCTTGTCACTCATAAGAGACCTCACCATCGAGTGACAACACAGACGATATCCAGGTGGCTTCGAGTCGTCTTGGGTAAGTCAGGTATCAACACTAATGTGTTCAAATCTCATTCCACCAGGGCTGCATCGACGTCGGCGGCGAGGGTCATGGAGGTGCCCATGGACCATATTCTCGCCACAGCAGGATGGGCTAATGAAGCGGTGTTTCAGCGTTTCTACAACCGGCCCGTCGCTGCGCCTCTACAGTTCGCAGAAGCCGTATTAGATGCGGGGCAAGAACGTGGAGATGTCCCCGAATAAGGGGTTTTTGATTTGTTGTTAATAAATATGATTTGTTTTGCAGTATGGACTAGTCAGCACGTTATTCCTCCCATCCATCCCTGGTAGCGGTGTGACAGCATGGACGTGGTCCAGGGCGTGTCATCACAGAAGCTTTGAAGTCTTCACGAAGTCACTCACGTGACTCCGAAATGAAATAGTAAGATTGAACGAGAACTTACCAGTTCGAAGGTTGATCTTTATTTCATGAGGAGTCGAAGTGAGGGATTTCGTGCCCTCCTCGCCCAACCCTCAATCACCTTCATCTGGTAATCTTAGTCGTTTTCATTCTTACTATGTGAAGTCATTTCTTTTCATTGGTTTCTGTGATTCCACGCCGCTACTTTGAAGTATGTCGAGCATGCGCGCCGGCGGGCTCTTCACGAAATCCCTCACTTCGACTCCTCATGAAATAAAGATCAACCTTCGAACTGGTAAGTTCTCGTTCAATCTTACTATTCTCTACCATGACAATCAGTTGGTCAATGCAACATAAAGGTAAAACATTTTTGCAGATGGAATGGAGATGTCCACACTTTGTGACCTGGTGTTCCCGAGCTCACACGATGCATAATTTCCTCTACTTTCATTAAAAACGCATGTGGAGGGATTATTTTAAAGTAACGGAGCTGAAACATCAACACACTTATGAAGCATCTGTACTATGTGACACAGTGGGCACTGGGGAGTAAGAGAGCAGAATCAGTGAAGTGCAGAAATCTCAGAGGCTGATAGGACTAAGGAAGATTGTAGAAATAGGGAACAGGGACTTTGAAAAGCAGTTCCATGTATTATACTCCAGCAAAGGCAGGTCAGTAATTACAGCATGGTGTTAATTACAACGACATGAATAAGAATATCAATAGCAGAGTTTTGGTGATATGGGGTAAGTGCAGAGGGAGAACTTAACTCCAAGAGAAGTTCTGAGAGCTGTGGTGTACACCTTGGAAACATAATATCTTGTGATGTGAGAAACATGGATTTCCTCAAGCAGATGAACTGTTCCACAAAGGCAGGATAAGTGGGAGCAGTGAGTGTTAAATTGTTTCTTCTTGCTGTTTTCTATTCATCGTAGTTAAGTTCGTCTAGACTCTACCCCAACGGCACATCTTATTTCCTTTATGCTTTATCATATCCATCCTTCATAGCAGTCAGTGTCATTCACGTTTTGTGAAAGATGAATTATGATCAGCATTGTGTTGAGCTTAATTATACTGAAAGGAATATGCCAACCTGTTTCTTGTTGATCTCTACTAGAGGTCAGTCTCTTGCATTATTAGCCCTGGCTGGGTTCCATTCCAGGTCCCCACGCATCAAAGGAACGGTGTTCTTACTGCTTTAAATAAGCACCTGCTATACACTGAAATATAACGTGTATTGCATTTTAACACAAGATATACCAGAACATTTAAGCGATTGTAAACTGTACTTTCAATATCAATACACTGGCTGATTTTAAAATGCTCTATGATTGCACAAGGATTCGAACAACACATTATTAATTTTCCCTTTACTTTGACTGCTCTTTGTTTCCTCTTTTCCAAGTTTGTGATTTTGATCTTAATGATCAACGTTTATTTTGCAGTATTAGTATTTGGCCGGTGCTCACCCCTCTCCACCTTGGCTCCTAGACCACATAATAAGTCGCACCACTCTTATTCCTTTCCCCTTTCTTCTGTTCTGCTTTGCGAGTAACCATAGGGAATTGACTGAATGTGTGCAGGAAGAGATGACTGAGTGGCGAATTCCTAATGTGAGAGATTCCAAGAATCTTGAAATGCAACAGTGAATTCAAGAAATGAAACTGAGTAACTCAGCGGGTCAGGCAGCATCTCTGGAGAACATGGGATAGGTGACGTTTTGGGTTGGGACCCTTCTTCAGACTATGGGGGGGGGGGGGGAGGGGGACAAAAGCTTGGAGAGAGCAGAGGCAGGTGATAGACCAACACAGGTGGGGGGTGGGGTTGATAGGTAGATGTTTAGAACAAAGGCCAGAGTTGCAAAGTGTGAAGCCAGAGGATTGAATACGGGATGGTAGAAATAGATGTAAATCCAGGTGGGGTAAAGGAAAGAGGGGCGAGGGGCAAGAAGGCAAGGGTGTGCGTAAAAAAAAGCGATGGGGGCGTTGTTCGAGGTTACCTAAAATTGGAGAATTCAATGTTCATACCATTGGGTTGTAAGCTTCTCAAGCGGAATATGAGGTGCTGTTCCCCCAGTTTCCTCATTCTGGCAATGGAGGAAGCCCAGGACAGAAATGTCAATATTGGAATGGGAAGGAGAGTTCAAATGGTCAACAACCAGGAGATCCAGCAGGCCTTGGCAGGCTGAGTGCAAATGTTCGCCTGGTGTCGTCAACATCATTAACCTCACCACTAACTTCCACCTTGCCCTCAAATTCACCTGGAAATTACCGCTCCATCCCCTGCCAGGAAGGTCTCAAGGCCCTCCAGTTCTTAATTGACGGAGACCCAATCACTTTTCCTCTGCTAACCTCTCCTTTGTTTGGTGGAACTTATCCTCACTGTCAACAACTTCTCTGTTGACTCCTCTCACTTTCTCCAAGTAAAAAATGTAGCCATTGGCACACGCATGAACCCCAGCTAAACCTGCCTTTTTTCCAGTGATGTTGAACAGTCCTGTTTCCAGGTTTCCACTGGCACCATCCCCCAGCTCTTTCTCTGCTACATCAACGACTACATCATGGCTTCCTCCCCCACCCGTGCAGAACTTGTTGATTTCATTAACTTCACCTCTAACTTTCTACTTGGCCTCAAATTCACCTAGAACTCCCGCTCAATGACTTCAAGAAGTTTGTTGTGAACTGTAAAGCATTTGGAAATTTTGAAAGACGTTTGATATGAAAGCTCTTTCTTTCTTATGACCAATGAACATGTAGTCATCATAGTCCTTGCACTTTCTTATTATTGAGCTCTGCCCATATTTGCTGTGGATGAACCCCCCCAGCAGGTCCTCTCTGAAACTCAACAGGTCAGGCAGTATTTCTGGAGAATGTGGATTGGTGACATTTTGGGTCAGGACCCTTTGGAGTGATTATGGAGGGAGGGATGGGGAGAAAGCTAGAAAAGAGGAGTGGCAGGACAAAGCCAGGCGAGTGATAGGTACGTACAGGCGTGGGGAGGGGTTGCTAATCAGATTGTTGGACAAAGGATAGAGATGAGACAAAAGGTGTGAGCTTATTGATTTACAGTTGCAGGTAAGAAATAGTCCAAGGGCTGCAATGAGGTATGGCGCATAGTTCATGGGAGGACCATTCAGTAGTTTAATAAAAGTGGGGAAGAAGATGTGGTAACAGCGGAGAAAAAGGTGTTCCTGATAGTAACCGTGTGATGCAGTATTCCAGGTTCTGCACTGTGAATAGAATAATAGAATTGTTGAAATTTACAAAAACAGAAGACTAGCATTTGAGTCCATGGTGTCTGTATCATTTCCAAGGGCTAATCAAACCATTCTCAGTTCGTAGCGCATTAGTTGCTTATCCAGATAATTTCAGTTATTATGAGAGTTTCTGCCTCTGCAGCCTTTCAGTCCGTAAGCTCCAGAGCACTAAATGGGTGAAGTATTGGTTCCACAACCCCCCACCCCCCCCCCCCCCCCCTTCCATCTCTCCCTATCTATCAACCAATTACCTCAACTCTGTGCCCCATTTGGGCAGTTTGCTAAGGGAAATAGAATCCAAACATACTTCGGAAAGTTACTTGCTGGTGAGTGAGAGTCTGCTTAGCTCGTAATAAATGTGTTTGTGAGTTGTCAGACTATTAATGTGTTCTCTCCTACAGCGCTGCAAGTGGCATTTGGCTCATTGTACAGGGACGACGTCTTAATCCAGCCCAGCCGGGTAGTAACGATTCTGGCAGCAGCCTGTATGCTACAGTTGGTAAGAGTCAAAACAAACAAATCATTTGAATTGGGAGGCCTTCATAACATTCATTACACTTATAACTTTGATCCCTGCTCCTCTCATCAAATGAATTTGGAAGGAAGTCTTAATATTTCTAAATTTGCAGCTAGCCGACAATTTGAAAATGTTTGCATTATTACCATGGCTTATACAATGAGTTCTTATCCCAGGGTCGGCAACCTTGTTCTGCATAGGGGCCAGGACGCATGTCTGTGAGCGGATGGCGGGCCACATCTATCACATGTGCACATGGATCTCGCCCTGGATGGCAGGCATCAAATCACGTGTTCGCATAGATCCCGCCCCTTCGAGGATGCCACCCGGAGCACTGGCCCCTAGTTACGGGCAAAGATGGTTACGGGCACTCGCGAACATGGCACACCTAGAGACCATTGTCTTGGCTCTGTCCTGAAGGCGGTAGCTCAAATACTCATACTCACTGGCCCTGGCCTATTGACAACCCTGATCCCGACAGTGTGTTTAAGAAAGAACTGCAGATGCTGGAAAAATCAAAGGTAGACAAAAAAGCTGGAGAAACTCAGCGAGTGAGGCAGCATCTATGGAGCGAAGGAATAGGCGTAGTCTCGGGTCGAGACCCTTCTTCAGACAGGTCTCAGAGCAACATCAGCCGCTTCTGAAGAAGGGTCTCGACCCGAAACCTCACAAAGCTGACCCCACAGCCTGAGATAGTTACTATCCACTCCGAATGAGACAGAAAGTTTATTTGTAGTGTTGATTCCGTAAATATTGTTGTTAATCAAAGGGTTTAGTAGATTGGGGAAAACTGTTAGGTCATAGATCAACCATAATCTCATTATCCATAACCGTCATTATAGCTCCTACTACCTTTTCTTGCTGTTTTTCTCACAATTCTTTTGCACTTTTTGTTTGCTGAAGGACAGTCTGATTCAACAGTGTGGTGAAACTATGAAGGAAACAATCAGTTCCAAAACTGTTTGTGGTTTCTATGCAGCTGCTGGAACTTACGGCTTGGACTCAGTGAAGCAAAAGTGAGTTGGAAGGAATTGTAGATGCTGGTTTACACTGAAGATAGACACAAAATGCTGGAGTAACTTAGTGGGACAGGCAGCATCTCTGATTAAAAGGAATGGTCTCGACCCGAAACATCACCCATTCATTCTATCCACAGATGCTGCCCACTGAGTTTCTCCAGCATTTTGTGTCTATCTTCGAAGCTAAAGTGAGTATGTGAAAATATTCCTTTTATTATAAATTATAACTTTTGCCTCATTTCTTCAACATTAAAGGTGAGAAATCTGTCTTTCAGTCTTGTGAACCATTGATTGTACTCCATGCATTCATATGTTAACTTCAGCAGAGATGCGGCAATACTTTTGTTTGCATTTAGCAAGAACAAAGATGAATTTTGCTCCCTCTATCTCTTATTTATGGGTCTGCTTGTATCTTCAATGTCAGGGAAAGGACTTGCTATGATATCAGACATCCCCTTGTGTTATTCAGTTTTATTACTGCAGCAAAGAGAAGGTTCATCTGACCCTGGCTGATCTGGCCTGTTATTGCTCAATGTACTTTCTGCTTCCATTATGTTCAAGGAGTTGAACTGAATGTAGAAAATGTATTTCTAGTGTTTAAACTCTCAACTGTGCAGCATGTTTCAATCATACAAACCTTTTAGATTTCAGATATGGAAAATCATAAAGGATGGATATGAAAACCTAACATTTTAAAAAGAGCCATTTATGGACTAAAAATTAAACAAGGTCAGCAAGAAAACAAAGAATACAAAGAAGGATGAGCAAGTTTTATTGAAAGTTAGAAGATGTGCAATGTACCTACTTATCCAATATTTAAAAGGCAGCTGGACAGTTACTTAGATAGGAATATAAGACTTATGCGAGTAAATGGATTTGAAGTAGATAGGTACTATGGTCGGCGAGGATGAGGGGAGCCAAAAGGGCCCAATTCTGTGGTGTACGTTTCTATGATTCTATCTCAAGTGTGTAGATGATGACATCAGTTAGGATAACAGCAATATAGCTATAGCGATAACTGGTGAATAAATAAAGTTTTAAATATGTCGGTTCATTATAAAGGTGAATAATTAGTTGGGGCATGTTGCATGTGTGAGGTGTTGGATGAAGGTTCACCCTTAAGATTTCCTTGATATTGTGTGCCTAATGGCAGGAGGCCCTTGGGTGCCAAGAGAACCCAAGAAAGGGCCGGTTTTGCAGACAATCTGCGTTGATCTGTAAATCTGTTTACAAATACTAAACCCGAGTACAAACCTTATTTCTAATTACTAGAATAGAGTACAAAACACAAATATACTGGAATCCATAGCCTATTTCTTTTTAATCATAGAATTTTTAATTGCAGGTGTCTTGAGTGGCTTTTAAACAACCTAATGACGCATCAAAGTGTTGAACTCCTGAAGGAACTGAGGTAATTTAATATTCCAGGCTTTCTATCTTCCAGGCTTGGGGATAAAAATCCACAAAACATTGTATGTCACTCAATATTTAAGTGGTGGCAATATTCCTCTTTAAAGTTCATAGCACAAGTCTACGGGGAGAGGTTATTTGGGTTTATCACCACATCTTTCCATGAAGCCTTCAGCGTAGATCACATTGTGTTTCCACTATATTTACTCATCTGTTGCCCAAAGTTATAATTGGCCTTTTCACTTGATACATAAACTCCCTTTCACTCTGAATTTGCTCAATACCAATTTAGAACAAAAAAACTGTATTCAAATACAGATTGCTTGCTCTTAGATTTCCAGTGCAATTTTGTGGTCCATGACATGCTTTCAGAATGTTTCATTGTAGAAAATGCTCAAATTCTTCTTCTTTCGTGTGGCGTGCACATCCTAAAGTTGCAGGACAACTTGTTCTATTTGATCTTCTGTTTGTCCACGTCGAGTTGATTGCATTAGTCGAAACAGGGCGGACTACATGAAGGTTGCAATCTTCCACCCCAATGCTCTAATTGACGTAGCCACACTTAAAGTATGGTGTCAGTGTTGAGGAACATGACAAACAAACTGCTGGAGGAGCTCAGCAAGTCAGGCAGCAATTGTGGAGACAGGGATGATCGGCATTTCAGGTGCTTTCCTTCAGCAGTTTGTTTTCTACTCCAGATTACAACATCTACGATTTTATGTGTCTCTTTTATGCAAGACTGGACAATTTGTTGTCCTGTAGCAGATAAGACAAAGGGGAATTTTACTGCATGTATTTGCAATTAAATGAGAAATTGTTTCCACTGGCAGTAAGTTATGTAATGTAGGGGTACAGGCTTAATTTCAAAAGCATAGGGAGTATTTGTTTTACATAACGTTCAGTGTGTGTTGAAACAAGGAATTGCAGATGGTAGTTTACACAAAACACAAAATGCTGATTTATAGTTTGAAGAAGGGTCCCGACCTGAAACATCACCTACCCATGTTCTCCAGAGATGCAGCCTGACCCACTTGAGTTATTCCAGCAATTGTTGTCCAATTCAGTTTGTGTTGCCTGAAAGGCTGATGAAACAAATTCAAAAGCAACTTTCGAAAGGATATTAGATAAACCGATTCTTCGTGATTTCTAGAATTGACCAGCGTACTATCAAGCCTTTTGGCCCAACACGCCTGTGCCAACAATCATGCCTGTCTATACCAATCCCACTTATCCAAACACTTGCAAAGGAAATATTTTCAGAGTCGTAGTAAAAAGACCAGGAGAGTGGGATGACTTGGAGTGCTCTTTAGAGGAACTGGCAATATGAGCCAAATGGTTTCCATTTGTGCCGTAAAATAGCATGAAGCTTTCTGAAAGTTGGCTCAAAACTGGGACCGATCAGTTCGAAAAGTCTTCTATTATCACTAGCAAATGCGGCTGAGAAATTCCTCTTACCTCAGTGTTGACATTTTAACTGACTGTAGTTACATTGGGGCTGTGACATGCCAGTGTCCTACCGATGATAGTGGTTACCATGGGACTGAGTCACGCTATTCCTTGAGGTTTATAGCCATAATAATGGAACTGCCAGGAACTACCGGTAATCATTCTCCTGCTTATATCTCAGGCTGTTCTCAAGGGACCCAGCTTCCAACTAATTTTTGTTCAATGCAGCATTTTGTCCAGCTGAGGGTGAAATCAGATTTTCCATGTTTGCTATACACACATAAAATAACAGGGCTAGTGGTGCTGCTGATGGCATGTCCCTAGCTCATGTAATTATGTATTTTTCTTTCCCCAACCAGCATAGGTCTGATGGAGAAGCTGGTGTGCTCGTCAGACCTGTTTGTGATGCAGGTAGAGATGGATGTGTATACTGCACTTAAGAAGGTACTCACACAGCATCATTTTATTATGTCCAGAATGCAGGCAAATGTCCCAAGGCACTTCATGTGAAAGTCAAGATTTTAATTAAATGACCAAAATGGTTAGCCAGATAAAGATTTTGCTAGCCAAGCAGAGAGAATTGAATGATTTAGGGGGAGAATTTGGAATATTGTGCAGTTCTGGTCGCCCATTACAGGAAAGATGTGGAGGCTTTGGAGAGGGTGCAGAAGAGGTGTACCAGATTCCTAGCTGGGTTAGAGATTTCAGCTAAGAGGAGAGGTTGGATAAACTTGGATGGTTTTCTCTGGAATGTCAGAGATTGAGAGGAGATGATAAAAGTATATAACATTATGAGAGGCATGGATAAGGTAGGTCAGAACCTTTCTCTTAGGATAGAAAGGCCCAACACTAGAGGGCAGAGCTATAAGGTGAAAGGAAGAGCGTTTAATGGAGATGTGCGGAGCAATTTTTTTACAGAGAGTGGTGAGGGCCTGGAAGTTACTGCCAGGTGTGATGGTGGAGCCAGATACAATAGTGGCATTTAAGAGGCTTTTGGATAGGCACTTGGAAGTGCAAGGAATGGGGGGGATATGGATCATGTACAGGTAGTTGATATAAATTTAACAACATCATGTTCGACGCAAACATTGTGGGCACAAGAGCTATACTATTCTATGTGAATTCTAGATCACGGGTCTCAGACAGTGAATGTATCCTTGTCTGGCAGAGAAACAAAAATTAAGATGAACAAGGCCATAAATCGAGGAGTGCGAGGAGTCCCGGAGCTATGTAGATGGCATAGACAAATTTGGAAACAGTATGAACATTTTACAAAGTCCTCATGGTAACTATAGGTCATCAGTTTCTTCCCAACTGTTATCAGGCAATTGAACAATCCTACCACAACCAGAGAGCAATCCTGAACTACTGTCTACCTTATTGGTGACCCTTGGACTATCTTTGGCCAGACTTTACTGGCTTTATCTTGCACTAAACTTTATTCCCTTATCATGCATCTGTACACAGTGAATGGCTCGATTGTAATCATGTAATGTCTTTCCACTGACTTTTTTCCCACACAACAAAAGCCTTTCACTGTACCTCAGCACACGTGGCAGTAAACTAAACTGAACTGAATTGAATCCTTTTTTTTTTTACAGTGGATGTTCCTCCAGCTGGTGCCTTCCTGGAATGGAACCTTGAAACAGTTATTAACAGATGCAGATGCCTGGTTCTCCAAACGCAGGAAAGGCAAGTGGTACCTATTGCGCTATTCCCTTTGGCACCTATAATAGCTGAGATGTTAACACAAGGAATTAACAATGATCAAAAATGCCTCGGAGTGAATGCAGACATTCTCAAGAGGAACACGAGCAACCAGAGGTTGTTATACACATTGGCAACAGTGACATAGGAAGACAAAGGGATGAGGTCCTGCATAGTGAATAAAGGGGTTTGGCAGAAGATTAAAAATCAGGGCATCCAAGAGTTGTAATCTTCTGGTACTACTTATCAGTGAGGGTAGGAGGCTAGGATAAATGAATGCATTGCTGAGGAGCTGATGCACTTGGATTCATTTTCTTGGAT
The DNA here is from genome assembly GCA_963514005.1 of Raja brachyura. The sequence goes on from OY740815.1 coordinate 3,631,951, forward strand.
CATTGGGATCTCCACATATATGTATATTTTACGTGGCCAAATATTGTTTTGGTCTGATGGCACTGCCACGAAATACCTCAGGGCAATTTTTGTTTGTTAAACTTACTGTATAAGTGGAAGTATGTTTGGGTCAGCAGAGGTTTTGTATGGTAACACTGGGTTTACACCAACATGCTGATTCGGAACTTCAAACAGTAAAGGCATTGGCTAAATAGAAACACATTGTCATTTAGATATAGCATTACACTTTGAATGACTGATTGATTTATTTGTTCTTTCATACAGAAGCCTGCAATTACAGCAGCTTCCTAGACGCAGAACAAGGACAAAAGTTTGCTGTTGTCTTCAGTCACATCCGCCTGCAGTATGTCATCAATGATCTGACATCTGCCAAAATTATTGAGCGAGACATGATTATCTCTTCGGGTGAGTGGCAATCAATTCCACAGGATTATATAAATTGATTCTCTTATGTTACTATCTGAAGGCACTTGACTGGACAGAATCGAAATATCTGAGTATGTTTCTTGTCAGTCATGCCTGGAGATCACACTACTGTAAGAATCTAACAGTGAGCTCTGCTTCTCAGGCTGGCTTGCGGCCATGTACAAACAGCAGTGGTTTGCTATGCTGAGGACTGAGCAGGACAATGACCTTGGGTAGGTGGCCTGACTTTAAATGAAGTAACATTGCTGCTTATGTTTTAAATCACAACTTTTGTGAAGGCATGGATTTTCACTTGGCTTGGGTTTGACGAGGAGGCGACATCCTTAACGTAACCAATTGTCACTGCCAACATCTAGAAAGCCACCTTTCAGGAGTGGCCTTTTTGAGTAAGGAAATCATTGTTCTTTGCCATAGACAGCATGGAAGCGGGTCCTTTGGCCTTCTCGTCTATACGACCAAGATACTAACCTTAGATAGTCCCATTTCTTTGCGTTTGGCCCATATCCCCCTTAATCACCCCAATCATGTACTTGTCCAAACATTTTTTAAACATTGTAACATTGGCATCTCCTTCCATCCTCTGTCTGTAAACCTGCTCCTCAGATCCCCATGAAACAGGCTTCAACCATTTCCAACCTAATGGCAGCCAGTGTCGTGCATCAAAGGATACAAAACTGGATTAACGCTAGGAAGCAGAGGGTGGTTAGTAGAGGATTGATTTCCATCTTCTGGGTAAATTCCTTCAAGTCGCAACTGATCAACAGCACATGTATTCCCCCTCCTCACTACTTGCTCCCTGTCTAAGGCTTCGGACTTGTGTCATGTCATACTGACTACCCAGAACTCGATCATTGGCCTGGTTGGTCTAACATTCCTCTCCGCATCCACTGATTATCTCCATCACCCTCTACGTCCACACCTCCATCCAGTACACCGTCCGGTTTCTCCAATCTCCATAATCACAGATGACTATCGAGCTCTGCGTAATTTAATCATTCAGATTTAATCATTCAGAAATCGTGTGTCTTTCTCACCACATGCCATGCCTTCAGTCTCATCACAGAACTAAGAGCTTTGGACAAAGTTGGCATCGGCCTCTCCCACTGTGAGGCACATATTACAGATTCAAGGCCCACATATAATCTCACCCAGCCTTAGCTTGGGTACATCCAGGCTTCCTTCTTACTCCAACCTTCTTGAAATAATTGATTAATAAAAGTGATAATTCACATATTGTCCAAAAACTAATTTAATTCCTTAGAGAACGAAAGAGAATGTAGTTCGCTGTAGTCCTCCTGGTGCCCTGTTTCAACTCAATTTTGGCTGCTTTGCACTTTAATCGTGTGCAACATTTAGCATCGTGAACAAACTTTAAATGGAGTTTTATTTGATCCCTCTAGGCCAAAAGAAATAAACAGGGAAGAGTTTGAGACGCGCAGCATGCGATGTGGAAGAAAACTGGCTAAAGATGGTGATGTAAGTATAATTGCAGAGAAGAAAAATCGTACTTCATGGTCACCCTTGTAAATGATCAAACAACATTTGCTGCTGATACTTTAGCATTTTAAAATACTAGCGTGTTTTTTTGAAGAGGCGACTTGCAAACTATCTGCAAAGAACCACTTTTTAAGTGCACCATAACAATATTGAAAAATGCACAGGTGTGCATCTACAGACTTGGGTTTGTTTTAAGACGACAGACATAGGGGCAGAATATGGTTATTCGGTCCTTCAAGTCTATTCTGCCATTCAATCGTGGCTGATCTATCTTTCTCTCTCAACCCCATTCTCTTGCCTTCTCCCCATAACCCCATACTAATCAAGAGCCTATTAACTGTTAAAGAAGGAACTGCAGATGCTGGAGAATTGAGGGTTACACAAAAAGCTGGAGAAACTCAGCGGGTGCAGCAGCATCTAAAGAGCGAAGGAGATAGGCGACGTTTTGGGTCGAGACCCTTCTTCAGACTGGGTCTCGACCCGAAACGTCGCCTATCTCCTTCGCTCTTTAGATGCTGCTGCACCCGCTGAGTTTCTCCAGCTTTTTGTGTAACCCAAGAGCCTATTAACCTTCACTTTAAATGTTTCCAATGTTCAAGGAAGTTTATTGTCATGTGTCCCAGATAGGACAGTGAAATCTTGCTTTGCTTTAGCACACCAGAACATAGTAGGCACGAATACAGAACAGATCAGTGTGTCCATATACACCATTGTATAAATAAATACACACATGAATGCAAATAAACAGATAATGGGCTATTAATGTTAAGTGTTTTTTCCGAGTCGAGTTTAATAGCCTGATGGCTGTGGGGAAGTAGCTATTCCTGAACCTGGTCGTTGCAGTCTTCAGGCTCCTGTACCTTCTACCTGAAGGTAGTGGGGAGATGAGTGTATGGCCCGGATGGTGTAGCGTGATGACTTGATGATGCCAGCCTTTTTGAGGCAGCGACTGTGATAGATCCCCTCAATGGAAGGGATGTCTTGGCATCCACAGTCATCTGTGGCCATGAATTGCACAGATTCATCACCCTCTAGCTAAAGAAATTCCTCCTTATTTCCATTCTAAAGGTACTTCCTTTTATTCTGAGGCTGTCCCCTCTGGTTCTAGACTCTCCCATTACTGGAAACATCCTTTCCACATCCACTCCATCTAGGCCTTTCATTATTCGGTAGATCTCTATGAGATCCTCCATCATCCTACTTCATTGAGATCCTTCATCAATCAACTCCATTCCATTGAATACAGGCCCAGAGCCTTCAAACGCTTCTCATACATTAATTAACCCAATCATCCCAGAATCATTCTCGTAAACCTTCTCTGGAACCTCTCCAACACCAGCAAATCCTTCTTCAGATGTTGGACCTAAAACTGCTCACAATTATTGCTTTTATTACTGTATGGGATTAATTGGCAAATAGACTTTCTCTTTAACAATCTGATTATTGTCATCTGAAAAATTGATCGAGCATTTCCACAAACGTGATCTGTTTTATTTAACAAGTTGGTTGCATCAAGCAATCATACTACGTTGCACTGGGTGCACCTTGTGTTCCACTTCTGAAATGTTGTTCCATTGACTCAGTGAAGATACATAGACAGCCAGTATTGTTATCCTGTATGAATTTGATAAAGTTAGATTGTGTTTATGGATCATGGGATGTGGATCATGTGCGGGTAGATCATTTAATATCATGGTCAGTACTGACATTGTGGGCTGAAGGGTCTGTTCCTCTGTCATACCGTTCTTTGTGATCAATGTACTTTGCTCCAGACAGCCGGTGCAAACTTTAACTGGTATGGTTGATTTGGGTACACTTGCTGTTAATTTAAATTGATATGTCTACCCAGGCATTAAGGAAAGATTTGAATTTGAATTTGTCCACTTTGTTTAATCATATCATAATGTTGTAATGAGTTTTACAGCCCATTAAAACATTTAAAAGTGTATTTGCTGTTGCATTGTGTAAAATACTATGCCCGTCTGCAGTATATCCTGTCCTTGTTTATTGCTGTCTCCAGGTCCACAATGTTCAAATTCAGCCCTAAATGGTGCTCATTTATTGATTAATATAACCAACATTCGATCTTATTACCCAGGTCCCCTGTAGACTTAAAAAAACCTGTGTTGGTGCTGATTTAAAGAAATTTGCGACTTTGACAGATTAACTGTGTGGCATGGTAACGCAGCAGTAGAATTGCTGCCTTACAGCGCTTGCAGCCTCATTTTTGATCCCGACTACCAGCGCTGTCTGTACGGAGTTTGTACGTTATCTCCGTGACCTCCTTGGTTTTCTCCACGATCTTCGGTTTCCTCCCACACTCCAAAGACGTACAGGTTTGCAGGTTAATTGGCTTGGTAAGTGTAGATTGTCCCTAGTTTGTGTAGGATAGTGTTAATATCACTGGTCGGTGCGAACTCGCTGCGCCGAAGGGGCCTATTCCTGTGCTGTATCTCTAAATTAAACTAAACTCTATGGTGATTTATTCAAAGGGAAACATTGTCCAAACTATGTATTGATTTATTTATCACTTTGCAGTGAGTTTCATACATGGTTAATGCTGATGGGGACTATTGTATTCATGAGTTCTCTTTAGCGAGTTCTCTTGAGAACAATTTCTATTTTTGTAGCATTGTTCACGTCACATTAAAGAGGTCCCAAAGTGCTTTACAGCCATCAAAATAATTTGAAGTGTAGCCACTGCAGGAAGAGCAGAAACCTATTCTGCATAGAAAGCTCCTACAAGCAGGGATACTTTAATAAACAGGTCGCCATTTTCAGAAATATAGATTGTGGAATAAACATTGAATGTTAACTCTGAAATCTGATTATCAACCTAAAGGAATGGACTTGTGCTGCCACCGTCGATGAGCTATGAACGTGGACTCCATGATCCCTCTACACATTAATGCTATAAAGGGTCTTGCCATCAACTGTATATTTTTCCCTTACATTCAACCTCGCAATGTGCAACACCTCCCACTTGCTCAGGTTAAACTCCATCGTCCATTTCTCCACCCATTTCTGCAACTGATCTGTATCCCACTATAACTTCTGATGGCCTTCCTCACTGATTGCAACTCCTCCAACTTTAGTGCCATCAGCAAACTTACTCACCAACCAATCTATATTTACATCCAAGCCATTTCACAAACAGCAGAGGCCCCAGCACAGATCCCTGCAGAACTCCACTGGTCATAGACCATGAGCTAGAATTCTCCTGCAACCCTCTATTTTCTACGAATAACCCAGTTCTGAATCCATGCCACCAAGTCATCATGTACATCTTTATCTTGCGGTTCAGCTTACCATGAAGGATTTTATCAAAAGCCTTCCTAAAGTCCACGTATACAACATCCACCGTCCTACCCTCATCAATCTCCTTCGTCACCTAATCAAACATCTTAATCACGTTAATAAGAAACAACCTACCATATACAAAACAATGCTGGCTATCCACAATTAGCCCATTCTCTTCCAAATAGGGGCATGTCAAAGAATTATCTTTAATGATTTCCCTACCACTGACAAGAGGTTCACTGGCCTTTAGTTCCCAGGATTCGCTTTACTTTCTATCTTAAAGAAAGGAACAACATTGGCCACTCTACATTCCTCCGAGACCTTGCCTGTGGCTTGAGAAAAAAATAAAGATCCATGTCAAGGTCCCTGCAATCACCTCTTGCCTTCCTCAATAACTTTGGATAGATCCCATCAGGCCCTGGGAACATCCATCTTAATGCTCTTCAAGAGCCTCAGCACCACCTCCTTCTGAATCTCAAACTGTCCTAGCATATTTGTATTCACCACACCGATCGGTCGGTGGGGCGCTGCAAGCCGGCAGCCCTGCCAGCAGCGTGTTAGTTTTTTCAACTTTTTTTGTTTTTTTAGTGTGTCTTAATGTATGTTTTTAATGTCTCTCTGTGTGTCTTGGGTGGTGTGGGGGGGTAAGGGGGAAACCGCTTTGGTCGCCTCCCTCCACGGAGAGGCAAATTTTTCCATGTCGCCTCCCCCGTGGCCTAACATCGAGGATCGGCACTACCTTTCCCGGAGACGTGCCTGGGGCTTCAGCAGCGTGCGCAGCGCGGACTTCCGTCGAGGAGCGGGTGAGCCCGCGTCAGGGGTCGCCGGAGGGGAGCACTCCATTCGCCGGCCGTAGCAGCTTGAAGCCGCGGTCTGCAGAGCTCCAGCTGGCGCAGCGTCTGCAGCCTGGGATCCCTCGTTGGGAACCCCCGGAGGGCAAGAGCTCCGACCGCCGGCCCGTGGCCAACTTCTACCGTGGGCGCGGCGGGGACTTACCATCCGGAGCGGGGTCCCTTGCCAGGGATCCCTGTAGAGGAGCTCTGACCGCCGGCCCTGCAGTCTGCGGTGCTTCTGGCTGCGGCACGACGGGGACTTTAAATCTTCGACCGCCGGCCTGCAGCCTACACCATCTTGAAGCCACGGTCTCCGGTGGGGAGGCACCGATTCAGGACTTGTCTGTACATCTGGACGCCCGCAGCAGCGACTACGGAGATTTGAGGTTCCGACCACGGGGGAAAATGGAGGAGGACTGACCAAATGTTGTGCCTTCCACCACAGTGATGAATGCTGTGGTGGATGTTTGTGTAAATTTTTTTTATTGTGTATTGTGTTTTTTTTAATTGTAGCGCTGTTGGCAAATTCATTTCACTTGCACTTATGTGCAAGTGACGAATAAAACCCGATTGATTGATATTGCTGTACTCCAAGTACTTCTCCTTAGTGAATGTAGATGTAAATACCTAAATGGTTCCTCCCCTACATTCTCTGACTCCAAGCATAGGTTCCCTTCTTCCAGGCACATGCCGTGAGTAATTACTCAGGGTAGGCAATCAGTCCGCTTTAAAAAAAAAAATGTAAACCGCGCATGCGCAGATTGTTCTCCCCGTTAAATAAATAAATAAATAAAAAAACGGTGACATTTCAATTTGCCCAAGGCTTCCTAGTCCAATTGTGGGGATAGTTCCTTTCACAGCGTGTGGAGATTCTGTGACAGGGGTAAAGTTGTGGGGAGGGCACGAGTGTTGAGAAGGAGGGTGTCGGGGATACTGCCAGCGCTGGAAAGAACACAGAGAACATTTACGAGGAAGGTGCCAGGACTAGAGGTTCTGAGCGATATATAGAGGTTGTAGGCTGGACATGTGAGGAACAATGGTGAAAATCGCAAGAAAGTACTTATCAAAAAGTACTGGAATCTTCACTCCCTCACCGCTGCCGCAGCTTTCCGGGTGCGAAGCCACGGACTGTAGCTGGGGATAGAAGCAGCTCGGGGAGCGGCCACCGGGATCCCGACAGCTGAACTGGCCGCCACTTCAGCGCCTTCTGCCGGCCCGCTCACCTTTGGCAGTGCTCTCCGTCTGAACACCTGTCACCTGCCGTTCGCCGACTTCACTCATGTCAGCGACTTACTGCAAATCCTTAAATTCCCACAGCCGAGTAACCTCAATCGCGCTGTCGGAATTTAAGGACATGAGTGAGGCCAGCGAGTGGCAGGAGAGAGGTTTTTAGATGGAGAGCTGCCAGAGGTGGGCGGGTGGTTCTGGAGCTAAGGTGGCGGCTGGTTCCGCTGTCCGGCCCGGCGGCCGCTCGAGCTACTTCTCTCTCTCTCTCCCCCCCCCGGCCTCAGAGCAGTGTCATTGCATGCCCCCTTGCAAGGAACGTCGCAAGTGGATGCCCCCGGCCCCTCATTCATAACATTTGTGCCCTCCCCGCAACGTTACCCCGGGCCAGACTCCCCAAACGCTGTGAAAGGACCTCTCTCCCCACTCCGACTCCCACACCCCCCCACACCCCGGCAAATACGGTATTAAAAAAAATAAAATCACAAAATGTACTTACCATATCATTGGGACACGACAAACCATGGTTGAAAACCCCGCCAATAAACTTGCGCTGCGCATGCACAGTAGACTGATGCGCATGCGCAGTATGATGCTGCGCATGCGCAGTGCTACAAAGGCAGGATTTCTGCTGCCTTCAGCCCCGATTTAAATTGACGGCTTCAGGCAGCGCTCACGGCACGGGGGCTGCACAGAGCTTCCCGTGTCACAAGCGCTGCGGGTGAAAGGCACAGGGAATTATGCCTACCTAAGAGATCAGTCTCTTACATAGGCATAATTCTCCATGCCTTCACTATTTATATTTAATAATTCCCATTTCATAATTTTAGTCAGGGTAGGCAGTGCCTACCTTGCCTACCCTGACGGCACGTGCCTGCCTTCTTCATCCTTGAGCGATCCTACCTTCTTCCTAGTCACTCTCTTGTTTTTAACATAAAGCCTTGGGATTTTCCTTAATACAACTAGCAAATGACATTTCATGGCCCCTTTGGCCCATTTAATTGCCCACGTGTTCTTTCTTACTCGCTTTATATTCCACATATCTTGTTTAATGCCTCCGTCTTAAACCTGAAATACCTTTCCTTTTTCTTCCTGACCAGGTTTACAACTTTGTTGATCATCCACCATCCCATTCCTTGCCATCCCTACCCCTCCCTCCTTGCTGGAACATGTTGATCTGCACTTTGATCAGTTTTGCCATTTGGTTCCCATATGTCATCTGTGGACTTACCCAATAACAACTGCTCCCAAACTACCATCCCTAGCTCCTGTCTAATGACATAGTAATCTGCTCTCCCCAATCATACACATCTCCCCAATTAAGTGTCTTCTACCAACATCCAGACCTTTCCTTATTCAATACAATCTATAGGATATGCATCGAAAATAAAGATAATATCATCAAAGACCCATATCCCTCTGGCCATGTTCTCATTTCACTACTGGGAAGAAAGTACAGGAGCCTGAAAACCATGACCTCCAAATGCAAGAATATCTTCTTCCCAACGGCCATCCGGATCTCGGAACACGACACAATAGTAATCTCAGCAACTGTGAACTTCTATAGACTGTCTTTGGTTGCACCAAGGTCATCATTTAAAACTTAGGAACTACCTCTTACAGAGAGTGATGAATCTCTGGAATTCCCTACCCCAGAGTGTTGTGGAGGCTGTGTCATTGGGAGTATTTAAAGTAGCTACTTCTTTGAAAGATCTGGGAATTGAGGGCTTTAGGGAACAAACACAAAGAAAAGGTTGAGGCTTGTGGCAGGTCAGCAGTGATCAATAATGGGTTGGGCTCGAGGGACTGCGTAGCCCACTCCTGCTCTTACAATCCTCCCTATTTTCATGCAATTGTACTTCTGTTCTTTAACAGTGGTCGTCTTGAATAACTTCTCTGTTATGGTAACACATTGATCCATTTCTTCCTCCTGTTTCTCCCAGTACTGCTGGCGGTGGACGGGTTTCAGCTTTGGGTTTGACCTGCTGGTGACCTATACAAATCGATTCATCATATTCAAGAGGAACACTCTGAGCCAGCCATGCAATGGGGCTGTGAGTCTGCTGCCTCGCAGGAACATTGCTTTCAGGTGAGGGTTTAACCTAACAGCCAGGTCTTATTCAGGACACTTGGCAGGGATGGTTGAGTTTCTTCAAAGGTTAATCTCTCAGTCCGTTACCATGGGAAACATAAGTCATGCTCCTTTCACGTTCACAGCTAAGGATCTGATTCAGAGTGAAATGAAATCACCCGGGGCTGCTGGAGGGAGTGAGGAAAGGCTATGTCACAGCAGTTTGCAAATTGCTCAATATGATTTGAAGATTAAGTAACCTATGTTTGAATAAAGCCTATTTGGAAGATTTATTGAAAGCTGAGAGAAAATAATAATCAAATTAGTTTGTGATTGGCCACATGAGAAAGCATCCAATAGGTCAGGCCCAGGACAAGATTATGTTTCTAAAAGCCATCTCAATTAAATTTGTAGTGAAATGTTCGTCAGTGTCTTAAAATATCTCTCAGTAAACATTGCAAAGGATTACTTATTGAATTAGCATTGTAAAATATGCAACATTTCCAGCCTATTTGCCATGACATTTCTTTTTACCTTGTGCCATGGTACTATTTGAGGTAACATTTAGAATTTGTGTTTCTTACTGACAGTGGATGATTAATGTTGGGAGGATTGATATCCAGTTAAACAATACTCCAAAACCTCAGAGAAGATGCTAGAACACAAACGCAAGACCAACATGAATCTGCCACGCACATATTCTGTGTCTCTCTGTGTCTCTCTGTGTCTGGCTCTCTCTCTCTCTCTGGCTCTCTCTCTCTCTCTGGCTCTCTCTCTCTCTCTCTGGCTCTCTCTCTCTCTCTGGCTCTCTCTCTCTCTGGCTCTCTCTCTCTCTCTGGCTCTCTCTCTCTCTCTGGCTCTCTCTCTCTCTCTGGCTCTCTCTCTCTCTGTCTCTCTCTCTGGCTCTCTCTGGCTCTCTCTCTCTCTCTGTGGCGCTCTCTCTCTCTCTCTCTGGCTCTCTCTCTGGCTCTCTGGCTCTCTCTCTTTCTCTGACTCTCTCTCTCTCTCTCTGGCTCTCTCTCTCTCTCTGGCTCTCTCTCTCTCTCTGGCTCTCTCTGGCTCTCTCTCTCTGGCTCTCTCTGGCTCTCTCTCTCTAGCTCTCTCTGGCTCTCTCTCTAGCTCTCTGGCTCTCTCTCTGTCTCTCTCTCTCTGGCTCTCTCTCTCTGGCTCTCTCTCTCTCTCTGGCTCTCTCTCTCTCTGGCTCTCTCTCTCTCTGGCTCTCTCTCTCTCTGACTCTCTCTCTCTGGCTCTCTCTCTCTCTGACTCTCTCTCTCTCTGGCTCTCTCTCTCTCTCTGGCTCTCTCTCTCTCTCTGGTTCTCTCTCTCTCTGTCTCTCTCTCTCTCTCTCTCTGGCTCTCTCTCTCTAGCCCTCTGGCTCTGTCTCTCTCTTTGTCTCTGTCTCTGTCTCTCTCTGTGTCTCTGTCTCTCTCTGTGTCTCTGTCTCTCTCTGTGTCTCTGTCTCTCTCTGTGTCTCTGTCTCTCTCTCTCTCTGTCTCTCTCTCTCTGTCTCTCTGTCTCTCTCTCTCTCTCT